>MU224070.1:1618713-1641208 GCA_018584345.1 Thuja plicata
GAGGATCCATAAGATCCTAACCCTAATTTCACCTAAACATGTAAACATGCAAATCTATTATGCAATCATACTAAACGAGGGTGCTAAACTCATCCAAATGGAAGTGCTTCCATTTTAAGATGATACACTTTTCCTTCTTTCTTAATCTTTAATTTGATCAAATTTAGCCATTTGAGATTATCCAAACAATTAAAAGTTGGTATTCTTTAATAATTTATCAAAATTCATTCCCTTAATGAAAATTTGGCATTATAACTGCTTGTAAAATGGACCTCTGCTAAAAATAGAATGCTCGAATATTAAAAAGTAGTGGGAAAGATAGTAAATCTTGAAAAACTAAAAAATTATGTTTGGAAAGTCTCAAACTAGCAATGCTAGGTGGAGACACTGATTCAGGTCACAAACATTGGTGCAGCGCAAATGTTGAACGACAGTGCAGGTATAAACGACATTTGCACAGACGCCTCTGTGTAAAAATGCAGACGCCAATTCGCATGTTTGGCAAAATTTAAAGAAATAGACAAGAAACTAGAAGGATTTTAGGGACGTGGGTCCCACCGGGCATGCCAGAATGTGTATGAGGAATTCTTAATAGTTTAAAACCTATTGGGAGCAAGCTCAAACATGAAATATTAGTGGGTTAGCACATATAATCAGTTCAAAATCATATGGAAGAGCAAGCAAGCAATAAAGAACACCAAATAACATCAAATTGAGCTAAAATAAGTAAGCACCCTATTTAACTTGTTTGATTTGCTCAAGATATGGATTGTGGGTGTGCTATCTCAAACACACAAATGAAATGGATCCCCAAGTGGAATGATTGAAATTGATGCAAGATTTGATGAAGGGAGAAGGATTCAAGAACTAGTATGGAGTAACTAGTCTCAAACTTCTCCAAATGATTACACTACTATGATTGAAATGCAAGACAATGCAAGAAAATATGATTGATTCACCAAGATTATCCTAGCATATGATATCTATGTGATTAAAGCATAAAAACTATGAGCATTAAAACAACTATGAAAATCTAAAGCAAGTCTAGCATAATAACAATGCACAATGAGAGATGAAAAATGAAGAGGAGAAGGCCTCTATTTATAGGATTTTGGGAGAGAAGAGGAGGGCTTGGATGAGTTGGAATCTATGTGGCATCCACATAAGAGCCACATAAGGGACACATAGGCTCGAAGGGATGGCTAAATTTGAGTCAAACTTGGCATTAAATGTTGAGTGGCTCAAGATTTCCAAGTGGGAGACAAACTTGTAAGAGGAATTTAAGAGGGATGGGTGCCCATTTTGGAGAGAATTTCTCCATGTGGGTGAGCATTCCATTAGCCTTAAAAAGGTTAGGAATCACCCTTTTAGTATAATCAGAGGACAGTTAGGTAGGGAAGCATGCTTAGGAAATGAGGTGATGGGAGTAGAGTATGAATAGGGTAGGCTTAGGGCAGGTCTCTAGGTTGGATTAATAGGTTCCTAGCTAGGGTTTAGATTATAATTCAAATTAGATTTGAATAAGTCATAGTTTAGAAGAATTAGGAATATGGAGGTATTTTAATAAATATAAATTTATTAAAAAGGGGATTTTGTGAGGCAAGTGTATTTAAACAAAATACATTGGAATAGTATTTGATCATTGATAAATACCAACTATGAAATTATTTAATTGATTGAATTAAATAGTTAGAGGAATAAGAGGGAATTTAACATTAATAATAATATTAATATTTTTGGACATCTACACAAACCAATACCATTCCAAATCCAAGGAATATGCCAAATAAACCATCTCCCAATATCATTCATAATGATACCATAATAACAATGTAAATGCACAAGGAGATAGCAAATGCCAAACATCTCTCAAATGAACCCTTCAAAACTAACATCTCTAGCTCAACATCCATATTTATAAAATATAAGCACAAAATATAATGCACCTAAAAGGAACAATGCGAAATACCTCTCAAATACCTCTTAAGTAATTTACCAAATGGGTGGAAGCAATACTTATTGGAAATGCTACATCTAAGATATTGATTAACTTTATATTAAACAACATCATCATGTGGTGTGTTGTGATTACAAGATAACTAGTGATAATCTAATGTATTTTTAATCTTATTACCTTCTTAACATGTGTTATAACTATGGAAAAAGTTTTAACACATTATTCCCCTTATCATCCATAGGAAAATGACCAACTTGAATCTAGTAACAAGTGCATAGTGATAATCATTAAAAAAAGATATTTGATTCACACAAGAAGAAGAAATATGATAAAACTAAGTTTGCTATTTGGGCAAATGAGTTAACATATAAAAAAATTTAGTGGTGGGAGCTCCTTTAAGTAAGTGTTTGGAACAAAATCCAAGATCCCAAACAATATTGTGTTCCTTATCTACATCTTTTTACAATAAATGGAAGGAGAAAGAAAAGGATGCCATCTCCTTATGAATGCCTGACTTAGATAAAGTTAAAGAAACAATAAGATTCATAGATGAAATAATTTGGTAGTTGTAGTAAACATACAACATATATTTGATAAGAGATAATTTTAAAGAGACCTCTGTGTGAGTGTCATTGTCCTGATGTGGACTGCCAGATTGGAAGATGAAGGCAAACATGGAAAATTTGAAGCCTTATTCGTCAATGCCACAGAGTTGTTGGTTCATGGTCAATAGCTTAGAAATATTTCTATTGATGGTATCAATCTCTTTGTGATCCCATTAATATTTATTCCTTTCCTTATTTATGTTCTTCTCTGTGCATATTGCCTTTTTTACATCTTTTCCTTATGTAATTATGACCCCTATTGATCATGATGAAGTGTAGTTGTCTTTACTCCCTCTTTTTACCCCTTCAATTTTGATCTTAGAGATAGCTAGATTCTTATTATGTTTGGAAGAGACACACATATCTCTAAATAGATCCGATGTTAAACCACAAATTGATTAATGGTCAAACTCTTTGACTTCAAGCTCCCTTATTGTGCACTAGATGTTATTTTTCTCATCATGTATAACTGGTTGAGAAATTTTTGAATTGGTAATTATTGGTCAAAATTATATAAGAATGTCTATTTATCACCTCCATGTTCCAACCATATGCTATAAGTTATAAAATCTAAACAAATCTAGAGTATGACAATGTTAAGATCATTTTCCTCATTTTTTTATGGAGTTGCAGAATTTTAGTGGACTATTAGATATTTCCTACTCATCCAATGTCATGTCTTGACCTCTCACCCCACATACAATTTTTGCAAGGTACGTGGGGCCATTTCATCCATTTTATTTTATTTCTTCCCTTTGTAAGATTTATTAAACATTTAGATTTTATTCTATTTGTCTCAACCTCCCTTTGTTTCCTTCATACCCATAAGCATTCCTTTCATCACATTTGTATACTTTCAAAGTGTCAAAATGGGTCCAAATTTATTACTTCTCCCAATGGCCACTTCCCTTCTATTTCAAAATTTGTTTCTATGTCATTTGATATTTTCTCCATGCATAATTTATTTCCACCTCCAAACTTACCTCTACTTTCAAGTATTGATATTACATTATTTCTCTACACTCTTTTCATGTTCTTATAGGTTTTCTTGGACCTCTAAATTTTCATCCCAATGTCCAATTCCCACTTACAACCATGTACTAGCTTTATAACTCCATCCTTCCATATTGTCTCGCATTTCATCCAAATTTTTATTGCAGACTTTAGGTAGACTCTTAAACTTCCATTCCAAAGTCCCATCTTAATTCCCACTTCCACATCAAATTCCTGTAAAAGTTCCCAATGACTCTTACCACTTGTTTCTTCTCGATTGGATATCAATTTAACCTTTGTGCATTATTTTTCCATCTGGACATAAAGTATTGATGTCTTTTCCACATTTCCTACCTATGCTTACCTGCATTTATTCCTTTACTCATTCCATCCCTTGTCTATAGTTTTGATGGACTCCTAAGCTTCCAATGTCATATCCATTCTTGCAACAAATCCTTGCATTTTCTTTTTCAACCTCCTAAGTTTTACTCTACTTCAACATTTACTCTTGTTTACCTCAATTCCTCCCTAAATCATCCTAGGATACTATTAAAACCAAATTCAATGTTGTAACTAATCTAATAAGTGTTTTTTCCCTCAAACATCATGATCCATATCAAGGGCATAAATTCTCATACAAGTCCAAAATTGGACCATGAAGAGTTCCAAATCATCAGCAATGTGATGGATAAGTTCAATTTCCAATAGAACTTCTTCACATCCTAGATCATCCATCTTTCAAATTTCATGGGTTTTCTTATCTATATTGTACGTCAAGGTTATAATATTTGGTTCCTCATTGAATCTCTGCAAAGAACTAAGAAACATGCTACATACTTCCATTTATAGTATAGAAAAAATTAATGACTAAATCTATATGCAATTATGTTGGGAAAAGATCTCAAATGTCTCTTGTATTGGTGGACCCCTCTAATACTTGATATGTGTAATGGGGTGCATAGTTGATGGTGTTGAAGAAATAATTTCAAGTGCATTTCCATGTGAAAATGAAGCAAGTAGTATGGGCGGCCTATGCAATTGCATATGTTCATAGTTCTTCTTCCAAGATATACTCATTTTTGCAAGGATGAGACTGATGAAATAGGTTGTACCATTGAACAAAAAATACAAGTCATAATTTTTCTTTCTAGCAATAAGTTAAAGAACTTTATATTGTGTAATATTTTGGGCTTTCTCCAAAAGTATATAATATCATATTGACGACAACAAACAAGAGGCAACCCTTGAAACAAAAAAAAAAGGCAGAATGTAGTTCAAACATTGAACACTAAGTTGTTCATGTCTATAACTGCTAGGATAACTCTTGCTACCTATAAAACTCCTATTTTTCTATTATGATTCTAATTGAGATTCTATTGTAGTTTTGCATCATATTGTGTATGAGGAAATATTCAACCTATTGGGATTAAGGTCAAACATGAAAATATTAGCGGGTTAGCACATATCAGGATCTAAATCATGAAATAAGCAAGAAACAAACAAAGAAATCCAAATAACATCAGATTAAGCTACAATAAATTGCACCCTATTAAAAACTTATTAGATTTTATCATAAGATGGTTTGTGGGAGTGCTCTCCCAACACAAAATACAAATCCCACTTGACATGGATGATGATTTAAGATGCAATCTATTTGAAATGAGATGAAGAACTCAAAGACAAAGTATGAAGAACTTTTCCCCAAGCTTTCACAAAAAGATGTAGATGCAAATACTAAGCTAAGACGGTATTGAAGATCAAGAAAGATTAAGCTTCATTTCCATTTATTCCTAATATGTAATATCTAAGCGCTTAAAATTGAAATTAACTAAGAACATGAAAATACAATCCAAATCCTAGAGCCATGTTAGCATGATAATAATGCATAAAGAGAATGGATGATTTGCTCTTGGGAAGGCTCCTATTTATAGAATTTTGGAGGGAAGGAAAGGGCTTGGGTGAGGTGGAGCACATGTGTCATCCACATAGATGCCACATGGAGGACACAAGGGAAAAAGGACATGTCATGTAAAAATTCAATTCAAGCCTTTAAGTTTTGAGAGGCTCAAGGTTGCTCACACATGTGTGAGCAACCTTGGAGAAAGGGGTGGGGGAACCAAGGTGTAAGAGAATTTAAGGAAGTTGGGTGGCTTCCTTGGGATGAGTTGCTAGCACTAAAAAGGTTAGGAATCACCTTTTTGTCCTAATTAAGTGGGATTGGTGGGTGTTTTAATGGGAAAGTAGGTTTAGAGAGTGAGGTGATGGGTATAGCGTAGGAGTAGAGTAGGCTTAGGGTAGGATTCTAGATTGGATTAGGATTAATTTCAAATTAGATTTAGATTTAATCATATCTTAGAAGAATATTAGGATGTGGAGGGAAATAAATAAGTTAGAATTTATTTAAAAGGGGGATTTTGTGGAGAATCATATATTAAATGTAAATTTAATATATTAGGGAAGGGTATTTAAATTAACTTTAGATACCATAGAATAATGAATTGATTTAATTAAATACATTTAATTAAATCAATAGATGAATATAACAAAAATAGTTAATTAACTATAATGCTAAGGGAATATTAATTAAATTAATATAAGTGTACAGGGATAATTTTAGATGTCTACATTTTTCCCCTCTTTGATGCAGCGTTAAAAATGATGTCGTGTCAAAGAAAATAAAAAGAGATGCCCCAGAAAGAATAGGAGGGACCTAGGGCAATGATGATGAAGGAGGGTGCCCCCTTGAGAAAATAATATTAAAAAAATTTGTTTGTAAAAGTTTTCTCGAAAAGGCCGAAAGAGTGGAGAAAGACTAATTGCATGACATACTGGGAAAATGGGTCCCGGGGCAAAAAAAGGTCCCAAGGGGCTTATAAATAGGCCAGCAGGGCCTAGGGAGAAGTCATTTTCACTCATGAAGAGCAAAAAAGAGAGAGCAGAGTGAGAGAAATGGCTAACCCACAAGACCGTGCCCAGCTTGGAGAGCACATCTAGACATACCAACATCTCGCAGTCGTAGGACCACCGGTGAGTCTGATATGCCCCATGTGTCAAGTTATTAATTTTTGCATTTAGAGTGCATTTATTGCTCCAAAAGGGAGAGAAAACAAGGTTGGGGTGCAGACGATGATCGACCGATCATCATCTACGCAGATGACCAATCAGGGGTCAGCGTTTGTGAAGGCAGAAGGGGGGAGAAGAGATGATGGTTTAGAACCATCATCTACGTAGGTGGCAGAGAGGACGGTCTAAACCATCATCTCCATAGATCGGCTTATACGTCAATTGATGTCTACGTAGGTTTATCAGCATCTGTGTTGATTGACCCAAAAAGGCCAAAAATTAGAGGAAAATGATATAGGGGAAAGAATAATTGATGCTCCAGACTAGGAAAAAGGTTTGACACGATTGACTTGCATGTGCAGGAGGATACAGTACCATTTCAGTCCTAAGTCCTGGCCTGACACGATGACACTATCTGATTGGTTGACTGCAGAGGAGTCGGGACAGGTTGCCTTATGCGGCCTGGGGCATGTACATCTTTGGCCACGATTGAGAGCGCATAATGTGTTGATGACAATATTGATCAAGAGGTGGCACAACCTGACCTCGAGCTTTCACTTCCCAACAAGGGAGGCTACCATCACCCTATACGATGTCTGGAAGATTTATTGTGTTCCGATCTAGGGGTTGATACCTAAGTATGTACATAAGGGATCAGAGCCTTATCTAGAGACAACATTTGGGCATCCCTATGCCCAAATTGTGACATCGAGACAGTGGATGTCTTGGAGAGTAGCAATGGTAGCATGACCACAGCTGCGCCGGGTAGCTCTATATATGACAGGTTTAGTTGGGGACACATGATGCCTGATCATGTTGGACATAGATTATTGGTTGGATTAGCACATGTATTGAGTGCCATGCTGAAGGATGAGGGGGAGAAACATTGTTGGAGATATACCATCCTTGGTTAGCTATACTACGTTCTATACATGTGTGCCTACTAGAAGGGTAGGACACTGGGGGCTAGAGTTACTCTACTATTGGTATGGGCATGGGAGCACATCGCAGTAGTGTGCCCCGTTAGATGACATGAGAGAAGAAATTTTATGACTCATATGCATATAGGTACCGACCATTGATTAGCTATGAGTCGACAGACTTCGTTGGACACTAGCAGAGGACTTTGGATGAGATGCAGCGAATAGAGTGGGCTTTGTATACAGGTTGCGAGACACAGGGGCACATAGACCTATGAAAAAATGTATATACATAGGATGGGTGGTTAGACACTTATTTAATAAGGTATGTGAAGACAAACTATTGTCTCATTGGGAGGACAACTCATATGATATCATGATACATGTCGTCGCGGGTATGACGACAGTTTGGACAGGTATAAGATGTTGTGTTGGATGGGTTTCCGCACCCACTAGTGACATGGGAGGTTGGAAGTGTATGGGGAATTGGGGTGGATCTGAAGGGATCCTAATCATAATGGCTAGGGATGAAAGTGGTGACTTGGCAGCAATCACAAGAGTCAATCAGAGACGTAGGGGTTACACCAGCGTACGCACAGTGGTGGGCCATTCATAGGCCGATCATATTGACTGTCCCAGGGATTGTGTAGGTCCATGAATAGCTGACAGGAGGAGGGGATGGTGTAGGGAAGGATGGTGATGATGATGGAGGGGATGGAGGGGTGGGGGTCGAAGAGTAGTCATACAGAGGTGGCATGGAATAGTGCAGATACCAGCAGGGACAAGGGCAGGTACCATAGGTGCCTATACAAGGACATGCACCACATGGGACACATGAAAGATACATATCCCAGGAGACACATTATATTGTTGTGGCAGAGAATGATAGCCTATAGACAGAGTTATGACAGGTACAAGGATTACTAGCCATTGCTCAGGCTAGTAAGAGCAGTGTACAAGCAGAGCTGACTCGGGTATAGGAAGTCCTCGTAGGGGAGATAGCTCAGGAAGATAGTGCACAGAGAGTGTTGGATCTCTTATAGGCATGGGTGGATGGGGGATATTTCACTATGATTGAGACATACATGGTTGTTTTAGCACAGTCTCTGGGGATGAGCTAGTTACAACAACAGATGGATGTGATGAGACAGGAGCTGCAGGATATGACACTAGAGAGGGACACCTATACGCACATGGATGAGGGTACAAGGGGGAGAGAGAGATTGTTGTGAAAGCTACCATAGGTCTGAGGGTTATGCAAGTAGCACAGGAGGCATTCTCTGCACACAAGTGAGAGCTGAGAGTAGTCCAAGAGGAGTATTATCGCTGGCACTACTATGACATCGTCCCAGAGGGACAGAGAGTGGCTGAGTACAGTGAGCGATCAATGACTCACACGACAGGGGGAGGGGAATAAAAAGCCTTAGTTGGGATGAGACCTCCTTAGGGAGACAAGATAGGTGGACTAGGGCCATCCTCACGGCCAGCCACATGAGCCACACTAGCCTTTTGATACATATTTGTATTTTTTAAGCATTTGAGATGTATAGCAAGATGTATGCATATTGTATATGGAATTTTTATACTTTAATGAGACATTTATTGTGATGGTCCTACCTTTGCTTTATGTATGTGTTTATGTGATTTCTATATGCACATGATGATGATGTTTAGGACTGACATGTGTGATGTCGAATGTGATGGATAAGATTATTATTATGCTGATGTATTTGTGATGTAGGGAGTGTGTGCATATGGGATGAATAATGTTTAGTAAATGTATGGATAAAGAATGAATTTTATTATGATGGATGCAATATGTAAAATGAAATGGCGACTAATGATTTAATGATTAACGACTAATATACAATAATGCACCTATGAATAATGAGTAGATGCAATAATAGATGATTGATCATCATGATATATTGACTTAATGACCTAATGAATGAGGTAATAAATTAATGAATAATGACATAATGAATTAATGACTTAATGAATAACAACTTAATGAATTAATGACTTAATGAATAATGACTAAATCAATACAACTAAAGAATGTAACTAGAGAGTGTAACTGGACAACGATGCTCATTGAGGATGAAGTTTTTTGTGTGTAACAAATAGGACCAAGAGTATCACATAGCTAGATATAGAGGGGAGAGGATAAATAAGAACCTTTCCGAGAGTAAGAATGCAACATGCAACATGATTTATCTAAGATGAAACCTAGATACATGATTTTGTGGGATTATATTCTGTTAATGTTGGAGAGCACACCCTGGTATGATTTTGCAAAAGGAGATATACACAATGTGTTAGAAAACACCAATGACATTGTTCCTTTACGCGGACTAGACTCTCAGACAGATAGTTTGTTAGGAATAGAGATGCAAGATATCAGTCATCATGGAATTGATGAAATGTTACTCATGAGGAGACACAGTACACCCAAATATTTTGAGGGATTTGGTGGTATGTGTATGAATCCTGCCCTCAGTAAGGCATACATAGTCATAAACTAAATATCAAACACAAATGCACTAACAAGCTATAACAAACAGATCATACCGCAAATGACACATATTCCAAAAGACATTTTCCACAACAGACCAAGATATTAAGGATCGAGGCATTCATGAGAAAGACATGTTTGAAATAAAAAAGAAAATCAACAGAAAGGCGTCATGACCAAGTAGTCATTCAGTCCAAAAGTTCTTGCAATGAACAAGTTTGATGTGATGATTGATAAGTCGACAGTGGAAGCATGCATCCTGATGGGCAAAGATTGATTGATGTTGAGATGGGAATTCATTGGCAATTGCTTGTGAAGGGAGTAAATGCTTGAGAAATTGAAATTTGTCTATTGATTTGATGAAAACATTTACACTCACTGTGTCTAGGAACAAAAAGATCAGTATTTTGGGGTAAGCTTAGTCGTGAGGGAATAAGGTCTTATTGTGAAAGTCGAGATGCATCCGGGGACTACCTGTAAAGACATGGGCGATCGGACAAATCTTATTGTGGAAGGGTGATGGGATGGAATTCTTATGAAAATATAATGGATATTGTGTGCAAGGCAGTTTAAATAGATGGTGGATCTAATAGGTTGTTATATACAAGTGATATGTACAAAAACTCAAAGGATGGGATAAGGCGGATCTTACAATTGATGCATGCAATAGATGGAATGCCCAGGGAACATGGGTTTGGTGATGGTGTTTGGATCTTGGGTGAATGGATGGGATGGATTGAGATGAGATTCTGATAGATACTAGCACGGTCCACTATGTGTGATGCTTGATTGCCAGGTTGTCACCACACATACTTGTCCAAGGCGCCTGATTGCCAAGTTTTTACCATTGGATGATTTCATTTTTTTATTTTATTTTTGATTTATTTATTTTTTATCATCGAGGCACCTATTTACCAAGTTTTCACCAAGACAATGATTTTTTGCAGGACTTTTTATACTTTTTATGGATTTTTTCCGATGAATGAGGTGCACCGCATGGATTATGCGTAGAACTGTTTGAGGTTAATGATGTTGATGGTATCATTCAAAGGTTCTCCCTGTGGTGTTGATAGCTAATATGCCCCTAACCCAAAGTTTTGTGTGAAAATATAAGGACCCAACCAAGTAACCTCAAACTTACCTTTCTTTTCTCTATCCGCACCTACCTTCTGATTCTCTTTGAGGACTGGATCTCCCACCTGAAATTGGTGTGGGCAGATTTCATTATTGTAGATTCTCTTAAGCCTATTTCGGTAGACAATAAGATGGTCATAGGCTTGTTTTCTATTTTCATCCAGAAGGTTCAGCTGTGTGAGTCGTGCCACAAAGTAATCTTCATTAGTGACCAGGTTCTTGAGTGACACTCGTAGTGATGGTAGTTTGACCTCAATTGGTAAGATGGCTTCTGCACCATACACAAGTGAGTAGGGAGTGGTGCCTATGGGAGTATGATATGACCAGAGGGTGGGATTGATTTGGAGGTGCCAGTCATGACCAGTATCATTGACAACTTTTTTAAGGATTTTGAGAAGGGTCTTGTTGGTTGTCTCAACTTGGACGTTACCTTGTGGAAAATATGGACTGGAGAAGCAGTGATGGATATGGAGGCGTTCACACACATCGGTCACATATTGGTTCTCAATGACATACCATGATCTGTAAAGATGGTGGAAGGATTGCCAAAGCGGAAAACAATGTGGTAGAGGATGAATTTGGATATTTGGACACCTGTAGTAAGGGTGAGCGGGATCGCTTCAACACATTTTGTGAAGTACTTTGTGGCTGTGATGATGTATTTATGTCCTTCCGAGGATAGGGGTGATCTTACCAATGAGGTTGAAACCCCAAAAAGAGAATGACCATGGAGGTGTAATGGGATGCAATTCCTGGGCTGGAGCATAAATCATATTAGCATGTTGTTGACAAGGTAGGCATTTCTTTACAAATTCACATGCATCATGTTCCATCGTAGGATAGTAGCATCTTGCTCTTAGAAGTTGTTTGGATAGAACCATGCCACTCATCTGGGCAGCGCAAATCCCAGCATGTACCTCTTGTAAATCCTGGGTGGCCTCTTTTCCATCTAAACACCTAGAGACAACATTGTGATAACCCCGACAATATAGGGTGTTGGTTACAAGGGTGTAGCGAGAAGATCTACAAATGAGGTTCTAGCGTTGGGTATTTGTGAGGTGGGGGATATGATACCATTCTTTAGATATGCGTGGATTTCATGGTACCATGGTGACTGAGGATCAACCAAGACACACACCCTTTCAAAATTTATGTGTTCGTAAGTGGGCACGTGAAATTGCTCAACCAAGAATTCATATTGTGTTGCATCTCAAGGAATCTCTAGGAGGGAGCCAATAGTTGCCATTCCATCTGAAGCTTTGTTTTGTAATCTAGGTATCTGAGTGATCTGTAGGTTTAGGAAGTGCTCTTTCATTTTATCGACCATCTCCATGTAAGGAAACAATTTGTCATCCTTTGTTTGGAACTCATCTAAGACTTGCTCGATGCTGAGTTGTGAGTTGCAAAAGACATGTATTTCTATGATATTCCATTGGATTTCCATTATGATCCCAGTGATAAGTTCTTCATACTCAGTGATGTTGTTTGTGTAGGGGAATCCCAATTTGAATGTTTTTGGGATGTATTCCCCTTGAGGAGTGACAAGGAGTATTCCTGCCCCTGCACTATGGGCAGTATAGGATCTGTCAAAGTAAAGCTTCCAGGTTGGTTGTTCTTTGACCATGCATAGATGTTCATTTGGAAATTCTATGACCAAAGGATAGGCATCCACTAATGGTGCTTGTACTACTTGATCTTTTATAACTTGCCCCTTGATTTCTTTTTTTGTCCACATACTGGATGTCAAATTCACTTAAGAGCATTACCCACTTTGTCATGTGGCCTGTGAGAGTAGTCTTGGATAGTAGGTATTTGAGAAGGTCAACCTTGGAGATGAGCTTTACCATGTGACTTATCATATAATGGAAAAGTTTTTGAGTGGCAAAAACTACTGCCAGGCATGCTTTTTCCATGGGTGAATAATTGAGCTATGAACCCACCAATGTACGACTGATATAATAGATGGCTCTTTCTTTTACGTTGCCATCTAATTGGGGTAAGAGTTCCCCCAGTGTTGTAGTAGTTGCGAAGATATACAAGATAAGAGGTTTTCCTAGTTTAGGTGGTATCAAAACATGTGGGCTTGCGAGGTATTCCTTGATTTTCTCAAATCTTCTCTAGCATAGTGGATCCCATTTAAAGTTGGTGTCTTTTCACAATGGGTGAGTGAATGGCTGGCACTCATTTTCCAGTTGAGAGATGAAGCGACGTATAGAATGCATCTTTCCTTGTAGACTGCATAATTGAGGAAGTGTTATGGGTGGATGAATTTCCATGATAGCCTTTACCTTCTTTGGATCTATTTCTATGCCTCTTCTTAATACAATGAATCCTAGGAGATTTCCCGATGTGACCCCAAAAACACATTTCTTGGGGTTGAGCACTAGGCCATAGTAACCAATTCAATCAAATACACACTCTAGTACATTAAGGTGATCTTCACTTTTTGTTAATTTGGCTAGGATGCCGTCCACGTAGTCTTCAAGAATTTTTTGGATCATGTCATGAAAGGTAATGATCATGGCTCTCTTTTAAGTCACCCCTATGTTCTTTAAGCCAAATGGCATCATATTATAGCAGAAGGTACCACAAGGGGTTGTAAATTTTGTCTTATGATGATCTTCTTTTGTTGTGTGGATCTAATTATATCCAGAGAAACCGTCCATAAGAGACAACATCTCATGTCTAGCGATGAGGTCCACTTTCATGTCGATATTTGGCAGGGGGAAAACATCCTTTGGGAATTCTTTATTAAGATCCTAAAAGTCTATGCATATCCTAATTGATTTGTTTGGATTGGATACAGGTACCATGTTGGAGATCCACTCAGAATAGTCTATGGCATGGATGATCTTAGCTTGAAGGAGTTTTTATAATTATGCTTTAACTAATTATGCTACCTTTGGATGCATCTTTCAGAGCTTCTGCTTTATTGGTTTGATATTCAGATCCACTGCTAGATGATGAACCATTAAGCTAGGGTCTAGTCCTGACATGTGAGAATTAGACCATGAAAATTTGTCTATAAACTCCTGAAGGAGAGTACCGAGGGCTATTTCTTCACCTTCTGATAGTGATGTTGCGATGTAAATGATGTTAAGATTCTCTTCTATACCCAGGTTGATAGGTTTTGCTTCTTCTATGAGGATGAATGACTGCTCGGGCCTGTAATCATGAATGAGAGGAAGAGGAGGATCTTTATCCTCTGGTGCCTCAAGGATGTTTCACCAATGGATACGCCCTTTTTTTTTACCTTTTTTATGATTAGATAGCGCCCCATAGAGATTTTTGCCAGGACATCCTTTTTTTTCCATATTGCGGCTGAAGACCTCCTCTTCCCCAAAGTATGCCTTTGGGTCCAGTTTGTAGACATGTGTTGAATCATGCCCCCGATCATTTTTTTGTTTCACTGCCCCTATGAATCTTAGGACCGCATCCTCACTTTAGAATTTGTCAATATGTATGACACTTGGTTGGTCCCAGACTATGAGTTTGGGATGGATGAGGGGAAGGTCAATGAGGTTAATGGTGAGTTGGCATAGGATAGAGTTGCCCAGGAACATTTTTTCATCGAGGACATCGTCGTAGGATCTCACAATTTTCTCTTCTGGGATGTCTTCGACTTTGACAATTTCACCAAGGGTATTACTATAGGTGTAGTTGTTTTCATAAGTGCACCTAGTTGTGTCAAGACCAAAGCCTAATACTTGACTTCTTGGAAACTAGAGAGGCTCAATGGGATCCTTCATTCTACCCTCCTCGTGACCTAGGCTGACTCCTTGGTAATTCCATCTCTCTGTTGCTAGCTTTTGAGAGTGTGGATATATATTTTTTTAATATTCAACAAGTTTTTCATTAGGGGCCTAAGGATCTTGATATAGCCACCTATTGATGTTTGGTTCCATTTCCTTGTTGTTTAGGATGCCATGAGACATGAATATTAAGGATGCTACTTGCCTTGGCTATGGCTCACTTTGATATGTTGTGTTTTGGTTTGATGGTCTCCCTTGGGTGTGCGGGTCTGATGGTAGGGCTCTAATTACAAAGGCATCTGATAGGCTGTATTCTCTGCAGCCCTAGTTGTTGATCTTGACAGTGTAGAGGGTGGATGAGAGGATAGTTTATGGGTCTGTTTGGGATTTGGAGGAACTAGTAATATAAGTACCGATGTCGATTTTGGACAATGATTTGAATGTGGGGAAGATGCCTCCAATGTACGACAGTATGCGAAGGGTTGGGGGTGTGCATGAATGGTGATTTCAGTTCCATTGTGTGGGAATTTGATGCAATGATGAAAGTTGGAGTGAACATCTTTCATGGAGTGAATCTGTAGGCGTCCAAGGAGGATATTGAAGGGAAGGTCAAGATCAACAATGTGGTAATCTGTGTTTATCACTGTTGGGGCCAACTAGATGGGCAGTGAGATGGTACCTTTGGATGTGCATTCCAGATTGTCATAAGCCTTGATGGTAATGACATCATTCATCATGTCTACTTCGGTATACCCCAACTGTTTGATGAATTTCAAAGTGCATAAATTGAGGGCCGAACCATTATCTATCTTGGCCCGTTTGATGGAATAATATTTAACCATGACGACAATGTGGAGAGGGAGGTTGTGGTCAGGTTTGGCGAATGGCATGTCAGTTGGTTTGAAGGAAATCCCACAAGATGTGGATAGGTGGCCAACAAGGTTTTGGAATTGTGTAGGGTCGATGTCGCTGGGGATACATGATTCTTGTAGGGCTTTATTAAGGATTCCTTGGTGGATGGGCGAAGTGTAGAGAAGGTCTGGGATGAAGATTTGGGCAGGGGTTTTCCCTAGGTGTGCCAATAGATGGAGTGGTACTAGAACCTACAACATATATTATTCCTCGGTGGGTGGTGATTGTGCATTGACTATTTGCACCCTTAACATGAATGATTTTGACTGAGGGCTTTACTTGGGATATGCAGTTGATGAGGTTGTCATAGTTGATAGATGCATTGGTATAATCTTTTCTATCGACATTATCTCCTTTCTTTCCCTTCCCTTGGTTGGAGGGTTGAGCTGGATTGGTAGGTCCTTTACCATAGTTGTGTTCTAGAAACACATTTTCATAGATTTGAAGGCCAGTATTTGGTGATGGTTGGGCAAGAGAGTCTACTGTGATATCTTCATGATAAATGAGGTCTTGGATGTAGTGCTTCAACATCATGCACTTTATGGTGGTGTGTCCCTTAACACGATGGTAGTCATAGTATTCATTGTCTTTGTACAACACAGTTTTAGGTGTTGATTCATCAAACAGTTATGTTTGTGGATACACGATTAGATTGGCTTTAGCCATTCTATAAAATATGACATTTATGGCTTCACCAAAAAGGGTAAACATGCATTTTAGTGCATTCTAGGCTCAAGGCTTTGGTTGTCCACGTGGGACCGATATGGAGTTTGTTTGGTTCATAAGAGTTTTGTAGTTAGGTTAATAATGTGCTCCAGGAGGAGGATAGGTTGGTGCAGCCTGTTGGCATGTGTTTTTTTTATATGTGGGTTGTTGATACATAGGTGTGGAGCTTTTGGATTGGCTACAATGATTTGGATGTGTTTGGTATCAATGGGACCGACGATCATAACACTCCTATTCTTGTTCCAATAATGAGACCGACCATTGTTAGCTTTGTCATGTTGAGTTTCTTTGTATAGATTGATGGTTCCATCATCTATGAGACCCTTTTCAAGGTCCATTCCTTTTCCTTTGATTTATTGGTATGTTTGTAGATAATTCATGCGGATATGGTGCGCTAGTTTGGGATGAATATTGTCAATGAATATCTTTATCAGATGTTTCTCAGGAGGTTGGTATGACAATCTTGTGATGAGGCCTTTCCACCTCTGAAGGTAGTCTATCAGGATTTCACCTCCTTTTTTCTTGGAGTTACACAGATCTAGGAGGGATAGTTCATTCTCAATGTGATGTGCATACTGGGCTACAAAATTTTTAGATAGTTATGAAAATGTTGTGATAGTGTCATAGGCGATTTTGTAAAACCACTCAAGAGTTGTCCCTCCGAGGAATTTTGGGAAGAGTCGCATGAGAAAGTTATCATTGTATGCTACCTCTTGGCATGCCATGCAAAATTCTTTAATGTGGTTGATGGGATCTCTCTTCCCCCTGTATTTGTCAAATTTGGGAGTCTTAGAGTGTTTGGGGAAGGGTGTGGCTGTGATGGATCAACCAAAGGGATAGGGACACACTTCCTAAAATTTGAAGGTCTTGGTTTCAGTCCCTGCTCAGAGCTCTTTGAGAGAATTCTTCATTTCTTCCCATTCTTGGTTGACAAGTGGTGGAGTAGGTGCCTCCAGTGAACTAGAGCTGGGTGCCTGATATGGGTCAAACACAACTAGCGAGTATGGAGGATTTGGTGGGGGATATTGAGGTGTGTGATAAGGGCATTGGTTGTAAGTGGGTTGTGAGGGAGGCAACTATTGTTGGGAAAGGTATTGTTGGGGGATTGAAGGTAGAGTCTGTTGTGATTGCGATGAATGATAATTGAAGGGTTGTGCCTATTGCGGTATCAAATATGTTGGGTAAGCTTGGATTGCACCCCCATAAGATGGTTTTGAGGCAGCACTATTGTGTATAGGATTTGTGAGTTTTGGGTGAATGCCCCTAGTAGAGGAGATGATTGGTTATTGAGGATGTGGAATGGTTTGTGATGTCGCTAATGGAGGCATGACCAAATAATTGGTATAGACATGTTTTTGTTGTTGAATGTGTTGCACAACAAGCTACACAGTGGTGAAGGGGTTGACAAATGGTTGTTGTGCTTAGGAAGTGATAGGATTTGTGATATTTGAATGTGTTAGTACCCCAAGTGCTTGTAGGGAAGCTTGAGAATAGCTTTAAGAGGAGGATGAAGTGGCCTGTGTGGCTTGGCCAACCTGGGAGGCTTGCTGCATAAGTGTTGGATTAGGCTGTGACTATGCAAGAGGTACTAGGACACTTTGCAAGGGTATAGTTGGTTGAGCATGAAATGTGGGCCCTTGTGGAAATAGGGGTTGATTAAAGGCCCCCATGGGTGGCATGCTAGTAGTGAATTGTGGTTGTTGTTGATGTGATGTAGGTATGATAGGTGGAAGGGATGTTGGTATTGAGGTGCTTGTAGTTTGTGTGACTTGTGGTTGTGAGATAATCGGTTGGGTGTTGATGGGTTGAGCAATAGTTGATTGTGTGTTGATGGGTTAAGAACCAACCATAGGTTGTGAAACTTGGGAAGCAATGGGTTGAATGGGTTGTGAAGTTTGGCTAGGTTGTGGTTGTAATGGTTGGATAAGTTATTAAGGCTGGACAGGTTGTGATTGTTAGTAATAAATGAGAGGGGGGGGGGGGGGGGGANTAGTAATAAATGAGAGGGGGGGGGGGGGGTGAATCAGTTGCCTCAAAAATTTATCCTTTAATCACTAACCACCAATCAAATAAACCTCAGATTATTAAGTCCTTATAAGATGCATGCCATGAAATACTTATAATTATTAACTGCCTGTTGATTTTCCTTGTCTGTCCTTATTCTCTTTGATTACTGATATGCACTATAACTATTTACCAAAATACAATAAATAAGCAAAGTATACCGATATATCCAGAAATGCATATGTGAAATGTAAAATAGTAAAGTAATAAACCATACACACATAACACTTGGATTTTAACTTTTTGGGTAACTCTTGTTTTCAGCTTGTCGGACAACCTGTGGTTTGGTTCGTCAGGCAACACTGTCTTCAACTCATCGGGTATCACTGTGACTTTTCTTCTTTGGCTTTACCGATGGTGTGGGCTCCATCGGTGATGTCTGTCACTTAGTGAATACTTGACTTTTATGCATTGCTGAAAGCATAACCTTTGTTCCATTGATTCTCTGAAGTCTTTAGCATTATGTACATGACCGTATAGATGATATCAAGTTGACATCAATGACAATACAAACCATTAACTAGTTTATTGCCTTGCATTATCTTCAACTTAACATTATCAAACATTTAATTAGTTATATGTCATGAATTTATCCCTTTGGCATTGATGGCAAAAAAACTTATATTATCACACTATACTATTTCTAATACAATATGAAATACAATTGTTAAGATTCATCAAACTACCAATCTTTGTTTGATAACCGATAAATGTCTGAACTTCGGCAAGCTCTATTTTAGCTTAGATTTGATTCTTGCAGCTTTTTATTTTCTTATGTGTTGAATCTCTTCTGGTGTCAATTTCTCTCCTTCTAACTGTTCTTCTACTTTGATGTCTTGTCCTCTTTTCAGCAACTTTATATTTGTGTAATCTTTCAAACAATTTTCTCTCCCTTAGGATATAATCTCTCCCTGTTGGAGTGATCTGATAATGGATAATCTCTCTTCCTTTTCTCATAAGAATGTGATAATATGGATAATCTCTCTCCATTTGACAACAATGCCAATCAAATGTTGAAACAATGTCTGTTGCCAATTGTTTCAAATATCTGACATTCATGTCAAATAATCATTTTCCTCTTATCCATATTGTATTCCTTGAATTTCCCTTATCCATCAACAATACAACATTATGCTCTGGTGCTTAGTTCTTGTATATACCTGTCTATATATAGATGTAGCTTTGAAGTTCTTTTCTTTTTGCTTGCATCAACATTTCTGATATTCTGATAATATATAGGCCGATGCAGCCTTCAGTCTGTTAGTAACTGGTAGACAAGGGTTTAACCCCTAGTCTCTTTCTTAGGTACTCAAATGTATCTTTGGGCAGTGGCTTGGTGAAAATATCGGCCAACTGTTCTTTTGATTGCACATACTCAAGTGTCACTTCTTTCTCTTGAACTTGTTCTCTCAAATAATGATACTTGATTGCAATGTGTTTAGTCTTTGCATGCATGATTGGATTCTTGGAAATGTTTATTGCACTGGTGTTATCACAATAGATAATCACTGGTTCTAAGATCTTCATATGCATGCCTTCCAGCAGTTATTTGATCCATGCAATATTTGAGAAATTTGCAGCAGCAGCAACATACTCTGCTTCTGCAGTAAACTGAGAGATGCATCCTTGCTTCTTACTGATCCATGTGACGAGTCTGTCACCCATAAAGAATGCTCCTCCAATTGTGCTCTTTCGATCATCAAGATTTCCAGCCCAATCAACATCGGTAAACACCTTTAGTTCAAATTTGCCTTCTCTTTTATACCATAAGCCAAATTCCTCAGTATTCTTCAGATATCTTAGGATTATTTTTACAGCAGTCATATGTGACTCCCTGGGGTTAGCAGAAAATCTAGCAAAAATTCCTACCGCATGTGCAATATCTAGTGTGTACAACATACATGAGTTTTCCAAGCATTGATCTGTACAAAGTCTGATTTACCTCTGTTGTCTTATCCTCCTTTGTTAACTTACTTCTAGTAGCCATCGGTGTTCCAACTAGTTTGGATTCTTCCATCTTGAAGATCTTCAGGACCTCTTTGATGTACTTGGACTGCGTAATGAAAATACCTTCACTTTGTTGAATGATCTGTAGACCAAGAAAGAACTTGATCTCTCCAAACACAGACATCTTGAATTATTTTCTCATTTCATCAGCAAATTATTTGCATAGCATATCATTGCCTCCAAATATGATGTCATCAATAAATATTTCAGCAATCAAAGTGTTAGCATCAGTATCTTCTTTTAAATAAAGATTATTGTTTTCACTAGTCCTTATGAATCCAATACTTATTAGATAGGAATGAAGTCATTCATATTAGGCTCTTGGAGCTTGTTTTAATTCATAAAAGGATTTGTGAAGTCTACATACCATGTTCCTCTTGTCTGGATCTACAAACCCTTGTGGTTTCTCAATGTATACCTCTTCTTCAAGTATTCCATTTAGGAATGCTAACTTGACATCCATTTGATATACTTTGAATCCTTTGTATGTAGCATAAGAAAGTAGTATTCTCACTCCTTCTAGCCTAGAAACAGATGTAAAGGTCTCTCCATAGTCTATACCTTCCTCTTGTGCATACCCTTTGCATACTAGTCTTGCCTTGTTCCTTGTGACTTCTCCATTCTCATTCAGCTTATTCCTGAATATCCATTTTGTACTGATAACATTCTTGTCATCTGGTCTTGGAACAAGTGACCATGTTTTGTTCTTCTCAATCTTCTCAATCTCATCATTCATAGCACTTATTCATTCCTCATTATCTAGTGCAGCATTGACAAATTTTCGCTCAAACTCACAAATTAAGCAACTTGAGTTTAAAGACTTACTTCTTGTTCTTGTACCAACTTTCTTATCTCCTATGATCTAGACCTCTGGATGGTTCTTCCTTACATATCTTGCAAGTATAGGTACAGTCCTTTGTCTATTAGCTTGATCATTATTTTGATCTTCATTCTGTTCTTCATCACCTTGCACATTTTCTTGATCATTATCCTGACCGTCGGTATTTGCAGCCTGATGCTCTGGATCAGTGATTTGTAGCTTAGGTGCTCTACATTGTTGGTAGGGTAGAGTTTCAGGTTCCTCGTTGTAAGTGAACTTATTGTAGTCCTCTGGTTCTTTAGTGCTTTCTTGTTCATTCTTCTCTGCAAATTCATTTATATTTACATTTGTACTTTCAATAATTTTGTTAGAGGATTTGTTTAGACATTTGTATGCCCTGGTCTTGGTAGAATAGCCTAGAAAAATTCCTTCATCACTCTTAGAGTAAAATTTTCCATTTCTATCATCTTTTAAGATATAACATTGACTGCCAAAATTTTTGAAATAACTCACATTGGGTGTGTATCCATACCATAGCTCATAAGGTGTCTTCTTGGTGTCTTTCTTTAGGTGTACTTTGTTTAGTGTGTAAATAGCAATGTTGACAGGTTCTCTCCAAAATATTTGGGTGATTCCTTTTTCTATCATCAGTGTTTTAGCACAGTCAACTATTGATTTGTTCCTTCTTTCAGCAATCCCATTTTGTTGTGGTGTTCTTGGTGCAGAAACCTGTCTTTTTATACCATTCTCATTACAAAAGTTAGTGAATTCATCTAATATAAACTCACCTCCTCTATCTGATCTCAAACATTTTAGATCCTTACCACTTTGTTTCTCTATCAAAGCCTTATACCATTTAAACATCTTGAATGCTTCAGATTTATCTTTTAGAAGCATGATTGTCATCATTCTAGAGTAATCATCAACAAAGAGAATAAAATATCTATCTCCATAATAACTCTTTGTCCTCATAGGTCCACATAAATCAGTATGGACTAATTCTATAATTGCATCAGATGTATGAGTT
>MU224070.1:1643067-1659909 GCA_018584345.1 Thuja plicata
TATGCAGTATAACTATTTACCAAAATATAGTAAATAAGTAGAGTATACTGATATATCCAGAAATGCATATGTGAAATGTAAAATAGTAAAGTAATAAACCATACACACATAACACTTGGATTTTAACCTGTCGGATAACTCTTGTTTTTAGCTCATCAGGCAACCCGTGGTTTGCTTCGTCGGGCAACATTGTCTTCAGCTCGTTGGGTATCACTGTGACTTTTCTTCTTTGGCTTTACTGATGGTGTGCACTCCGTCGGTGTTGTCTATCACTTAGTGAATACTTGACTTTTATGCATTGCTGAAAGCATAACCTTTGTTCCATTGATTCTCTAAAGTCTTTGGCATTATGTACATGACCGTATAGATGATATCAAGTTGACATTAATGACAATACAAACCATTAACTAATTTACTGCCTTGCATTATCTTCAACTTAACATTATCAAACATTCAATCAGTTATATGTCATCAGTGATGTTGGAGGTGGGAAAAGATCAGAGGTTAACGGTCCCATGATGGAGAATGGTGTTGGTCATGCCATGGTGTGCACTATAGACTAAGTGGCTATAGGTTGAAGCAAATGACGTATGAGAGATGTAAGTTGGGATGTCCTTTGAAGTGGGTTAATGATTTCTTCTACCAAAGGATGGAAAAATTCACCAGGAATGGTCATAAGTTGCGGGATTTATGCTGGTAGAAGTCCAGGAGGTACTTGGATTACTTCACGCTGAAAGTTGGCATTGTTGTATCTTATAATGGCGCTGACCATATGCGCATGTCTAGGATGACTCATGAATGCTTCCATGAAACTTATGGTGGAAGTCTCATCTGGGTCAGCCCATATGTATTCGCTTGGTGCTTGGCGACAAGGATCAAAAGTCACCATGGTATTGTCAGGGTTCATTGTCGAATTAGATGAGCTAGCAGCAAGATTGGTCTCCATGTCCTTCCTCATCTTAGATCAAGTTTCGGGTGACATGAAATGGATGTCCTAAGGAGATGAAAGATGCAAAGCGAGGTGTGAGGTTCCTAGGTGACTAAGGATGAGGATGTAAATATTTTGGGATTTTGATGCTTTTGGATGATGATGCAAGTATGATGGAGGTGCCCTAAGGACCTAAAGGATGACTTGGTGTATCAAAAGGATCATGAGCTTCCTTCCCTAATGCAAGATTATATGGGTGTGATTGTGTCAACCTAAGACAAACTTATGGTCTTCGAAGGATGAGATTCTTTGTCAATATAATCCAACCTTTTGATAAAGGTGATGAGGTCATAAAGACAAGATGGGATACCCTAAACAATGCTTAGTCAAGGAAGCCTAATGATGGTTTTTTTGATAATATATGGGTACTATGCAACTCAAAAGGACACACCACCAAGTGAAGGATATGTTTTTGGATTTTTGATGATGCTATGACAAGATTTGGATTAGTGCTGGGATGATGCTTGGATTAATTGGATTTTGATAGATTGCTTAGGTGATGCATTCCTAAGGATGGAAACTAAAATGATGGTCTTAAGATGTAAGCTAAATGAAATAATAAGAGGAGTGGACAAGGATGTTGCAATGTGCCAGCTAGTCATATTGTTCCAAGTTGACAAAGGTGTAGTTCAAATGGTACTTAGTCATGAAACTTACAAGCTTGTTATTATAGATGACTTTTTTGTATTCCTCATGTGTGTGAATCTCTTGTTTGACGGAATCAATGATGTGTTGATATTTGTTGGCTTTGCGTGTGGCATTCTTTTGTTCTTTGTATACTAGAGGTAATGGAGTCTTGACTTTTTTATGCTCTTTTGAATCAGTCATGTCCTATGCTGAAAATTTTGATTTTGTGTGTTTCAGGACAAATGGTTTCAGGGTCTCTAAAAAGACCAAAATTTGAATGTTTTCCTAGATTTAGGATGTCATTGTTTTAAAGTGGAGATGGAAATTTACGCAGATGCCAATCTACGCAGATGATAGTTTAGAAGCGTAGACGACCTTTCTACGTCGGAGATGACTGTTTATGATTAGAACAATTTTATGATGAAATTTGATTCTCGGTCTGATTTCTAATCAATTTGTTTAATGGCAAAAACCGATTTAAAAGTATTCAAACCGGAAAAATAAAAGTCATATGTCTTGAAAACAATCCAACATGAGACAAAGCAACCTTGAGGGATAAAAATAATTGTGATAGATTCATTTGATAAGGATTTTGTTTATGTTCAAGTAGTCAATGTTCTGCAAGCACTTCAAACACAACCTACCTAAGGAAGTTGGCTTAGAATGAAAATATTTTCCCATACAAGTAGGAACACACACAAGAGCTAATCAAAATACAATCATCACCAAGCATGCAATGACTCTATTCATGATGTCATATTAGTCGACTCCAAATGCTTAAGGTGGCACGAATGTACGAGTGATCTTAGGGAGGTTACTATCCTCCTTGCACAAACATTATCAAGCTTTCGAGGGTGAACTAGGTAAGCTTCTATATTAATAGTTATTAGTATGGATCTTTGTTCGGTTATGTCCTTTGTGTTTGTGCAAGCGCGATTGAGGCATATATCCCCATAAAGCACCTTGGCACAAGCAGTCACGTAAACGTAATTGAGACCTCGTGACCCTATTTTGTGTTAGGTGTGAGCCAAGTATAATATCAAATGACATCTGACTCTCGAAGCTTTGTCCCCAAAGAGTAAATTTTATTTATGTGAGTTGGAGTGGTGTGGCTTACACCTTGTTCTTAGGTGGGTTGTTCCTGGGAGATTTTTCCCTCAACCGAAAGGCTCATCTAAAAGTTTAATTCCAAAACATGAATTGGAAACAAGAGGAGTCTGGATTTTTAATTTTCCCATAAGGGGAAAAGAGCATAATCCCCTATCCAATGTTGTTTTCTCCCAAACACGACAAACTAATTTGTTCTTTCCCAAAGCTTATTTCCAAGTACTTTATCGAATGAGTCTAGGTTTCTAATTGTCTTAAAAATACAAGAGCATACTCCCATATCACTTAATAAAGTATCAAGAATAAACTTTTGTTAATGTGCCTAGAAAATGATTAAAGAAGACACTTTGTTTGATTGAATCTCCTAGGCAACCTGCAAGGAGAAATATTATTAGTTTTAAGTGTTCATTTCTTCTTTTTAATGTCCTACAACACAAAATGTCAGTAGTTTGAAATGTCAAGTCTTCAAAATAACAGTGCTGCAACACTCAAAAGAGATTAGTAACCCAAAAAACCAGCTAAAAATATCAAAATTTAGCAAAAAATGAATAGATGACAGTGACAGGTCGCAGACAATGATCTACGCAGACGACTGTATGCAAGTGCAGACGCTAAAATAGAAATATGTGTAAATGAACATTTAAAAACAATTACAGAATTATACCTGATAGTAAATGCTGAGATGCATAGACGATGGTTTAAAAGTGCAGACGACCGATTTGCGAAGACGACAACTAACCTGCGCAGACGCCGAAACAGAAAGTAAAGTTAGCAAAAAAATTTAGTTAACAACAAGATATATAATTTTTGAAAAATTGAATAGCATTTAACTCTGTAAAAGTGACACCCTATCAGAAAACTGAGAGTTAAAAAAAGCTAAATATCTTTAAAAATGCTTTAAAACAGGTTAAAACCAAATATTTTTTAAGCGCAGGCGGAGACGACAGTCTCAAGTCAGAGACGGTAGTCTCAGGTCAAAGACGCCGATTTGTGCAGACGCCGATCGATGTAGACGATAGTTTAGAAGTGCAGATGACCATTCCAAGTCAGAGATGACTCTGCGTAACGATTTCTAGAATGTGACGAAAAATGACCAAAAAAATTGAAATTTCTAAATTTTTAGGGAGGTGGGTCCCACCGGGCATTCCAAAATGTGTATGAGGAAATCTTCAACCTATTGGGATCGAGCTAAAACATGAAAACATTATCGGGTCAGCACATATGAGGATCTAAATCATTAAATAAGCAAGAAACAAACAAAGAAATCCAAATAACATCGGATTAAGCTACAATAAGTTACACCCTATTAAAGACTTATTAGATTTACTCATAAGATGGTTTGTGGGTGTGCTCTCCCAACAAAAAATACAAATACCACTTGATGTGGATGATGATTTAAGATGAAAGATATTTGAAATGAGATGAAGAACTCAAAGACAAAGTATGAAGAACTTTGCCCCAAACTTTCACAAAAAGATGTAGATGCAAATACTAAGCTAAGATGGTATGCAAGATCAAGCAAGACTAAGATTCATTTCCATTGATTCCTAACATGTAATATCTAAGTACTTGAGATTGAAATGAACTAAGAGCATGAAAATATAATACAAATCCTAGAGCTATGTTAGCATGATAACAACGCATAAAGAGAATGGATGATTTGCTCTTGGAAGGACTGCTATTTATAGATTTTTGGAGGGAAGACAAGGGCTTGGGTGAGGTGGAGCACATGTGGCATCCACATAGATGCCACATGGAGGACACAAGGGAAAAAGGACATGTCATGCAAAAAGTCAATCCAAGCCTTTAAGTTTTGAGAGGCTCAAGGTTGCTCACACGTGTGAGAAACCTTAGAGAAAGGAGTGGGGGGACCAAGGTGTAAGAGCATTTAAGGAAGTTGGTGGCTTCCTTGGGATGAGTTGCTCACATGTGTGTATGCAACTCATTAGCACTAAAAATATTAGGAATCACCTTTTTAGCCTAATTAAGTGGGATTAGTGGGTGTTTTAATGGGAAAGTAGGTTTAGAGAGTGAGGTGATGGGTGTAGAGTAAGAGTAGAGTAGGCTTAGGGTAGGATTCTAGATTGGATTAGGATTAATTTAAAATTAGATTTAAATTTAATCATACCTTAGAAGAATATTAGGATGTGAAGGGAAATAAATAAATTAGAATTTATTTAAAAGGGGGATTTTGTGGAGAATCATATATTAAATGTAAATTTAATATATTAGGGAAGGGTATTTAAAGTAACTAGAGATACCATAGAATAATGAATTGATTTAATTAAATAAATTTAATTAAATCAATAGATGAATATAACAAAAATAGTTAATTAACTATAATGCTAAGGGAATATTAATTTAATTAATATGAGTGTGCAGGGACAATTTTAGATGTCTACACATACATATTTATGTTTGACAGTGGTTGGTTGCACAATCCCTATTAGGACCATGCTCATGATTATGTTTTCTTAGAATTAATAATCATCTTCCTTGATACATGGATTGAGTGACAATTAGTCTTAGTTAGTCCAAGTCAATCTATATACGAATCGAGAGAAGACCATATGTGGTTAACAACTCTTGGGTGCAAGTTTCTCATTTTATAGCAATTTTATAACATTATTTGTGTATGTTGAATTTTCATGAATGAACATATTATGATTTACCAAACTTCAAAGTACCAATAGTTTGAGATTGTACTTACTCCAAGGTAGGGACCACTTGAGGTAACCACCACTCTATATTTTATTTTTACAAGTTAATTAGTTCTTTTAATTCTATTATTTTCATTTAGTTATGTCAACCTATAGAATAGATTTATGGTTATGTATTTCTCACTTCATGTAGCACTACTAATGTATGAATGAGCATAACATATATTCACTCATTTACTATTTTAATTATTATTTATTATTATTGTAAGTAAGTTTTCTCCTGCAACTGCAATTTACATTTTATGAAGTATTTGCTTTTGAAAGTAATGTGAGATATTTTAGAAACTAACAAATTAAATATTATACTATCCTAAATTGTAAGCACCTATAATTAGATGCTCAATTAGGCCCCATTTTAGTGTTTTTAGGATTTCATGTTCGTTATGCTTGATCCAACAACCTACCTCCTACATTTTCAAATTATTTTCCTATTTCCTGGGTTCCAATTTAAATTTGGACCTCTTCTACTAACAAATTAAATATTGTATTATCCTAAATTGCAAGCACATGTAATTAGATGCTAAACTAGGCCCCATTTTAGTGTTTTAGGGATTTCATGCTCGTTATGCTTGATCCAACAACCTCCCTCCTACATTTTCAAATTATTTTCCTACTTCCTGGGTTCCAATTTAAATTTGGGCCTCTTCTAGGTGGAAGAGGACTCCCCAAACATCCTCTTCTTAGGAAGGACTCCCCGGGCATCCTCTTCTTAGGAAGAGGACTCCCTAGGCATCCTCTTCTTAGGAAGAGGATGCCTAGAGTGTCCTATTCCCTGATGTTTGGCCCCAAATTTTAGATAGGGGTATGTCTTGTGGTTTTAGTGGGATTTCAAGATTTGTGTTGACCTCCTTCAAATTTTTGACGCCCAAAATTTTGTAAGAGATATAAAAACAACCTATCTCTCCTCATTTTAGTAACCAAGATAAAGATTTCAGGTGATTTCCTATTATTTTGCAACCAAGAATTCAAGATAAAGTTTTCAAGCATCCAAGGCATATTTGAACACAACCTTCTATGTTATAGCTAGCTCCTCTACTATCATGGCCAATTAGAGGAGTTCTTAATCAAGCAAGAAGATCTTTGTCTATATACATGCATTCATCCATCCATTATTCAAGGAAAGAGTCTATTAAGCATGACAACATTGAAGATATTTGAGGAGTATTCACATGTATATGCATTTGTGAAAGGCATCCTTGATTCTACTTTACATTTCAAGATTCAAATTCAACATACAACTACATTCAAGAAAGCATCTTCATAGACATCACGATCTCAACATTAGTTTATGAAGGTATATTCATTTACATGGTAGATCTAATATTTACCTTTTCATTTACATGCTTTTAAATTCATGCAGTTTCATTTATATTTCAAGGTTGATTCCTCAACTAGGGTTTGACAAAAGAAAACCACTTTCAACCTAACATTTTCCCATTTTTCTACATGTAGGAACAAGTGGCAAACCTACCATTGCAGATATGGAAAGTACAAAACCTGACGGACAGTCTAGAATTTAGATCGACATAAAGTAATGAGAACATGATAGCTCAGGTGACCTCTTCCTATAAATAAGACACCCTAGGCAACCTCTTCCCTACAGATCAACTCCAAACTAAAACTACAAGTCAGTATTGTTGTTTGGTTGTTGTTTTATGTACCTAAGGGTGTTGTCTATTTTTTGTCAATATGAAAATTTCCACTTTGGCTTATTTATTATTTTATTTTGCATTTTCCAATTATATTCCCTTAAATCTAACTTATTTTAGTACACTATTTGCGAAGAATCATTGACCCACTTAGTGCTTGAGTCCTTCTTAAGTCTAGTGTGTCATCTTCATTCTGATTGTGCATTGGAAAAAGGATGACAATCCAATTTCACTTACATGTTTGCCTCTTCCTTTTTCTTATTGCACATGTTGGTCAAACTAACTTATAACATTTCTATTCTAATTTTTGTGTTAGATCTCCTTTGTATGCATCTTTGATTTGATGGTTAGATGTGCTCTTCAATAGGTTTCATGTGCAATTATATGTTTTAATTACATTCATGTTGCTTAAACTTGACGAGTGTTTTCATATTTCTTTCAAATTTTCTATTTGCATTTCTTAGACATTACTTTCTTTTCCATGTGTATGATTTTTATCAACTTGAGTCCTACCTATAACATTTTTATTGGAAGAAGTTGTATACTTATGTGTTCTTTTGATCTTGAGTCCTCTTTGTTTCCTAGGAATCTTGATGAAATAAACATGCCTACTAATGACAATCCCAATATTTTTTTGAATCCTTCTTCCCACTCTTCTTGGGATGAATATAAGACCTTAAGAGAGTCACATACCCAAGTGAAAAACCTTTTCTCATGATTTTGAATTTGTTTTAGCAATTATTAGTTTAAAAACATTCAAATACATAAGTCATCTCTTTAATAGAAATAATGAGGAAGATGATTCACAATAATGAGAATGGTGTTGATTTGTTGCGTGTTATTTCCCATCTTATCCATTAAAATATTAAACCCATTAAATATTGTGCTCAAGACCTTGGTTTAACTCAACCTCCCACTAGTATTGAGCCTTCTATTCCTACTCTTACTTCACCACCTAGTGTTTCTACATATTCTCCACCACTTACGACTACATCCATTTCAACCATTAATCCTACACATGTTAGTTTTAGAATTATTACTCATCCTACCATTCCTCCTCCTTCAAGTGTTCCTTGTGTTTTACAACCATCATCCATGCCTAACTATAACAATATTTCATTTCCATATTCAAATATTTCTTCTATTTCTCACAATGCTCCAAACCTTTCACACATCTCATAACAACCTCTCTATATCAAATTCATTATCAATAGTCTTGATCAAACCGTTTCATCCTTACAATAATAAATTTCCTCCATGACTTAATCCAAATTTAATATCCATTCTGGTGACATTGCTACCCCTTTGTCCTTAAATATCATTCATGCTATTATCCCTCACTACATAGAAATACCTCACTTGGAGACTTATATTGGCAATGGTGATCTCTTGACTCATGTGAAACATTTTAAACATTGTGCAATGACTTATCTCATGATCATAAACTCATGGATAAATTGTTTACTACAACATTCAGAGTTAAGGATTTGCAATGGTATTGTTATTTACCTCCTTATTACATTGATTCATTTCAAAATATTTCTAATTATTTCATTCAACAATTTCAAAATAATATCGGTCCTTAGGTTTCTTTAACTGATTTAATGCATTGTAAACAAGGTGTTAAAGAACAAGCCATTAATTTCATTAGTAGATTTAAACATTTGCATGCTTAGATTTCTTATTTTTTGTTTGATATTGATATTCAACAAATTTTCTTTGGTAGTTTACAAAAAGATATTAGAGATAAGATATTTCTTTATGAATTATCTTCCTTTACTCAATTGTGTGTAATGATTCATAGTTATTAGCTTCAAGTGAGTCAATTTGAGAGCACCACTCCAATGGCTCAGGTTGATAAGAGTGATGCCTCAACTGAACCTTTTCAAAAGTTTATGAAACCTAAAGGCTTCATCAAGATGAACAATTCATCAAACAACATTGATGCACAAGTGGCAGCAACATCAAAATATGTGGTTCCTTTATCATATGTTTTTAAACCTTCTCATAATTTTACACCTCTTTGTGAATCTTTGCATAATGTGGAATTGAATTTGATCAATATTAATTTTTTAAACACTTCCTCCCATCGAACCAATTGATCCTTCAAAAAAATCCTCGAAAAAAATTGATCCCAAAGCTTTTTGCCAATATCATCATCAACCTGGTCATGATACTGAGAAATGATTTTGTTTAAAATCTATTATCCAAAAGCTTATTGATTCTAGTGGTATATTTTTTAAGCTTTAATGATAAAGGAAACAAATACACTTCCCCTCCCAACCAAAATATTAAAATATATACCAATCCCTTACCTTCTCATTCTACCAACACCATCGAGTTTACCACCACTTTGCCTTCTTGTTTCGCCAATATTGTTAACCCTCCTACTATTTTGAAATATGATGATGAGTGTACCGAGGACAATGATGTTGTAAATCTTATCCATCATTACAAACCTAAACCCAAACCTACACCTGAGCTTTGCATTGCATTTTATCCCAAGGAGGCTATTAGGGCACCTAATAGTCCTCTTTTTATTGTTGTAAAGGTTAATGGTCTTTCTTCTCATAGAGTCTTTATATATCCTACTTGCATGGTGAATTTTATAAATAAATAACATCTTTACACATAACTCCCATAACAAATCACATGTCATGATTAAGAATTGTAATGGGTTTTCTTGTCCTACCCATGGTTCCATTACCTTTCCCATTGAAGTCGGTAAGAAAATCTTAGATGCCACCTTTCTTTTCATCCCAATTTCTAATCAGTTTCAAGTTAGACTTAGCCTTGATTGGCTTACCTCTTTGAAAGATATAGTCTCTCCTATCCATAAGTGTTTTAAATTTTCCCATTATGGAAAAATCATCAAGATTAACCATAGTCTCTATCATCCTTTAGTTGACTTCTTTTGGCCTAACATGCCTCAACCAAGTCAACCTTGAAAAGATAACATCTTCCTATGCTATCAAAAATTGAAATCCATTAATATTTATAAACTTAGCGATTCTTCTAAGGTTCACCACTTAGTGTGTTGGTTAAGTGGTGGTACTATTGTTATCCCCACCTAGGTTCAAACCTACATTGGGTCATTGTGATCACGAGCTTGTGCCTTCGCTGATCCAATGTGTTCGGTCTATGCCTCAACTATGTAATAAGGGGATGGGGTACCCCATTTGTGGCCTCATTTGTTCATAGATCTAGATCAAAAGTGTTTTACATGGAGACGGAGGGCGTGTTGTGTCAACGTCACTAGTCACATTAAAAAGTTTACTAGGAACTTTCAATAAAATAAAACTTGGAAATTTTTTTGTAGTTCCATCTCCTTGCCCTGAACCTGGACTCCTTCCTACACCTTACACACCTCCTATTAATGCTTCACTCCCACCTCCTATATCCTGTAAATTACCCACACTTTCTATCTCTAAACCTAGTGTGGCTCCTTCTATTCTTCCCCCGAGGGAGAAAAGAACACGATGTTAATTGATCCTTAACCACATCAAATTTAAAACAAAACCAAATGTAACCATTATGCTCTTGATCACCACTATAGACATCATTATATGGTTGTGAGCTTGCTTCCCAAAACATTTCCTCCCTTAAGACACCTACTCATGCCTTGATTCCCTTTGACCAACCTGCGCATAGCCCAAGGGAGGAAGATAATCTCAAAAACATGAAACTACATAAACATGATGATTCTATTCATATTATAGATTATATTGCGATTAATTTGGTTGAAGAAGATACTCTTGATGATGAAAATATTTCAAAATGAAAATGATGGTCATACTAGTGATTTTGATGATATGTATCATCTTATTAATGTTAATCATGTTTTACCAGCTATATTTGAAAAACAATTATCTCTTGCTCCTAGTGACAAGCAAAGCACCTCATTATTAGAGCATTGTCCTTGTTTGGAACTTTTGATAGCTCCATCGACTGTGCTTGATATTGTACCTCTTGTGTGTTTCCCAACTTCCCTATAAGATAACAACCGAGATGGGGCAGTTGGTACACTTGACTAGCTCCTCTTGTACGATGGATTCTTTTATTGGTTTTCCTGTCATGTTGCGCTTCCCCCGTGATGTGTTGCTTGTTATGTGTTTTATTTATATTTCTTTAAATGACCCTTGTCGCCTTGTTGGTGCAAGGTGATAAAGGAATTAATCTGTTGTGACATTCTTCTTTTTGTATCTCACTCCTATATGTTGTATATATGTTATGTCATGCATGTGTTATTGCTTGCAAATGTGCCTTTGTGTTGTCTGATTGGGGACGATGCACAGTGGTAGTGAGCATTCTTTTTGTTCTCTGCAATGGCAACCCAAAAATAATTATCTTTGTATGTCTTATTTGATCTTCTTCCATTGTGATCGTAGTTATGCTACCTTTGGTGGATGATGTCAATTTATTTTGATATACATAAGTTATCATATGATCATACTGACCCCAAAGTTAGTAGATCGCTTTTGTTATCTTTTGTCACATGTTGCATTTCCCTTTACATGTCCTTTCTTGGGGAATATCATAATGGAAACATCTCTTGTGGGTGCATGTATGCTCCATTAACGTCATTTCTCATTGTAAGACATTTTGCAATCACTTTAATGTGGGGGAATACACTCAACTCCTTGTTTCATATTTTTTATACACACACAAAATGATTCAATGCAATCTCTTATGCATATGGATAAGGAGACAATGTTTTTCTATAGGTTCATCCTTACATTCCATGTGCATTACTCAGTGGATCCCTTTTAGAGACAATTCTTTCGTTAAGGAATGATCCTCCTTTTTCTATATCCCTTTGAAAACTATTATTTCTTAGGATTGATCTCTTTTATGGATCCATTAACGAAGACTATCCTTTCCTTAAGAATAGATTCTCTTTTGGAATATTTTTTTGTGGACTTTGCTTTTCTTGGGTATCCTTTTTTGATGGGTTGACTAGCATAAATCTCTCTCTCTCTCTCTCTCTCTCTCTCTCTCTCTCTCTCTCCTTGGTTTTGGATTTGATGAGGACCTAAGTCACTTGGGGATTTAGTGGTCTCCTTGACCTTGATAAAAAAATTAGTTTCATTGATCTACTTTACTGTGAGCATGAGGTTGTCTCATACTCCTGCTAAAGTGGGGGCAAAATGTACCATCCTAAATTGTAAGCACCTATAATCAGATGCTCAATTAGGCCCCATTTTAGTGTTTTTGGGATTCCATGTCCATTAACTAATACATTTGGTGTTATTTTCTGATAGAGTATACACTTTTTTATGAAATTGGGTTATTTTTTGTAATTCTCCCCAACAAAGTTGGAATTTTGACAGCTCTTCAGTAGACCGTCAGACTTACAACTTTTGCAGGCTATACAAGAAAGAAAAAGTGAAAACCAAATCATTTTGATGTTAAGTTTATCGCGGGAGAAAAGGAGCGTGAATTCATTCTGAGCCAAATTGAGTTAGGGTTTTTGATAACCATTGCTAAGCATTCCTTTCTTTGTAGCTTGTTAGATTGTAGGGTACAAAGAATATCCTCTAAGTCCACGCAACCAGGAATCAAATCAGACCCCAACCTGATGTTATTTACATTGGTGATACAGAGTACTGCATACATCCTTCATGTTAACTTGAATTCTTATAGACACAATGGTCATGTGTCTAATAAAATCCTTTTATCCTCTCTATGTGCACAACCCCTTCCTGGGTTCTCTATAAGAGACCATTTCTAGAAATAAAAATGTCAGATCATTTCCTCCTTCCTACATAGCCATACTCAAATTCAAGAAACCTCTTCTCTTTCTTACCTATAATCTATCTTTATACATAATTGTACCTCTTGTCTATGATCTATTCTAGAAAACAATACGAATGTGACGCAAGGAGGGTGTGGACAAATAGGGCCAAAGGCACTCCAACTATCAAAACCAACTTGCAGGACAACTCAGAAGCAACAATATAAAAATGGAGAGAAAGAAAGTGTTAGTAATAACTGAGAGGGAGGGGGGTGAATCAGTGGCCTCAAAAATATTCCAATAATCAACCCTTAAAACTTAGTACCACAAAATATACCTCTAGTTATCTTCAGTCCTATAAGATGAATGCCTCCAAATACTTATATCGATTTACTATTGCTTGGAATGCTTTGTAAAACCTTCTACTATATGTTTATCGAATAAAAGTCTGTTAATTTACTAAAAGACAATAAATTATCTAGAGTATATACTGATCAATCCAATTAAGTTAAGTGTAATGAAAAACACTAAAGTAATGACTCATAAACACATTGACACATGGATTTTTAATGTGGAAACCTTGTCAATGGAAAAACCACTTAGGATCGGTAACCCAAAATTTTCACTCTTCTGAAGTGAGCTCGGTGAAGAGCCAACCCTGTTAAAGGTTACAAACACACTGTTAGGTGTGACCTTGTTAGAGGATTTAAAAGTTTAGTCTGTCACTTGATATCAAGCATCTCTATGCTACCTTCCTTGATCAAACACTCACTTGGCCTATCAAAAGGTATCTGGCATCTCATGCTATCTTCATGAATAAACTTTTTGATACTCCATTGGATGTATCTCAATATAGAAAGGATATTTAAATCTCACTCGATTAATAGACTTTATGAATCAATGGTTAAACTAAAACAGTATGATTTGTTCACATATACAACTTATACTTGCAAATTTTGAAATCTATTGTAATCTCACAAAACTATTTTGATCAATATTACTCTATTTATACCTTTGCTCCACTTTGATTTTTCTTAGTGATGTTGTGCTTTGTTGCTCGGTGTCCACATAAAACTTTAGCTCTTTTCTTAGCTTGTTGATCAGTACTGTATGAAGTTGTTCTTCATCAATTTATCTTCAACATCCTCTTTTTATTTATTCACCCACCACACCAATTCGTAATGAATTGAGTTATCTCTTTATAGACATGATATTATCTTTGTTAGGTTCTTGATCTTCTTGATCTTTGTGTGATCCACAATTCTTGCCAATAATATTTAAAGCAAAACTCTTGTTTTATCTCACTGAGATCTGCTTTCCAACTAGACAAAACAACTTTAAATCCATTACTTATCTCTGGCTTATCTTGTCGATGAAAACAATGATAACTACTAGTTAACTCTATATTTAGCTCTACCAGCTAGATATTTTGTCATTTCTAAACTCAAGTTAATTTTAGTATAACTCTTTGATAGCGTCAGTCAACACTCCAGTTCTCCTCGGGCTTCTCCGTCAATTTACACTATGTTTCTGGCCATCGGGTATGCTTGTGATTCTGCTTGTCGATGTTCTTGCTCGGGCATCACTGTGACTTGACTGTCGGTGATCTCTATCCATTAGGTTCCACTGACCATCGGTGTTTGTAATCACATTGTGAATACTTGTCTTTTATGCATTATAGAAAACATAATCTTTATCTCTCTGATTCTCTGAAGTCTTTGACACTTTGATTATAACTGATTAGATTATATCAAGTTGACATTAATGAAAATACAATTTGTTAACTGATTTAATATCTTGCATTATCCTTCTGCATATTGGTGATCAACTTAACCATCTTCAAACATTCAATCAGTTACATGTCATCAATCTCTCCCTTTGGCATTGAAGGCAACATACTACATTATCATACTATACTATTACTAATACAATATGAAATATATAGTTTCATCAAGCTTTCCTAATGTAACTATTACAAATGTCTGGCTCTTAGTAAGCTCAAAAATAACTTAAATTTTTTTCTTGCAGAGTGTTTGTCTTTAATATTTAATACCTTTAACAGATAGATGTAGCATCTTCTTTCTCTGTTCTGATATGTGCTCTTCCTTGACTGTTCCTCTTCTTGATAATCTATTTTTCCTTTGACAACAATCTTTCCCTTTGTCTGAACTCTCTCCCTTTGTTACTTCTCTCCCTTAGATAGATATTTCATGTATAATCAATTTCTCTCCCTTAGAATATTGATTAACTCTTCCTTTATGAGTCTCAGGAACTTCTCTTCATGGATAATGATATAATATCTCACTTTGTATGATAAAGTAGATTTCCCTGATGATAAAGAGATATTTCTCTCCTTTTGTATGATAATGAGAACATCTATCCCTTTGACAACAATGCTAAACAAACATACTTCTCCTTGTTTTATCATCTATATCATGTTCTATTCCTTTGCATAATATATTCCTTGAATTTCCCTATCCACCAGTAATACAATGTTCTGATTTTTGGTGCAGATATGTACCTTGCAATGTACAAATGTATCTTTTGTTATTCATCTTAGTGTTTTCATCAACATGACTAATCTTCAGATTTGGTATAGGCTGATGCAACCTCCTAGTCAGATTACTAACCAATAGACAAGGGTTGAACCCCTAGTCTCTATTTCAGGTACTCAAATGTATCCTTCGGTAATGGCTTGGTGAATATGTCAACTAACTATTCCTTTGATTGAATATATTCCAGTGTAACTTATTTTTCTTGCACTTGTTCTCTTAGATAGTGATACTTGATAGCAATATGCTTTGTCTTAGCATGCATGACTGGACTCTTATAAATGTTTATTGCACTGGTATTGTCATAATAGATAATTACTGGTTCAAGGATCTTCATATGCATACCTTCCAGTAATTGTTTGATCCATGCAATATTAGAGCAATTTGTAGCAGCAACTACATATTTTTCTTTTGCAGTAGACTGAGAGATGCATCCTTACTTCTTGCTTATCCATGTGACAAATCTGTCACCCATGAAGAATGTTCCTCCAGTTGCACTCTTTTGGTCATCAATGTTTCTAGCCCAATCAATGTCTATATAGACTTGTAGCTCAAATTTTCCTTCTCTTTTGTACCATAAACCATAGTCCTCAGTGTTCTTCAAATATCTCAAAATTATTTTGACAGCAGTCATATGTGATTCTTTGGGATTAGCAAAGAATCTTACAACTATCCCCATTGCATGTGCTATATCTGGTCTGGTATGAACAACATACATCAGTTTTCCAATCATTGATCGATATAAGGTCTGATTTACCTCATTTTTCTTGTCTTCCTTTGTCAGCTTGCATGCAATAGCCATAGGTGTTCCAACTGGTTTGGAATCTTCCATCTTAAATATCTTTAGCACTTCCTTGATGTATTTGGACTGAGTGATGTAAATGCCTGCATCTTGTTGAAGAATCTATAGACCAAGAAAGAATTTGATCTCTCCAAACATAGACATTTCAAATTCCTTGCTCATTTCATTAGAAAAGGATTTGCATAACAATTCATTTCCCCCAAAAATGATATCATCAACAAAAATTTCAGCAATCAGAGTATTACCATCGGTATCTTCTTTTAAGTACAGATTGTTATTTTCACTTGTTCTAACAAATTTTATGCTAATGAGATATGAGTGAAGTCTTTCATACTATGCTCTCGGTGCTTGTTTCAATCCATACAAGGCTTTGTGTATTTTACATACCACGTTTCTCTTTTCTGGACCAACAAACCCTTATGGTTGTTTAATGTATACGTCTTCTTCCAATATTCCATTTAGGAATGCAGATTTGATGTCCATTTGGTATACCTTGAATCCTTTAAATGTAGTATAAGCAAGTAAGATTCTAACTCCTAGTCTAGCAATGGGTGCAAAGGTTTCTCCATAATCAATACCTTCTTCTTGTGCATATCCCTTGCATACTAATCTTTCTTTGTTTCTAGTGACTTCTCCATTCTCATTCAGCTTGTTTCTGAATAT
>MU224070.1:1659959-1708132 GCA_018584345.1 Thuja plicata
AATGGGTGCAAAGGTTTCTCCATAATCAATACCTTCTTCTTGTGCATATCCCTTGCATACTAATCTTTCTTTGTTTCTAGTGACTTCTCCATTCTCATTCAGCTTGTTTCTGAATATCCATTTGGTATCGATGATATTCTTGTCATCTAGTCTCGGTACTAGTGTCCATGTATTATTCTTCTCAATATGTTCTATTTCCTCATTCATAGCACTGACCCATTCTTCATTCTCAAGTGCATTGTTAACATATTTAGGCTCAAAATCTCAAAGTAAACATTTTGTGTTAAGTGACTTACTTCTTGTTCTTGTTCTAGCCTTTTTGTTTCCTATGATTTGATTTTGTTGATGATGTCTTCTGACATACTTGGCAAGTTTCGGTTCAGCTCTTTGTTCATCATTTTGATTATCTTCTTCACCTTCATTTTCATCTCCATTGTTTGGAACATCATCTTGAGTATTATCCTGATCATCGGTAATTGCATTTTGATGCTTAGGTGCAATGTTCTAATGCTTAGGAGTGACACACTACTGCCCGGGTAGAGTTTTAGGTTCTGTATAAACAAACATGTTGTAGTCCTCTAGTTCCTTTTTGCTTTCCTTATCATTCTTTTCTGCAAATTCATCTATTTTCACATTTGCACTTTCAATAATTTTGTTAGATGACTTGTTAAGACATTTATAAGCCTTGCTTTTGGTTGAATACCCTAGGAAGTTACCTTATTCACTTTTGCAGTCAAGTTTTTCATTTCTATCATCCTTCAATATATAACATTAACTACCAAAAATTCTAAAGTAACTTACATTGGGTGTATGACCATACCAAAGCTCATAGGGTGTCTTCTTTGTGTCCTTCTTCAACTATACTCTGTTTAGTGTGTAGACAGTAGTACTAACAGCTTCCCTCCAAAATGTTTGAGTGATGCTTTTCTCAATCATCAATGTTCTTGCATAGTCAACAATTGATATGTTTCTCCTCTTAGCAATTCTATTTTTCTGTGGTGTCCTTGGTGTAGAAACCTATCTTTTAATTCCACGCTCATTGCAATAGTCAGTGAATTCTTCTGAAGTAAATTACCCTCCTCTATCTAACCTTAAGCATTTCAATTTATTTTCACTTTGTTTTTCTACCATTGCTTTATACCATTTGAACATCTTAAATGCTTCTAATTTATCTTTTAAAAACATGACTGTCATCATTCTAGAAAAATCATCAACAAAGAGAATAAAATACCTATCTCCATATTAGCTCTTTGTCCCCATGGGTCCACATAGATCTAAATGGACTAATTCTAGAATCACAGTAGATGTATGGGTTTTGCTCTTGAAACTAGACTTTGTCATCTTACCTTTTTGACAATTCTTGCACATGATATGCTCGGGCTTGGTCATTGTCGGTAAGCCTCTGACATTCCTTCTGTTGCTTATCTTTATCATGTTTTCAAATTTCACATGACACAATATTTTGTGCCACAACCATAAGTCTTCATTTCTAGCCATCAAACAAGTGGTGTTAGTGTCATCAAGATAGAAAAGGTTACCTTTTGTCTACTCACCGGTACCAATCAATCTTCCTGATTCATTGAAGATCTTTGCCTTCTTATTTTCAAATGCTACTTTGTGACCTGAATTGTTCAACTAAGAAACACTTAACAAATTGCAATTCAATCCTTTAACCCAATAGGCATTTTCATATTTTATCAGGTTATTCAACTTTATGGTTCCTTTACCTTCAACTGGACAAGGTGTATCATTTCCCATTCTCACTGAACCGCCATTATAGTATTCAAAAGTCTCAAACTTTTGTTTATCACCAGTCATATGATGAGTGCAGCCACTATATATGATCCAGACATCATTTTTACTAACTTTAGACATGAGTGTAGTTTCTACCTACCTTTCTTCATCTTCATTTGAATCATCCTTCATGGCTACAAATATCATCTCGATGTCTTCTTCTAATTTGGTTTCGGTGTCATCATCTCTGTTCTCAGCTAGGTAACAAGCTTTCTTCCCTTTGTCCTTGTAGTCTCGGGTATCTCTCTTGTCAGATTGTTGGTTGCTTCAGTAATCTCTATTATCATCATTATCAAACTTCTTCTCATGTGATCTATCATTTCCTTTGTCATCTTTTCTTTGGTTTGGACATCTTGCAGCAAAGTGTAAAACCTCTTTACAATTGAAACATACAAGTGGTAATTTACCTTTGTATCTACCTTTGCCTCTCTGCAATCTTCTTGCCATTAGTGCTTTAATCTCATCAAGTCCTTGATCCTCATTATCACTATCACTATCATTTCTAGCAACATGTCTATGACTTGGGTTACTTATATTTAGAGAAGATTTGAATGTAGATTCTATAGATGGTAAGAAACTATTATCAAAGTTATTCATCTCAAATGAAATTAGTCTACCAATCAGACTATCTAGAGTAACTGTATTGTTTGCAACTGCTCTCATTTCTTGAATAGAAGAAACTCTAATAGCATAAACATGCAATAAGGTTCTTAATATTTTGCTTACCACTGTCTCCTCTTCAAGTACACCTCCAACTCCTTAGATAACATTTACTACCTCTTTGATTCTGCAGCTATACTGAGTAATGTTTTCTCCTTCTTTCATTCTTAGGTCATCAAACCTCCCTCTTAGCCTTTTTTCCTTTGCTATGAATACATTGACATCTCCTCCATGTACAATCTTCAACTTATCCCACATTTGCTTTGCAGAGGTGCAGGTTTTGAAATCTTCAAACTCGGCATCAAAGAGTGATGATGCAAGTTCTATCATCATGCAGTTATGCTCATGCTTAACTCTTAATTTCTCAAGAGTATGAGGTTATGTAGGCAACACATATTTAGTATCTAAGTATTGAACAATATCATTTCCAATACCTGATAGGTGGAGTCTTATTCTGCTTTGCCATGATGCAAAGTTGTCTTTATTCAACTTGGGTACATCTCATATGTTCATCTTGTGATCTTTTTCTTGAGATGTTAAACTCCCTTTCTAAGCACACAAGCTCTGATACCAATTGTTAGTAATAACTAAGAGGGGGGGGGGGGGGGGAATCAGTGGCCCCAAAAANGGGGGTGAATCAGTGGCCTCAAAAATATTCCAATAATAAACCCTTAAAACTTAGTACCACAAAATTATACCTCTAGTTATCTTCAGTCCTATAAGATGAATGCCTCCAAATACTTATATCAATTTACTACTACTCGGAATGCTTTGTAAAACCTTCTACTGTATGTTTACCGAATAGCAGTCTATTAATTTACCGAAAGACAGTAAATTATCTAGAGTATACTGATCAATCCAATTATGTTAAGTGTAATGCAAAACACTAAATTAATGACTCATAAACACATTGACACATGGATTTTTAACTTGGAAACCCTGTTGAGGGAAAAACCACTTAGGATCGGTAACCCAAAACTTTCACTCTTCTAAAGTGAGCTCGGTGAAGAGCCAACCCTGTTAAAGGTTAAAAATACACTGTTAGGTGTGACCTTGTTAGAGGATTTAAAAATTTAGTCTGTCACTTGATATCGGGCATCTCTATGCTACCTTCCTTGATCAAACACTCACTTGGCCTGTCAAAAGGTATCTGGAATCTCATGCTATCTTCATGAACAAACTTTTTGATAATCCATTAGATGTATCTCAATCTTTAAATACCGCTTGGTTAAGAGACTTTCTAAATCAATGGTTAAACTGAAATAGTATGATCTATTCACATATACAACTTATACTTGTAGATTTTCAGATCTATTGTAAACTCACAAAAATATTCTGATCAATATAACTTTGTTTATACCTTTGCTCCACTTTGATTCTGATCAGTGATGTTGTGCTCTGTTGCTCGGTGTCTGCAAAAAACTTTAGCTCTTTCCTTAGCTTGTTGATCAGTACTGTATGAAGTTATTCTTCATCAGTTTCTCTTCAACATCCTATTTTTATTTATTCACCCACCACACCAATTTGTAATGAATTGAGTTGTCTCTTTATAGACATGATATCACCGTTGTTAGGTTCTTGATCTTCTTGATCTTTGTGTGATCCATAATTCTCGCTGATCAGATTTAAAGAAAAACTCTTGTTTTATCTTGCTGAGATATTCTTGCCAACTGGACAAAACAAATTTAAATCCATTACTTATCTATGGCTTATATTGTTGATGAAAACAATGATAACTACCATTTAACTCTATATTTAGCTCTGCCTACTAGATATTTTATCATTTATAAACTCAAGTTAATTTTGGTTTAACTCTTTGATAGTGTTGGTCAACAATCTAGTTCTCCTCTGGCTTCTCTGTCGGTTTTCACTATGTTTCTGGTCGTCAGGTATGCTTGTGATTCTGCTCATCAGTAATGCTTGTCAGTGTTCTTTCTTAGGCATCACTGTGACTTGACTATCGGTAATATCTATCCATTGGGTTCCACTAACCATCAGTGTTTGTAGTCACATTGTGAATACTTGTCTTTTATGCATTACAGAAAGCATAATCTTTATCTGTTTGATGTCTTTGACACTTTGATTATAACCAATTAGATTATATCAAGTTGACATCAATGACAATATAATCCATTAACTGATTTAATGTCTTGCATTATCCTTCTGCATATTGGTGATCAACTTAACCATCTTCAAACATTAAATCAGTTACATATCATCAAAAAACATAATATTATTATTATTTCATCAAACATCATACATACCAGGCTGTAAGGCCTTCCCAGTTTTGGCCATATACATTCATATATTTACAAAATAATCTTCATACATGCGAGGTCACAAACCTACGATCCAAATCTTCTATCATAATTCCTCCCAAACTGCTCCCAAATCTAAGAACAGAAACTAAATACATACAAGAGACCACAAAAGAGGTCGGCACCAAAGATCCTAAAGTTCCAACATGGGAAACAACAAAGACCTTGATTTAGGTCCACACACATCTCAAATAGAGGCTCGAACATTAATTATGCTATGAAAATTAAATGCATATGCCGGCTAGAAGATTCAACGTCTGAAAACTAACTCGGTGAGAAAGACTACTGAGCACAGAGACCAGTCGGTGAAAACCCCCATGTAGCCAAGTACACCCACCGAGACCCTGTTGGTGAAGCCAGACAAAAAAAGTAACTAAGCTCGAGTGGTGAAACAACAAACCTTCAACCGACCAAGCAAAATAGTTACTAAGCACTTTATCGAGCAGTCTCTAACAAGCTACCGAACCAAAATAAACATATATTGTGTTGATACAAGATTGCCAAGAACCCAAGATGCTTGTGCATCAGACACCTAGGGTTAAAATAAATGATTCTCCAAATCATGAATCAAGTACAACCTAAATTGAATCCAACTCAGATTGAGAAATCTAAGATGAGTCCTCAATTGGTATGTTCTTCCACTTTACCAGAAATATACCATGTAATCCTTTCCTCTTGTACTTTTGCCAACTCTCTATTTCAAAATCTGCTCAAATTCCTCTATATGTTTCTTAGGGTAATCACTTAGTACTGTCACTTCTTTATCAGGTTTATGATACTCATACAAGTCTAAAATATTGAATATATGTGATATATCCATGTCATCAGGTAATTCTACTTCATCACATTTACACTGCCAAATCTTCTCAATATCCTGCAAGGACCAAATTTCTTCATCTTCAACTTACCATATGTTCCAATAGGAAATCTTCCTTTCTTCAAATGAACCATAACTACATCACCAACTTCAAAAGTCTTATTCATTCTTGATCTATCGGCACTATCTTTGTATTTTTTATTACTTTTCTCCAACTCATGTTTCACTTCCTCATGCAATGTCTTCATAAACTCAACAAACTTTTCTCCTTCATCACCCCTCTTCTTCTCTCCATCCATATCTCTCAAGTCTTATATACCTCTTAGTTGTGTGCCATTAACAATCTCAAAAGGTTTCTTTCTAGTACTTCTATTCACTAAACTATTATATGCAAACTCGACTTGAGACAATATCAAATCCCAATTACTCGGTGTGTCTCCAACTAAGCATCTTAACAAGTTACCCAAAATTTGGTTTACAACCTTTGTTTGTCCATCAATATGTGGATGAAAGGTATAACTATACTTCAACTCCATTTCCAACTTCTTCCAAAGTATTTTTCAAAAATAGCCAACAAACTTACTGTCTCAGTCAGAGATGATACTCCTCGGTAATCCATGCAGTTTGACAATATCCTTGAAGAAAAGATATGCTATATGTACTGCATATGATGTTTTTCTACATAGTATGAAATGTGTCATCTTAGAAAATATATCCACAACAACAAATATGGAATCATTACCTCTAACTGTCCTCGGTAAGTCAAGAACAAAATCCATGCTAATATCACTCCAAGGTTTCTTAGGAACAGAAATCAGTGTCTACAATCCAGTATTTTGACTTACTCCTTTTGCAACTTGAAAACTCCATAATTTTTCACAAATTTATGAACATCTCTATACAATTGAGGCCAAAAATACCTTTCCTTAAGCAAGATCAATATCTTATCAATTCCAAAATGTCCATCCAAACCACTACTATGTTTCTCCTTTATCAAATTAGTTCTCATTGATCCTCTCAATATACATAATTGAATACCTTGAAACAACATATCTTCTTGAATGAAATAGTCTTCATACTTACTTGATTCATTGGGAATAGGTGCTTAGCACATTCTCCATGGCTCAGAAAAATCAAAGTCATTTTCATACAAATGCTTCATATCTTCAAAAACAAGAACCTCAATTCTCATTTCAGTCAACAAAGGTCTTCTTCTACTCAATGCATCATCAACTCAGTTAGAAATTCCACTCTTATGCTTTATCGCAAATGCAAAACTCTGCAAATACTCTACCCATTTCATATGTCTCTGATTTAACTTATTCTGACTACCCAAATACTTTAAAGCCTTATGATCAGTATATAATACAAATTCACTTAGTATCAAATAATGTCTTCATTTCTTCAGAGCTTGAACAATAACATAGAATTCTTGATCATAGACATAATAGTTCCTTTTAGCATCATTCAACTTTTCAATAAAGAAAGAAACATGTTTAACTTCTTGAGTCAATACAGATCCTATTGCACTTCCACTTGCATCACATTCAACTTGAAATACCTTATTGAAGTCAGGTAAGACTAACACAGGTAATTCAACAACCTTTTGTTTCAAAGTCTCAAAACTCTTATCAGCTCCATGTGTCCATTTGAATTCTCTTTTGTCTCCCCTCATTGTCTCAATCATAGAATTACAAATAGAATTGCATTTTCTGATAAAATTCCTGTAAAAACTTGCCAATCCATGAAATGATCTTACCTCGCTGACATTCTTAGGCGTAGGCCAACTAAGTATAGCTTCAAATTTCTCAGTGTCCATCTTCAAACCATCAGCTGAAATTACAAAACCTAAATACACAAGTTATTCTTTCATGAAGGAACACTTTTCCAAATTAATCAACAACTTTTCCTCTTTCAATCTCTGCAACACTTATCTTATATGCATCAAAGGCTCTTCTCTGGCCTTACTGAATATCAGAATATCATCCAAGTATACAATCACACATTTATTCAATAATATTTTCAAAACTTCATTCATTAGCCTCATAAATGTACTTGGTCCATTTGTTAAACCAAAGGGCATAACTAACCATTCATACAAACCTTCTTTTGTTTTGAAAGTAGTCTTGCACTCATCACCTTCGTTGCTTTTGATCTGATGATATCCACTCTTCAAATCAATTTTGGTAAAATATTTTACTTCATCGAAACAATCCATTATATCATCCATCCTCGGTATAGGAAATCTATACTTCACTATTTTCTTGTTGATTTCTCTTGAATCAGTGCACATTCTCCATTATCCATTCTTCTTAGGTGCTAACACTGCTGGTACTGCACATGGACTCAAACTTTGTCTGATCAAACCCTTGTTCAACAACTCATGAACTTGTCAGTTGAGTTCCTCATTCTCGATCGGTGTCAATCAGCGTGGTGCCTTGTTTGGCAAACTAGCTCCAAGAATTAGACCCATACAATGAATAATATCTCTCATCGGTGGAAAACCATCAAGTAAATTATCTGAAATAATCTCCTTGTACTCGGTGAGTAATTTCTCAACTTCTTTAGGAATGTTATCTTCTGCATTCTTACTCAGTTTGTTAGGAATCAAATCATAACATACATCATTCCTTTTCAAATCCTCAACAAACTATCTACCTTCCATCAAACAAACTTTCATAGATGTACATTTCTCTCCAACTATTTCTTCAAGCAAAGTTAACAAGATTTTCTTTTTACCACCAACCCAAATATTATATTTGTTCACTCTTCCATCATGTATAACATGTCTATCATATTGCCAAGGTCTACCCAATAAAATATGACAAAAATCCATTGGAATAATATCACACAACACCTTATCATAATACTTTCCAATTTTCATATTCATAAAACATTGTTCACTCACTATTAATGTATGCTCATCCTTGATCCATGAAATATGATAGGGCTTTGGGTGCTTCATTCTTTCCAATTGCAACTTTGTGACCATCTCCTCTGATGCCAGATTTTCCAAGCTTCCACTATCAACAATTACCTTCCAAACTTTGTTTGTAACTCTGCATCTGGTCTTGAACAAACTTTTCCTTATAGGATCTTACTTTTCACTTCATAATATTCTTCCGACCATTAGGTTTCCTTCCTTCTCAGGTTCATTCGGTGACTCTTCTTGCACCAAAGAATTTTCGCTACTACCAACTTTCCTGCTTGCATGTGTACACTCAAAAGATCTATGTCCTTCTTCACCACAATTGTAACAAGTTCCTTGGAACCTTCTTCTTCTATAACTACCTCGAGAGTAGTTGCCTCTTCCTCGGAATGAGATTCCACCTTTCCACTTGATCTTGCCTTTGTCTTGATGTGTGTCTTGGTTTGTCTTGTCCTGATCAAATCTACTATTTTCACCATAAGATCTACCTCTTCCTCTAGGGAATCTACCTCCTCTTCCTCTTTGCCTTTGTTCATATCTTTTGTTCAATTTATCCTAAGCTTTTAGGGTAAACTGATATGCATTTTCAATACTTTCCATCTTTACCAAGTTGATCTCATCTTGTATAGAAGTTCTTAACCCATTGAGATATCTTTCTATTCTTTCCACCTCATCTTCAACATGTCCAGATTTGATGTCCAATCTATAAAATTCCTTAGTGTAATCTTTTACTGAGCTATCTTTCTACTTCAATATTTTCATTCTCCTAACTAGGTTAATCTAGTAATCACAAGGTAGAAACTTGCCTTTCAATTTGTTTATCATCTTGTCCCATACCTTGATCTTGTCTTTACCCTTCTTCTTCTGATCCAACTGTAGATGCTCCCACCACAAGGATGCATGACCTTTCAACTTTGTACTTGAAATCTTCACATTTTTCTCATTTGATACACTATCATATTCAAAGTATTTCTCCATTTTGGTTATCTAGTCTATCAACTCATATGAATCCAACTTTCCACTATACTCAGGAGGATTAAATTAAGGTGTGGACTTCAAACTGGTCAATGCTCACAAGAATCTCTCTTCTTCTTGATCCATCACAGGTACAGGTGCGGCTTCTCCTTGTACTTCTTCAACTTCATCGTCACTAACATATTCAATATGTCTTCCTCTGCGCTGGGATGTCTCAACAACTTCTAACCTTGTAGCAATCTATCTTAGCATATCATCTAGACCTGGATCTACATTTCCTCTCCCATGAACCATCTTCAAACCCTCTACAATTGTAGGCCAGATCGCAATCTACTACCCTACAAAAAATATCACTAGGGTTCACAAGAAGGAACCTCAGATCTCACCTCCGCTCTGATACCACCTGACACAAGGAGGGTATGGAAAACCAGGGCCAAAGGCACTCACATCTATTAAAACCAAATTGCAGAACAACTCATAAGTAACAACATAAAAAAGGGAGAGAAAGAAAGAAAAATATTCTTAGTATTTCATCAAACATCATACATGTCAAGCTGTAAGGCCTTCCTGGTTTTGGCCATATACATTCAGATCTTTACAAAATAATCTTCATATATGCGAGGTTACAGACCTGCAATCCAAATCTTCTATCAAATTTCCTCCCAAACTGGTCCTAAATCTATGAACATAAACTAAATATATACAAGAGACCACAAAGAGGTTGGCACCAAAGATCCAACATAGGAAACAACAAAGACCCAGATTTAGGTCCACACACATCCCAAAGGGAGACCCCAACATTAATTACTCTATGAAAATTAAATGCATACGTCTACCAAAATATCCAACATCCAAAAACTAACTCAATGAGAAAGACTACCAAGTGCAGAGACTAGTCGGTGAAAAGCATCGAGTAGCCAAGTACAACCACTGAGACCATGTCGGTGAAGCCAGACAAAACAAGTAACCGAGCTCAAGCGGTGAAACAACAAACCTTCATCCGACCAAGAAAAATAGTTAGCGAGCAGTCTCCAATAAGCTATCGAACCAAAACAAACATATTTTTGGTTGATGTACAGGATTTCCAAGAACCCAAGATGCTCTTGCATAATTATTCAAAGACTCTCTCTTCTTACAATTTGATACTTTATGACAACTAAGAAAAATAAACTACATTCTCATTACTCCTACAAACATATAGTAATAATTATTGGCCAGACATTGGCCTTCCTCTTTCTACACTACACTTTGGATCTAAACCTAAAATACACACATATCCCTTTCCCTTCCACTACAAACTTTCCCTTCTTTACTCCACTTCAATCACTTTTTCAAACCGAGGGTTAGTGCACACATTTTTATATTCGAAAAAAAAAAAAACACATTGAAATTTGTATTGTCTATCGGTGACCTCATGACCCTTTTCTCTATCCATGGTTTTTATTTTCTTTGCACAATGTTACACAAAAACTTATTCTCTTCTTTGTTTAAGAGTTGTGTATCTACTAAACCCCTTCTATCATCTCTACATGCATATCTCTTCCTGGGTTTGCTGCAAGAGAGAGTTTATCGAAAGCAAAATGTCATATCTTATCCTCATTCCTACATAGGCACACTCAACTTCAAGGAGTATCATCTATTTATTACCCACACTCTCTCTTGTTTGTGTTACGTACCAACTTATCTAACTGATCCCTAAACTAATTTCAAACCAATTTTTAACAAAATTAAATATGTAAGAAAGACAAGTTAATTTTTTATCTGATGCTCCTACTCATATGCCTTGTGTGGTGTCCTCTCATAATTTTTCTCATCCTTGTCACTTTATCTGGTCTCCAATTATTTAGAATCATAATGCATGTATTGATCATGGTAAAGGTCATGAAGAATATACAACAAGGTGCCCAAAAAGTACCTCCTAAACCCAAAGGTAGTCCCCCTTGTCCCTTTTTGTTCCATGAGACTCCTTCGTCCAACATGAGGCGGTGTTCTTGGAAGGTGACCTCATCACTATTTTCCCTATTTTGATTATGTCATTTCTAGTGCAATGAGTTTTTACAATAGTAAAATACACATTTCAAGTCACATATTCCATATGTCCATATATTTGACCCGATCATAGATAATGGATTATCAATACATATAAATGTAATAAATAATGTATTTCATCATAGAAGTATGCCACTATATGGATGTTTTTGAGAAGTAATATAAGTAGTCACAAGTATTAATTATATGCACTTAGTGATGAGCATTCATAAATACTATGTCATGATTACACATTAGATGCTCATACCAGATATCGCTAATAAATATGAATTTTTATATATTTATTCTTATGATCATTGTTTGTGTTTTTCCTTCTTTCTAATTATTCCATGCCATTTGACAGAATGGTGTCAATCAATATATATCTTGGAGCATGAAGTCATTGCTAAGCCATGCAATTGTTGTTGATGTTGATACAATCATTGTTGTTATTGAATTGAGGTAGGGTTTTTTATTAATATTTTGTTGTGGATACAATCCACACTTCCATTAGTCTTCAATGTAATGCAAACGCTGCCATTAGTCGTTGCCTATGATTAATGCAATGTTTTATGATAATGAGTCTTTGGAAGAGGGCATGAGTTATTTTAAAACTTCTTGATAATCATTATATTTATAATTAAATCTTCTTCTAAATCCTCCTCATGGTTAAGACATTTTCCCTTATTTGAAATATGAATAAACCATTTCGAATCATAAAATTTGTATTTGACAAAATAAAGATTATAGTTACATAGTTTAGGCCCACTAGTCTTTGTAAATTTAAGTTCTAGATGTTCCTAATAAGGACATTCTCCTTCTTATTATAGCATCTTCTCTAAAAGTTAATCCCCCAAGAATCTATGCTTGGTCCCTGCAGCTTGCATTGAAGTTCTAGAGAAAATCTTCAATTCAACTACCAACCTTAGCTTGCTTATGATCATCGGTAGAATTGGAAAGTCGATCTATCAGTTCTTCATAGAATTTCCTCATGAATTGGGGGATAGAGGATTCAACCATGATGGATTTTGATGTTTAGGTTTTAGCAATAAAACATAATACTATGCTAGGTTTTCTAGATTTTCAGGCCAACATCACAATAGCAATCAAGTAGAAATCAAAAACAAAATTCACTAATATAGATTGCATAGGAAACTAGGCATCTGCTTAAAATGAAACCCTATTTTTGATGTTTTGAGCTTAGAGGATATGGATATCAGTTGACATCAGAAAGCAGACTTTCAAATATTTAGATGAGATTGAATGGGCTCAAACATGACTTTTAATAGAGCAATCAAGCCCATAAATGCTTGTACATTGGCGCAAGCTAGCCGTTAATGTTTGAATTTAAATTTTGGGCTTTTAACAACTATGGAGTTGTTTTAATTAGTAACCAGTGAAATTGAAATGTGTCTCCCTGTTATTTTTTAGGATAAAGTTGATGTTCAACTAGTGATCATGTGCAAGAGCAGAGATAAAGCCAGGTGAACAAATTCAATTAATTGCGCAACTACACTTTTATCCCTGTCATTGATTTCAATTTGGATGCACTATCGTTAACACTCAATGACCTATTTAACCATGCCCTCTTAGCACAACCTTTCTAGTTTCTTTAATTGCACAACAATTATGCATTTGTTAATCAAATTCAAGATGATTGAGCATTAATTTATATCATCACTTTATGCATGCGGGGTCAATTAACCCACCACTATCCAAATGAGTTTACATGCAACATGTAAAGGGGCTGGTCACAAGAAATGAATAAAAAGGACTCAAATCGATAACTATTTATAGGAAGACCTGGTTTCTATGAAACAAAAAGGTTTTGAACATATGGTTCAGTGATTGGGTTGACCAAAAGGTGTAACCAAAGGGGCTAAAAAGGTTGCACAAAAAGTTGAAAAATCATGAGAGTACATGGTAGAAAATCAGAAGCCCATAATCCTCGATTCAAATTCGCTCTTACTATTGGTAGATATTCAGTGACTACATATTCTAAAACCAAGGCTATGGGGACATAAATGCAATGGGTCACTCTGAAGAAGTTCAAAAGAAGAGAGGCTTTTGATTATAGAGGAATGAAGGAAAATATTAAAAAGATTTTTACACATGTACATAGAATTGAAAATATAAATGGATCTATCACCAATCTGCAACTCCTGAGCTCTCAAGCTTAGCTGATGAAAACTTCTCAAATCTCGGTGAAGGAATCACTTGATGTTGGCTCTGAAACTATGTATGAGTATATGAACCCAAATGCTAAGCATATGATACCCTGCACAAATCAAAATTCAACATATAAATATAGTGGAATCATTTGTAGATTCTATGGGTGGTCACTATCATTAACAACATATGTATTGTATGAAAGAATGTGTATTGCTCTTGACAGTCATGTTTGATCTCATTCCAACTCCACACATTACATGTAAACTTTTATCTGATCTCTATATTTTTTGTATATATATAGTTATGTGTAGAGGGATTCCTTTAGATAGAGGCCCATTTATAAATTTGTATTGGTGATAAACTGCAATTTCAATTATTTGCAGATTCATCTCACAATTATTTTATCTAGAGCTACAAATAATAACAAGATTTTGAAAGGAATCTAAAATGTTGAAAATAAAAAGAGAAAGAAAACAACATGAAATTGAACCTTACAAATTAATGCTCCTTGATTAGGCCCCTTGAGAAAAAACAACGAGCTCATGAAGAAGAAGAAACCAAACCTACTCTCAAGGAGGATTGATTCCAAACTTGAGATGGTAATATCTTTATCTAGTCCTAGGTTAGGAACTTGTAAAATGTTCAACTACATTCCAAACTGACTGTAACTAATACCAAACCAACTATCCCACAATTTTACATTAACAAAAGTTGTAAGAATGTTGTCAAGTTGACAACTAAGTTGTCAACTCGATAACTAACTATCTAGTAAACCTTATTACAATTAAAGATGGTCTTTACATTATTACATTATTTAAAGACCTTATAAGTCTTTTAGACTCCATTTGTCTTTAAACCTTGATTGCACTCCCTCGGGATCTTGTAATTGATGAATTGTGAATGTTGAAAGTCTCTATGTTCAAGTATTTCAATTTGGTATACTATACTAAAACATCATTTCGTAACTAACTTTTCAGTTTCTATATATAACTAGGTCTAAGAAGATTTGTGTACTTTTGGCATCATTTTTCTTAGTTTGTGAAGGTTAAAGAATGGAGTTTCCATAGCCCAATTTTTTTCCTATGAAGAAGGATCATATTAGATAATATAAGTGAAGAACAAGATAGGGAGACAATTGCTAGATTGTGGTCTAACTTCAAAAGAAAAGGTGACGGAAAATGTTATTGTCCCTGCAAAATTTGTAAGGGCTTAAACACTAGAAGACTGCTAATCAAAACAACTAAGAGACATTGTAGGGAGAATGGTCACATTGTAGGGGGAAATGATTATCATCCATTGGTAATTTGTTCATTATATCATTTTAACAAATTATATACATAAGAAATCACTTCATTGTGAGATCACGATCATGGTTTATTTATGTTCATCATTTTTATATATGTCAAGCTCCCCAGGGCACATGATATGGACCACCACAACCCAAAGAATATGATTTTTGAAGTGGAGGAATATGGAGGTGTGAATATCAAAGCTGAAGATAATGATCCCATGAAAGATGACAATCATGTGCTAGAAAACACATTTGAAGATGATGGTGTAAGATATGAAATAGGTGTTACCTTAATGTAAGATATAAAAATGTTACATAAGAGATTCAGAATGTTTATTGAAATGTAGGATATAAAATGGATGTTATTTAAAATGTAAGGGGGAGATAAGATGTTCCTTTTAACCTCAAATACACAAAGGAAGGATCCAAATTGATTAACCCCAAAGGAAGGATCAATGCATAGATGAATCAATCGATTGGAAATGAGAGTAAAGAGAAAGACCTTAGATTCTATTTTATAGAAAAAATATGTGATAGATTTAGGAAGATTAAAAACTTTAATTGAAATGAATAGGAGAAAAGTACTAACCTCAAAATGCTACAGATCTGATGCTATTTTCGGGGGTTTTCACTAAGTTTCTGGAAAATCTGCAACCAGATCTAGAACAGAAACACAGAGACAGACAAAACCCATAAATATTTTTCTGATCTAGCTCAGTTCCAATTTTGACCGTAAAGTCAATGTCACCTTTGACCCAGAATTTTTGATTCTGACCTAGGGCATAATCAACCTCTGATTTTGACCTAAAATCTCTAACAAAAAGTTTGTTTCTGAATCTTAATAATTTGCTGAAAAGGGTATTCGAATCTGCACTCCAATTCATTATTTTGAACCTGTCCCTACAAGAAAAATGGTTTGTTTGTTGGGGGGAGGGGTTTTCCTTGGTCAAACCTCAGTTTTGGAATTAACCTCAAAGTATAATTAAAATTGCATAAATAAAACAAAGTAAATGAACAAATTCACCTTGCTTGTATGGAAACCCTTGTGGCGGATTCGAATCTGTGGATCCACAAGTATGTATGCACCAAATGGATGTAGAATGTATAAATTAGAATGTAGGATGTCTCAAATCAATTGCTTATAGATCTTCAACCCCAATCTTGAGTGGATCTTGGAATAGGAAGAGGCTTGGAGGAATATGGATGGAGAAATCTTCAACAAGAGGGCTCCATAAAGCTTGAATCCTTTAATGGCTACCAATGGATCTCCTTGATGAATTGAGTGCTTGAAAAATGCTTGAATGCTTGAGAGTAGATGAATCCTTCAATGGATACTTGGCTTGCTTCAAATCTTGCTTCTTCAGTCTTAGATGGTTATCAAGTCTTAGAGAAAATGAGAGGAGAAGGCTTCCTTATATATGAATCTAGGGCACAATATTCTAGAGAGGCATACATAGGAATATTAAATTCCAATTAGACCTATATCCCTAGAAAAAGACCTATATTAAATATAATTTAATAATTGTTGCTCTGAAGACCGAAACAGCTGACTCGGAAGCGGGAATTAAATCTTTCTAAAGCACAACATCTGGAAACCCTGGAAACTTGAAATATGGACCTTGGGTCAGAAAAAGGTTGATTCTGACCTAGGTTAAGGTCAAGGTTGACCTTAACCCAGAAAGGTCAATTTTGACCCTGAGGTCAAAATCTCAGTTTGCAGTTTAGGGTGTCAGAAACAGGCTAGAGAAAAAAGTGGGAAATGGGGCAGAACAGGGGAAAAAGTCAGATCCAAGTCAGAGAACCATTCAAGGAACTTGACATGACCCCAAACCACTTACTCGTAAGGCTAAATGAGTCTATAATGGAAGTGCTTCCATTTTCAAACTATACATTTAGTCCCCACTTTAGCAGAGTATGGACTCGATGCAAACTCTTGGTAAAGGAGATCATGAAGAAAATATAATCTTATTGAAATCAAAAGGGACAAAAAAATCCTCAAGACCCCAGGGACTTAAGTATTTATCAAACCTAATATCATGATAAGAGAGACATCACCAGTTAAGGAGAAAGAGAGAGAGTGTGATTACCTTGCCCAATGAGAACTTATGTCCCATTGTGAACCACACAAGGAAACAGTGCAACTAGAAAGATAGAATTGAACCGCCTAATGAATGTGGCTACTCACTAGTCAACCCATCAGGGAGATCCAGTCTTAAGGACACCTTCCGACCTTAAGGGATCTAAACATTGTAAATTGAAACTGGAGGGATCAAGAGATCCTATAAGGTAAAAATCCATGCTTTAAGGATTAGTCTTTAATCCATAAAGGGAAAAAGTTTTAAGTTTGAAAATATTTTGAAAGTGAGTGTGTGCAAAAAGTGAGTAGAGTGTATGACCCCATGTTAAATTCATTGCTAACACTTTAACAGGAGCAATGACTTTAACGGAAACATAAACAACTCCACTAATTATGTTTCCACTATGAGATGCCCCTAAATGAAGATAAATCAAGGGAAATACCACATAAACATATAAAGAACACATAAGGGATCTACCTATTGTGGGGTCAGTATGATCGTAAGATAATATGTATATATAGATATGATATTATTGCAAATTAATTGACATAATTCCCTAAATAAAGTAGAATTACAATCACAATGGAGGAAAGAAAAAATCAATAGTGAGGAAGAAGAATCTTTTCGGACCACAATATGGAGACCAAAAAGAATCAGTTCTACCATGCCACAGATCCAAGCAGACTACACAAGGAAAATATTTACGAACAATAGCACAAGTACAACATAACATAAAAATAACATATAGCAGAGTAAAGATACATATAGAGGAATTGTACAACAGGTTTGATTCCTTTATCACCTTGCACCAACAAAGTAACAAGGGTCATATAAAACAATCTAACAAACATTTAGCAAACACATTCTGGGAGAAGCACAATACAACAAGCAAACACAAAAAAGGCTAGCATGAAGAACAAGCCAATCAAGCGCATCACCTACTCTCCCTATCTCAGTTTATATTATTTAGGGAAGGTGGGCAACTCACAAGAGGGACTATATCCAATATAGTAGGAATAATAGCTTGTTCCAAACCAGGATCCTCTTGAGAATCACATTGATCGATACTAGGTGTAATTATCAATTGAGTTGAAAGCATATGAGGTAAATAAGTATCAAGATAGATGGTCTCATATTCATCACTAGGATCATCAAGAGTATCCTCCTCATCAAGATTAATTAAAATAGGATCTAAGATGTGAATAGGATCATCATAATCATTCATCTTAGCATCATTATGAACATTAACTTCTTCCAACATATCAGACAGGTTGGTAAAAATAAGGTAAAGAATTTTGAAGAACAAAGGCATGGGCCCTAGAATTAGCCCTACGCTTCTTACGACGTTCGTTAGCACATTTTTTATGTTTCGATTTGTTTGACACATGTTGAGGACTAGGAGGAATAACAAGTGATTCCTTCACGGGTTCTATAGGAGGATTAGTAGGATTCACAGTAGGCTAAGAAGTGAAACTGGGAGTAATAAAGATAGTAGTAATGGATAAAGGTGGTATAGAAGGAGTGGGCAAAGACCATGGTTAAGATCTATCTTAGGCATGCTTAACTCAACAAGCTTGTGATGTTTATAGGCTTGATATGAATGAAAAAGGTTATCAGGGCAAGGAGGACATGAATTAGGTAATGAAGGACAAAAGAAATCAAGAGTAGCACAATCTATAGGCCTATAAGGTTAATACAAACTATGATTAATCATTTTCACTTCTCCATTATGAATGAACTTAATACACTAATGAATAGGAGAAGCAACAACATGCATAGCAGTTAACCAAGGCAAACCAAATTTGACTTAAAATTGATTAGAAGTAGGAACAACAATGAAGGTAGTATCTACAACTTTCCCACAAAGTTCAACATGCAAGTTAATATAACCAAGTGAAGGATAGAGAAAACCATTACAAGTTTGGATCCATGCATCAGATGTATCATAATAATCATGTTGTAGGTTTTTTATAAAAAGGTTTTCCTCAGTAATGACATTTATTAAAGATGTGGGATCAACAAGAAAACCACACGTAGGTATCTTAGCAAACCTAGCATAAATATAAAGGGGACCATCAGGAGCCTTAATACTCTCAGAATCATCAAAGGTAATTGAAAGTTCCCTAGGTCGGTTATCCTTAGTTTGTTTCTAAGGTTTAGGTGGAAGTTGAAGTTGAAGTGGAGGCGAAGGATTTTGAACAGTAGGTTGAGATGAAATAGCACTCTCCACATGATTAACAATGTGATTGAGATCATCCATCTTTGAATCTTAAACAATATCCACAGAAGATGGTTGAGCGATGGTATTAGTATCATGTGTAGGTAAAGGATTTGGATAGATTTGAAGGTTTTGATTAGGATTAGAGACAAATGTTTTCCCATTACCATCAAAATTATCAACATATAAATAATTAGAATCAATTAAATCTTGAACCTTATGCTTTAGAGAATAACATTTTTCAGTATCATGGCCATTCTGTCGATGGTATTGACAAAAAGCTTTAGAATCAAAGGATTTTGATGCCATCATAGTAGGGACAAGAGTTCGAATAGGAGGCAAGATAATAATATTAGAACTTAACAACCTACTCATAATAGAATGTAAAGATTCAGAGAGAGGAGTGAACATATGATTCATACAGAAAGCAATGGATGCAGAAGTGGCATTGTTGGATGCAACAACAACTTGATCAGCTACTGCATTCACTTGTTTATTGATCTTGACATAGTTGTTAGGTTTCTAAAACTTGTTAGGATTAGGAGTAGCATCACTCTTATCAAATGGAATAGGAGCCATTGGAGTGTTGCTCTCAAATTGACTCACTTATAATTGATAATGATGAACTGCTGCATAAAGTTGTTGAAAAGAGGTAAATTCAGTAAGCAGAATCTCATCTCTAATATCCTTTTGTAAATTTGAAATAAACATATGTTCAATATCAATATCAGGAATAGGATAAGAAATTTGAGCATACAAATGCTTAAATATACCAATAAAATCAGTCAATTTTTCCTTAGTGTTTTGTTTACAATGCATTAAATCAGTTAAGGAAACCTGCGGACCAATGTTATTTTGAAATTTTTGGACGAAGATATTAGCAAGTTTAGGAAAAGAATCAATAGAATAAGGAGGCAAAGAAAAATACCATTGCAAGGGCTTATCACAAAAAGTTCTAGCAAACAACTTAGCTAAAACCCTATGGTCATGAGCATAATCACTACAAAGGATTTGAAATGTTTTAACATGAGTAACAAGATCTCCTTTACCATTGTAATTCTCAAGATGAGGCATATCAGCTTGCTGAGGGACAGTAGCACCAATAATGTCTAAGGATAAAGGACTACCCATGTCACATGTAGGAATGCTAAACTTGGATTGTGTTAAAGATGCAAGTTGTTGTAAAGATGACACATTTTGAGCCAAACTAATGATTGTGGAATCATTAGAAGAAATAGGTGGCATAGAAATATTAGGAACACTAGGGAAAGTGTAGGAAGTAGTAGGGATGGAAGACACAACTTGTGGAACACTTGGAACCACATTTGGAAGGGGATTGGAATAAGTAAAAGGCACACTATGATATGAAGGTTGTGAGGTAGGTAGAGATACCGGTGGAACACTCACAAGAATAGATGAAATTGGGAGATATGTAGTCATCAAATAAGGAGTGTAAGTAGGAATACTATGTAAAGTAACGGAAGAAGGTCCCTCACTAGTGATAGGAGGAGTGAATCCTAGATATTGAGCCTCTTGAGCTAAAGGTTTAACATTCAAATGCACAAGATGAGTGATACCACACAAGAGATTAACACCTTGATCACTATCACAAAGGACTTTATTAAGAACCTCTATAGCTTGGATAGAATATTGATTATGATTTTCTTGAATAAGCCAGTTTCCCATTTTATCAAGTTACGTTGAAATTTTTTGGACTTGTTTGGGAGGAACTTTTAAAGCATCAGCCTCATCATGAGATGAGTGAGAATAGTTATGCTCCATAGAAGGGTTGGAATCATGAGTGGTCAAATTGTCATCCGAGATCCAAAGGAAAGGAGAGGAAGACTCAGGATCAAAGGAACCCATAAGTCTATGACTTCTTCTAACCAGGATACTATAAGTAGGACTAGAAGTAGTAAATCTCATACACCAATGCAATTCAAATGAACTAATTTAGGAAACAAAACATCTTGATTTTTAATTTTTGAAATGTAAATGCAAGAACATAAAAGAAAGCTAATCTAATGTCCATGCAAGATCTAACATAAAAATGTAAATCTAAGACCAAAAAGAAAGAGTAGTCTATCGTGGCTTCACCAAAATGTAAGATATGAAATAGGTGTTACCTTAATGTAAGATATAAAAATGTTACATAAGAGATTCGGAATATTTATTGAAATGTAGGATATAAAATGGATGTTATTCAAAATGTAAGGGGGAGATAAGATGTTCCTTTTAACCTCAAATACACAAAGGAAGGATCCAAATTGATTAACCCCAAAGGAAGGATCAATGCATAAATGAATCAATCGATTGGAAATGAGAGTAAAGAGGAAGACCTTAGATTCCATTTTATAGAAAAGAACCTGTGATAGATTTAGGAAGATTAAAAACTTTAATTGAAATGAATAGGAGAAAAGTACTAACCTCAAAATGCTAAAGATTTGAAGAATGCTATTTTTGGGGGTCTGCACTAAATTTATGGAAAATCTACAAACATATCTCAAATAGATACGTAGAGACGGACAAAACCCAGAAATCTTTTTCCGATCTGGCTCAGTTTTGATTTTGACCCTAAAGTCAATGTCACCTTTGACCCAGAATTTCTGATTCTGACCCAGGGCAAAATTGACCTCCGATTCTGACCTAAAATCTCTAATAGAAAAACTATTTCTAGATCCCAATAGTTTGTCGAAAAGGGTATCCAAATCTGCACTCCAATTCATTGTTCTGAACCTGTCCCTGCAAGAAACATAGTTTTTTTGTTGGATGGGAGGGGTTTGCCTTGGTCAAACTTTAGTTTTGGAATTAACCTCAAAGTATAATCAAAATTGCATAAATAAAACAAAGTAAATAAACAAATTCACCTTGCTTGTATGGAAACCCTTGTGGCAGATTCAAATATGTGGACCCACAAGTATGTATGCACCAAATGGATGTAGAATGTAGAATGTAGGATGTCTCAAATCAATTGGTTGTAGATCTTCAACACCAATCTTGAGTGGATCTTGGAATAGGAAGAGGCTTGAGGGAATATGGATGGAGAAATCTTCAACAAAATGGCTCCATAGAACTTGAATCCTTCAATGAATACCAATGGTTCTCCTTGATGAATTGAGTGCTTGAAAAATGCTTGAATGCTCGAGAGTAGATGAATGCTTCAATGGATATTTGGCTTGCTTCAAATCTTGCTTCTTCACCCTTAGATTTCACTTCTTAAGTCTTGGAATGTTATCAAGTCTTAGATAAAATGAGAGGAGAAGGCTTCCTTATAAATGAATCCAGGGCACAATCTTCTAGAGAGGCCTACACAGGAGAATTAAATTCCAATTAGACCTATATCCCTAGAAGAGGACCTATATTAAATATAATTTAAGAATTGTTGCTCCGAAGACCGAAATAGCCGACTCGGAAGCGGGAATTAAATATTTCCAAACACCGACATATAGAAACCCTGAAAACTTGAAATATGGACCTTGGGTCAGAAAAAGGTCAATTCTAACCTAGGTCAAGGTTGAGGTCAACCTTGACTTAGAAAGGTCGATTTTGATCCTGAGGTAAAAAAATCTCAGTTTGCAGTTTAGGGTGTCAGAAACAGGCTGGAGAAAAAGTGGGAAATGGGGCAGAATAGGGGGAAAAATTAGATCCAAGTCAGAGACCCATTCAAGGCACTTGATATGACCCCAAGCCACTTACTCGGAAGGCTAAATGAGTCTACAATGGAAGTGCTTCCATTTTACAACTATACAGATGGTACAAATACATTGATCCATGACACATTTGGTACTAGTGCAATTGATGATGATAATCAAGATGAACTCAATGTTGTCCATACTATACCTCTACTTCAAAAGGCAGACATGACCCTTTACAAATTCTCCCAAACAACTCTTCTCTTTGTTGTATTGTTGTTGGTGAACTTGAAGGTTATGAATGGTTTGTCCAACATAACAATGTCATGTATGCTAAGGTATGTCATATATGTCATCATAGTTAATAAATGGTGAATCATGTACCATTACTATAGTTTATATTAACAACTTATATTTTTTGTAGATTGATAGGTGAGTTTTTTTTACCACCATCAAATATTCTACCTTGTTCATACCGAGAATTATGTGTCACTATGAAAGATATTGGAATGGAGTATCAAGCAATATATGTTTGTCCTAATGATCATATTATATATCATAAAGAACATGAATTTGCAACAAAATGCTCTAAATGTCATACGAGTAGATATTGAATAGATCAAATAACAAATAAGGTGTCTCACAAGGTTCTTCATTACATTCTCATTATTCTATCTATGCAACGATTATTCAAGTGCAATAGTTTGGCACAATTTATGGATTACCATGCATGCAATAGAAGTCAATATCACATTATTCAAATGTGTGCAGATGGTTAGACATTTATGGACATAGAGGAAAAGTGGCCACACTTTAAAGAAGAATCTCGTAATCTCAGGCTTTCATTGGCAGCAGACGGTGTCAATCCATTTAAAGAGATGAGATCTGTTTACTCAGTGTGGCCTATTTTTGTTATCACATGGGTGCCAATAAAGAGGGATAACATTATGTTGGTAATTATTGTTCCATGTATTTTATCATTTAATATTTATCTACGTGTATTTATAAATCTTGCAGTAAAATGGTCACAATAATTATGTAATGTTGTTGTTAATTCAACTAGGTAAGTACCAAGTTAAAGATATGAATATATATATTGAGCCTCTTATCGACGAGTTGTTGGAGTTATGGAATGGTGTCACTATGCATGACGTCTCTAGACCAATAGGATAAAGATAATTTCAATTACATGCAATGCTTGTATGAAGAATACATGATGCCCCAGGGCTAACACATTTTTATGGTATGTTATAGTGAATTGAAGTTGCGCATGATAATTATAATTATAAAAATTAACATATTAAATCCAATTATATTATTATCTTGTAGGTATAAAAATAAAGGGAAATTTTGCATGTCCATTTTGTGGTCTAAAGATGAAATATCATCATTCAAAAATTTTAGGAAAGAAGGTGTTTGATGAGTATAGGCACTTCCTCCACATAAATCATAAGTATCAAAGTACCTAAAAACATCTTTTTAGTGGGAAAGAAGATACTACATCAAAGCCACAAAGAATGACACCCTGGATATGGAATATAATAGAATTAATCATCAAGGTAATGCCATTCCACCTAATGGTTTATGTTTGGAATTTATATTTTTCTATCGTGTTTTGTTTACTAATTATGTAATTGATGATCGTGAAGGTCATCAACGCATTATTGACCACCTTCCAAAGGGACTAAAAAGTTATCCCAAACAATTTAGTAGGTTGTCCTACTACGAGCAGCTACAAATTATGCATTTGTTTGATACTTTTCATATTGGAAAGAATATAACAAAAATATTGTGGAAAATATTGGATGGAAGGCGTGACAAAGAAAAAATTGTCAAAATTTATAGTGACATTCATGAATCCAATCATGCAATGAAAAATTTCATTCAATCAAATAACAATGGAGACAAGATTAATATAAGTGCCCTTCCTTGGTTATTAACGAACCAACAAAGTAATGCTATAAAAGAAGTCATACGAAAAATTCAATTTCCCATAGGATTTGTTGCGAACATAAACAATCTCATATCAGAGAAAAGTGAATTTGGGCCAGGGATGAAAACACGTGACTGGCACACCTTCATCAAGTTAATTCATGTTCTTTTGTATTTACAATATATTTGTAAACTATATGTACTTTTCATTGTATTATGTTAGAAAACAGTGAAATGATCAGTTTATAATTATTGCAGTACGTGCTACCTCTATCTCTCCCAAAGCACTTTGACAATAACGTCAAACAAGTGATATATGATCTTGGAAAATACATGAGGCAAGAAGTGATATTTGTTCAATTTATTGTATATATTTATTATATTCATGATTTGTTTTTCTTGTTATGTAATATATTATATATTATTTTGTAAAGTCTCATATTTATATATTTTTACGTCTTGAATCTCTTGTAGGTGGTTGTCATCTAAAGAAATTCATAAAGAAGATATAAAATATTGGAAGAGAAACATTCCTCATCTAATGTGTGAAATGCAAAAGTGTCTACCTTCATTTTTTTAATGCACGAGAATACTACCTCATACAACAAGTTAAGGATATTGAATTATGTGGACTTGTACACACAAGGTTAATGTGGATGATTGAGAGGCACTTGAAATATTTGAAGGCTTTGGTTTGAAAATGAGTACATCCTGAGGGTTCTATGGTGGACGAATATATGGTATACCAGACTATGGTGTACATTACTGAATATTTTCTTAAGTTTGCAACAAATATCCATGTAGATAGCATTTGAGATCCCGACCCCATTAAAAAATTTGAAGGGGAGAAATTTATGGGGAAAGGTAGATTGAGGAAAGTGAGAGGTAATTAATTATAAGATGTTATTGTAATTAATTAATTTTTAATCTTTGAAATAAATCAGTTGTAAGTTGGCTATTTATTTTTTGTACAGTTGGTCGAGAGTGGGATGCACTACATTTGTATATTACAAAAAATCTTGATTGGATGATAGTATGGATTAAAAGATGTGAACATTTTGGTCGCACATTAACATGCGAAGGTGTGTCTTCATTGGTTAAAGAATCTCATTGTAATGGAGATTCCAGTGTTACACAAAGGGAAATAGATTTAGCATATGGTTTAAGAGATAAACAGGTACATATAAATTTATTAATCATCTGTATGTTTATCAAGTCACGATGCAATAATTTTTACATGTTTGACATATTATTGTAGTTAAAACACCACAAGGCTATGCTCAACAATGGTAAAAAATCTCACATCAAAAATTTGGATGACACGAAGAAAACTTGTGATTCTGGGATAACTACAGTCTTTTAGGTGACTAATATTTTATCTAGAAATGACTTAGATCCTTGAGAGTCTCTCGATACTATGACATTTTGGATTATATCCTTGAGTGTGACTTTAATTCCTTCAAATTAGTTATCTTCTTTATCAAATGGTATAGGCTACGACTTAATCAAAATGATCCTGATAGAAATATTATTGAAGATGATAATGAATTTACAATGGTTAATATAGGTCGTTTGAGCTAGTTGGGGATGAAACCTATGTTCTTCCAAGCCAATGTGAGTAGGTATTTTACTCAGAGGTTCCACATAAATCATATAGTTCATTTGTTGTTAGACACATGATCCAAGAGGAAGGTTGATAAAGTATAATGCGATGGAAGAAGAAGATACCAAAGAAGTAGAAGATGATGATCATGATCGATAGTTAGTCGATGATGTTCTTGACACAAATTTTCATGAAGAAGAAGAAGATGAACGATGATGTTGTTACTGATGATGATGATGATGATGATGGTGGTGATGATGACAATGATGATGATGATGATGATCATGATGATGAGTTGGATGAAGAAGAAGATCAATGAAATGTAGAGTTATGTGATCTATCCTTAGTCTATTTAATATTGATTTCTCGATAGAAATATATTTGACATATATGGTTACATAGTTTATTCATTATGTATAGAATTACAATACCATTACATAATTAATTCTTAATGTACCTTTTACTATTTTTAATTAATATGTGATGCTTATGATGGATGTGATACATATGTATTTATTATTAGTGTTGATTTCATGTACATATTTTGTGCAATGATGCCCCCCTTGGTGGAAACAGGTAATTGACTATAGAAATACTCAACCTAGCTTCTGCTGAGGGTCCTTTATAGACAACCTAAAGTAAAGGTAAGGAATACAAAAAATATACAATGATTCGGATGAGTGCATATTGGACTTCATGTTCTCTACTATGTAATTTTGAGTATATGTATCATGAAATTTTTAGCTAACATAATATAATTGAATTACATATGCAGGAACCCAAACCCCTTTCACGAGCATCCCACACACTCTCATGGATCGACAGGTATAAGTCAATACACCCTATAAAGATAGCTTATTTAATACAGTTCTTAAAAGTAAGATTAATGACTTGTAAGATATATCTCCCATTTATAAAATATCTCTCTCATTACCAACTATCTCTCTCATTTGATGGAGTGCAAGTAACAACAAATAGGTATTTGTCAGATGTGCCTTCCTCGAGTGAGGGAAATATAGAAATAGAAGATGAAAGTGAGACATGTAATAGGTCAACTAGGGGTCAAAAGACTAGAAGGAAATTGGATGAACACATGAAATTTTCCTTGCTCAAGGGGGATCATGTTCTTATGATGATGATACCAAAGGCAACATTGAGGTACCAACATCTACAGAAACAATGGGTACACAATGAATTTTTTCCAATAAACATTGATTTTTGTGTTAACGAGAGGATATATTACATATCACCATCATTAATACATGATTTCAGCCTATTTTCCATGGATGACATAAAGGTCTCTTACAACAAAGTTGTTGAAAATATGGAGTTTGTCAGACCTTGTTATGATTACAAAAGTTGGATGCATATTGTTAAATATAAAAAAAAAAAGTATGTGTAGGTATGCACTCTCGACAAATTATATACAACATAAATAAAATAATCAAAGTAAAAGAGTGGTTATATACATTGAAAAAAGGCCAAAAGAAAAATGGAATATTACAAGTTTTATAAATAGTACGCAACCTGGGTTAACTATTAAGCAATCCAATTGCATATTTGAGGTGCACGAGGGAAATCGTGTATTCGTATGTGCAATAAAATCAATATGTACAAGGGAAGAGTTTCTTATTGATTATAATTTGAATCGCGTAGATACAGACAAAGCTACTATCATGGGGGTATAGGTATGTACTATGCACCATTTAAACCAACCTACAATCAATGACTCCAACACACCATTTTATTATTAAGTTTTTTGGCTAACATTTTTATATTTGATCTTTGTCATAGGGCCACATCGAGCAGCCACATAGAAGGGAAAGTGATGATACTCCCTAGGCTTCTACCCAATAGGTAAACCTCATTGTAGTTGTACAAATTAGATAGAAGAAAAATGTTATTATAATATGTTTTTTTCTTGACTATTTTGGAGTAATTTTGATAGTGCTAATAATATTGTTTTCACAGACTGATTCTCGAAGAAAGGGAAAGGAACCTGCAGTTCCTCATGAGGACACATTTCATGAGGACCCACTGTTTATTGATTTCACACAATCTGATGACCCGATCAATGCGATTAAAAAGTGTCTACAGAAAATTACAATTGGAAATTTTCATTTGTCATCTATATACCCTCAAACTCCTGAGTCACAAGAGAGGGAGAACAAATTGATGCACCGAGCAAAAAACTTGAGAGTAAGTAAGTAGTAATGAAATTTTTAATTATAACAAAATTTCAATCATGGTTTTATTTTATACTCTTTTATGTCATTAACTAAAATATGAACATGTTATTTTTACAAAAAAAATTGCGTAATTTTGATACTTGTGGCCATGATGAGGGTACTTTAGGTGGTCCAGGTAGATTGCATGTTCTATCCCCCACTTGTGTTTTCCACTGAATATATAGGAATGATCATAATCAATGTCAATATGCTCTAACAATCTTTTTTTATGCTCTAACAATCTTGTTCATTATAGTCCAAGATTTTTGTATACTCTAACAATATTATTATTCAGCTCATGTCAATGATCCTGTGGCAACACCACCTCAGATGAGAACAACACCATATGAATTATCGACTCAATGTCAGCAACATGTAGCATGCAGACACCCGGTACTGCACCACCTATTGGTACGTAGATCCCTCTTTTTCTCTCTCTTTTGTTATATGTTTATTTCCCTTGAAGTATTATTTCTTGGGGGTATTTCATAATGGATTCATTTTATGTAGTGGGAGATTCAACACATGACGTTGCAACATCATTTCCTGGATGTACCCATATTGTTAGTACGGGAACAATGAAGAACTGCATATTGCTTGTGAGTGACGAAGAAATGGTTCCCTTAAAAGTAGCGAAGATTCCAGATACTTTTAAGGTATTATTATATATAGTGTAATAGTTATTTACTTATTAATCACTCCTTTTTGACTAATGATCCCATGATTTTTTTGTAGGGAATGATGTTTTTTTATAGAAAACTTAATGATGAGTGTTTGCGGATATTCAGGCCCACCCTGCATAAATGGTGGAACATAATATCCAAACTAAAACCTCAATCCACTATTTTGATTCCATATCATTGCTAGAATAGTTTTCCTTTGATCCATTTCTTGAACTATATTAAAGGTAACTTCACTTCATTTATGAATCTAATAGGTTTTTTTTGCTTAAAAGGTGGAATAACTAAGATAAAAGGTTAAAGAGTGATCTCATAGAGAATATGACCAAGTTTTTTGGAGCTCGCGCATTTGAGAAAAACATACTCCTTGAGAAAGCTAGGTTATGTATGAAGTATCTAAGGGACCAATATAGGACAACATCAGATAAAAACTTGAAGTACGAGTGTCCCCTTGCATTCCCGAGGATGAGTGGCAAAATCTGATTTTGGATGCGAATGAGAGAATTGAAAGGAAAAAAGGAAATACACCAGCAGACGCCAGAAGAAGGTATGTGATACTATTAAGAATATAATTTTGTACTAATTAATATTTATATTTATATGATCTGACATATTTCAAACTTTTCATAGACTGAGTGACACATCAAAGGAAACCAAGGCAAGACTAGAAAAGCACGAGTAACACAAGCTTGGCTCTGGTGGTTATTCAAAACTTGTCACACGAGTTGTAAGTATTAGTAAATTAAAAATTGTATCAAAATATTTATAAATTGCAAACAATTTGTTTTGATGAAACAATGCAAGAAAAATTCACGATACTAAGCAAAAATGTAGGGCTCTGAGTTCAATAGACCTCTCACTAAAGATGACAGGAGAATTGGCTTCTAGCAAGGCTATAGAATCATGGCTGAATGACTACGAGAATTGAATGGACAAGGTTCTACTAATGGATCTATCGCACAAGTAAATAAACTAAATGAAAATTATTTCAAATTCAATACTTTACCAATTAGTCTATTTGATGTTAAGTTCCAGCATAAAGTGACTATATTTGTTTTAAATAAGAAAGCAATGATAAAAATGTGCATGACATTGGAATGCAGTCTGCCAATCATGGTACAAAACCTACGCATGATGAATGTTCGGATGTGCATCCCAATGGTGAAGGTATACATTTTCTATTCAAAATTTTATATGTAATTATTCATACAAGTAAACATCTTAAATTGAAATTGGTGTAGTAATACAAATTTATTTGTAATTGGTATCTGGATTAATGTAACATTTCGTATTGCAACTCGAGCGGATCTAGAGGTTGGTGTTCATGAGCATGTTGAGGTTGAGGCTAGACAAAATGATATGGAATATGATGTGGCCATATTAGGTAAAGAGCGTCACAGTTATGTTCTTTAAATTAATGAAATACTTGTAACAATAATAATAAAATGTTTGAATTTAACCCATTTATTTGTTATTATAGAGGACCCCTTTGCATCAACATACGACTAGGCATACATTGAGATCACGAGTAGAGGGCATAACAAGTAACGAGGGGGGAAATGGTGATGGCAACGTCGATCCTCCTCGTAGAATTTTCTTAGATGCTCAAAGAAAGAAAGAAAAAATAAATGATTGAAATTTATGATTTTTAGGTGTCAATGAATCTATTTATGTGCTAATGAATGTTCATGAATTATACATATACTAATACATCTTTATTGCAGTTTAGCAAGGATAACTTTAAAATTATACATATATGCCTTTTGGTCTTCTTCAAACTTCTTGTAGATGTATTGTTTGGTATGGATTTGCATGTTTCTTGCTAGAAAGGTCGAGGTTAGCGGCTGGAAACAAGCTTATATCTCTACAAGGGAAGAACAACAAAATCCAAGCAAGGGTTTCTACAATTGTTCTCAGGAAACAAGAGGTGCATTAGAAAAACCCCTTATCCTTTTCATGAGAAAGAAAATGCTCGTCATTTAGAAGATCATGTTTGAAATTGCCCTCTTTCATCATGAAGCCATGTCTTTACTGTTGTTATCATTATGCTTGTCATATATTTATCATTTTATGTTTTTATATCTTGCGAGTTGGTTATTATCCTCGTGATGGTTAGATCATTGTAATTTTCTTGATCTATTAGGTACACTATGTTACGATTGTTTGGGCTATCTTAAATGGTATTTATGCATATTTTCTTCCTAGATGACCCTTTTCACTTCGAATTTATATGACTATGGTTATATTTTTCTAGCATATTCATGGTTTTGTTGATGTTGGATGATTGATCTTCACAGGTTATCACATAATATATGATGCAATCCTTACATGATGTATTGAATATAACATAACAGTTGCATTAATACCAGACACTCTTCCCTATTAATGGTAGATTGTAGGAAATAATAAGCAAGTGTTTGTTAAGAGTTTGTTATTATGTTGTTGTTCCCAAATGATTTGATCCCACTATGTTGTTCTTAAATTACTGTGTATTCATATTGTTGTTTTCAGACTTGGAATAAGGATTGTTCTTATATTATTTCTCAAAAATTTAAATGTTCATTCTTATAAGTTGTCTTAGAGTTGGATTAGTGATTCGTATGTAAATATATGTAGTTTGTTCTTATAACATTGTTCAAAACCTTGTATAGTTTCATTTGGACATTGTTTTCCCCCCAAAAAATAGGGGCTTTCATTAAAGCAGTAGAACAATGATTGAGAGGAAAATTGAAACAACAACAGTAATAAGAGAAGAAAATATGAATGATACACATAGGAAAACTCTAAACACGTATTTTAATTTTAACCATATGACAAGCACTTCAAGTGTTGTGTTAGATGATATAGGATCTAATGGATGCGCCTGAGTGGGTGTCGACCACTGAAGAGTTGTTCGGGATCAATTAAATACCTTGAATGGGTGCATTCCCATTACAGATTCATAAATATAGTTCAAACAAAACTACATATCGTTAGAGAGTGCAAGTTCCAAGAACCTTGATCCCGTGGATACAGGTAAGTAGGAAACATGGAAGGTGCATGATACCTCCAATGCACAAGTGCCTTGGACATAGATTATGTGGTAGTTCAATTATCATCATATCATAAATTCTAAAATTAACATAACTAGTAAAAGAGATCATTTATAATGATGATTGGGTCATTTTGAATTTCATACCATAACACTACCTTAAGTTAAACTAAATTTGATGGCATTCAACCCCTCATCCAAACCAAATAAATTTGATTCAAAATGTCAAGCCCTACTATGAATAAATGGTTGTAATCAGACTATTATGACTGAGAAAAACATGGAAAAAATGCAGAAAATTGAACTTCATTAATAGAAAAATGCTCCAATTCTCCCATTTGGGCACAAGAAGGGAGGATTCTCACAAAGGTTATGGAAGTTGGATTTACACCTACCACTTGTATTTCTTGAAGGTTTCTAAATTATTTGCAACAAACCCATTTTAGTTTATATCTAATGATTATTGCAGTCCATAAGACCACATTTATTTGAGGCACTCTTTCAAATATTCACATGCCTTGTTTATGCTTCCACACTTTGCATACATGTCTACCAGGGAACTTGCAACTGAAATATCTAACAAGATTCCTCTATCCATTATGCTTTGAATGATGTCCATGGTTGCATGCATATAGAACACAAGAAAAACTTAAAATATTAGGATATGTTCTAGATCACTTCACTAATTCAAAATATTTTAGGGTGTCTTTTCAAACTCCATTGTGTGCATATCCTTCAATCATGGTTTTCCACGAGATGAAATATCTTTTAGGCATTTTTTCAAAAAATTCACATGCCTTATGTATGCTTCCACATTTTTCATACATGTCTACAAGAGCATTTCCAAGTATAATATCTAACAAGAGCATTTTCAAGAGCCACCTGGTTTAAATTGCAACTCAATTCCCCTGAGATCACACAGAATAAATATCCTACAAACTATTGAATAACTAATACATGTCATGCGAGTGCAAGAGAGGAGACCCCGCTAAAAGTAAGAAACTCGCGGAAAGCACTGAAGAGACAAGTGGTAACTAGAAGAAAGCCTTCGAATGAATGAAAGAAAGGACTACCATGTCTTAGAACCACACATTGTGAAGGGAAAAACCACCCAAAGGTCATAGTGCCTAAGCCTAGAATGTGAAGGTTGATGTGCGCATAGCGAGGAACTCTGAAGGAGTGAATGCTGCTTAATAGACTTGAAACCTTAAAAGAAAAGGTTGAGTACCAATTCAACCCGAGCTTGTAGCTTTAACATACAAGAACATAATATAAATTTAAAAAAAATAACTAATTATCATCATTAAGATGGTTAGTTTTTCTCGTGCCAAAAAGGATTTCTCATTGATTTTTTATTCTCCTTGGTTTTTTATATAATGGATATCTTTTCATTGAAGCATTAACAATACTATGTATCATATTTGTTATTAAGTACCTAAACATACTAAGAAGGGTGGGTGTGAATCAATATATGCTAAATTCAAACTTATTCAACACCAATTTCTATTAGTAACTTCTCTAAGTGCCACAACTAATCTCAAATCCAAATCACAATGAACTACCTTTACTATTCTTTCCTTAATTATGAACCAACTAATCAAAGAGCATATGTCCACACACGTGAACATTAGCTTTATCTCAAAACATGAAAATGAATAATCATGATGAGAATAACAGGTTGGCTCTATTGAAAAAATCCTTCCTTAAAGATATAATGAAAAACCTAACACAGAGACTAATCCCCACTTATATTTGTAGGCAACAACCTATAGGAGACACTAATACCATAGTCTAAGATCAAAGTACCAACTCAACATGTTAGACACCAACCTCGTTAGAATACATGAGATATGAAATGTGGACCATCAAGGTTGAATATATATCTTCATTGTTTCTTGAGTGTAATCATTATGAAACTCTTCATTCAAGAAATCATGAGCAGTTTGACAATAGTGTTTTTCTTGTTGTTTTTGTTGGTTTGTCTTTTTTTTGTCATCAATACCCTACCTATTGACCATTTTAGTAGGAGCCTATCCTAGATGATTTTCTCGGACTTTGACTTTCATTCCCTTCCAAAATCTCAACTTTACCATAGTGAATATTTTGGAGAATCTCAATGAAACAAATATTATTGGCAAAGGTTTTTCTCGAGTTGTTTACAAAGCTGGATGCCAACTGGAGAAGTGATTGTAGTGAAGAAACTTTGGCCTTCTAAAAGGGTTTATGGGAGAGATCATCAAATTCTCCCATTCACTTAATGGATTCATCAAGACCTATTAATGGTCATAGCCTCTTCCAACTATCCTCTCCAACCACTGGACTCCACATACCAAAATCCATCAATCTATGATCACAAGTAATTCACTAATTTCCTTCAAGGACTCACTAATTACCATTCATCATTCATGATTTCATTTCAAGGTTTGATCACTATTTCAATACCTAAGGAATTAATCCACTATCCCCAAGACCTTTGACAACATCATACATCCCTTCTCAATACAAACTAGGGTCACTTCATTGACCAACAAGATTCATTTTTAATTCACACTTCCTTATTATTGTCTACTGTCCTAGTGCTTACTTCTTTATTTAATCACTCATAACCATGAAAAAAATCCTTACTCACCAACCTAACCACTTAGGCACCTCTAGCCCCCCTTGGGCTCTGTCCACACACACACACTCTTCATTATTGTATAAAAAAACAATCTTTAAGATCAAAACAAAACCAAATACCTTTCCATTGTCTTAAAATGATAGTCATAGCTTACATCTACAAATTTATATGCCTATCCCTACCATTGGACTCTCCATCTTTCTCAAGACCTTTTGTACGATGTCTACCCTTCCTTCTACACTCCTATTAGTCTCCGTGACAATCTCCATTAACCAAACTCTATGAACTAAGCCCTTTTCTTTCACTGTTGCTGTCAAACCCTTACTGTGACTTATCACATTCAACTTCTCCTCTTTAATGCTCGTGCAAAGTCTTGCATGGACTCCTACAAAATAAGGGACATGTCATATACACATCCTCCCTCATCCCTGCCAAATGTGAAGTTTTATTGAACGTAAAACATTAAAGTAACTACATTTTTAATCAACATTGTATACCCTAATGAGAGTTTGGAACAGTCAGAAAGAGAACTATGATCTCTTCTTTAAAACTTAATGAAATAGTATACCACCAACATGAAAATGAATGAGATTCAAGGCACAACCAAGATACTTCACATTTCCATCAAGACAATAACATTTCAACCATTAAAAGCCACTAAAATAATGATTGTTCACACAGACAGAATATAATTTTTGTAGAAGATTCAACTTTTATTGCTCCCAAAATTTGTTACATTGATTTCTCTACTTGCCATTGAGATTTACAAATATTTTATAAACTCTTATGGACTCAAAAATTGACAACCACCTTCCTAACTTCCCTTGAGCCAATTAAAACTGACTATGCTAATTTGATAACTAATATGTTTTTGTTGAGTTGACAACTAAGTTGTCAAATTAAACAAATTATTGATTGCTATTTTAATAAGACTACCCCATTACATTTTGTAGGCCTTGTTACATCCTTTGGAGCCATGAAAAGTGATTGTGATTGTTACAGGGTTGATAGATTAGTGAGAGTATTGTTTCTTGTCTCTAGTCAAAGGGAACATTAAGGGGGGGATATTAAGTATTGGAAAGGGTGTGGGAAGAGCCTAGGAATTCGTTTAAGGGATAGAGTTTCTAGGGAAAAGGAATTGCATCAAGTATTGGAGGTCAAAATTTGTTCAATGAAGAGTGGACAAAATTAGCACTAGAGGTGTTGATGGGTAAAGGGAAATATTCAGTGGAATTTAGGATGCATCAACAGAACATAAGTTGGGACTAGGATGATATAGGGAAGTTGTTGTCACAATGAGACAAATAGAAGACAATTGGGTTTGGACATGGGAGAGGAATTAGTCCAAGAAGAATAATGAAATCAGTCAAGTGTTTTACAATAGCAGTGTCGAGAGGCTATGTTTTTATAATGATAGTGCATTAATTTTTAAAATACTAATAGAGAAAATTCTTCTCATACTATTCAATAACCTTAGCACTACACGCAACACTTGCATATTTCTTATTTTTCACCATTGATGTGCATTTCATGATTCAAAAAGAGTATTTCATTAAATGGAGGAGACAAAAGACATGCTTCAAAAGCTCCTCCATTATATGGAGCGAAATTAAGATATGCTTCCTCACATTTTATCATAGTCATGCTCTCAAGTTTTGTCATTCATTTAAATAACAAAAAATCTCAATGAAGATTTGTTTCTATTTGCTCCCAGTCGATCCCCTCTATCACCCCTTCATTTGATAATTGAAAATCATGAAAAATCTATCTTGAAAATTATGCAATATCTATTGCTTGACTATGAAAAAAAACTATGGTGAAAATACACATACTTCTCTCATTACAACCTATATTTAAATAGTGTTCTACTTGCATATTTAGAACATTTACTATTTATAATTCTTCCAATTAACCCAACCAATTAAAATCATAAAATAGATCACATTCCTATCATAACCAAATATGGATCTAACTGATGCAATTTTAAATAAATAGATGTAAATATATATACATTTATAATATCCATCACTTAAAACATCTAAACTTCCCTTATACACATAATCAACTAAACTTATTTTGTAATAAATAAATTATTTTAATCAATTTTATAAAATGCACATAAAACATCCAATAAATTCCCAAAAAGAAATGAAAATAGGAAGGATAACACACAATGGAAACTTATTGACAGTGCACAAAAGACTAAAAATCGCACCCCAAATCTGCAAGAATGTGCAAACCAAACCTAGAACCATAGCAAGGAGATTGCTAGTTTATGAAGAATGGTTTTTATTGGATTAGAATGTAGGAATAAATTCCTTTAAAATAACAAACCATAGATCATGTAGCATGGTTCAAATGTAGCCCTTACATTTCCAAGACTTCACATCAAAACACAGTGACAAGAGACCAATTAATTCCCATCCAAGACATGATTTCCTTAGAGGTTAATGCAGGTTAAAAGAAGAGTGCTTTTTTTTTTATACTAGAAAGTGTGTGGGAAGTTAAAGGATCAAGTGCAACCATAGAAATAAAAAAGAAATACAAGTTAATACCTCCATAACCAAGGCTAATAAATGCAATTATAAAAGCCATGAAAAAGGACAAACAAGTAGGCAAAAACATGGGATTCAAAGGAGGTAAACCGCAACATAGAGAGAGGTGAATGCATGCCAAGAAAAAGCCAAATTCATTGGCAAGAGAATGCATATTTAAATTTATGAACAACTATAATTCAAGATAAATATGTAGATTTCCATTCTATAAACAACAACTGTAACCCAAGGAAATTATGTAGATTTTCACACTATAAACTGAAATTATAAAACAAACTATTTTACTTTCTTGGAAAAACAAACCTCCTATGACACACATTATCCTTGAATATTCATCTTAATAAAAATTGCACAATCAATTATTAGCAAGCACGCTTTGATTTAATTACTTAATGTGTTTTGTTAAATTTGATTTTTATTGTTTTGGAAACTTACAAATCAACATAGGTTTATGACAAGTATATAGAATCAATTATATATAGAGATAAAATCCAACATTGAGAGATGTGTTCAGTGATGTCTTCCAACCTTAGTCATTTGTACAGGTTGATATATTATGTTGAATTACATATTGCAGTCTAAGCACAATTAGTGCTCACCTTGCACCACAATAAATCTTGCTAAACCAAGAAATTTTACAAATTCTTTTTTTCACCAAAATGGTAGACTCACCAAACCATTGGTTTACTTAAAAGTAAGGGTCATTACTTCAATCCAAGTTGACCATTGCAGCTTAGTGCAATATATTCTCTTTTATAATAGCTTTTGTTATTAGATGTATAAACTTGTATTATTCAAGTTTTTATATACTATAACCATACAATCCATTAGAATCACTACAGATTCCAATTATCTAATATATCTTATTATCGAAGTAAACTTGTAAAATCTTGTCTGCCCAATGTTGTGCTCTGAAGATAGAAGCCATTAGTGTAACCAGGATAAGATGATTATGATTGATCTTCATATAAGATGTAAGGTAGCATTGGATAAATGAATTTTGTATGTAGGAATCGAAACCCCCTTTGGTGATGATTCTTCTCAAGGATCGGTAGGCATCGACAAGGTATCGACAAGGCAATGATTCTTCTCAAGGATTGTCAGGTATAAGTCTTTCAGGCCTTACATGAGGTTGTTACAAAAAACATTAATTTGAACTTGATGGTTTACATTGAATTTTTTATATGTTTTTCATTGAATTTTTTATATGTTTGTATGGTTTACATTGAATGGTTTATATATTTATCATTGAATTTTTGTATCATCCAATCACTTGAATCATCAGATGCCCCAATGACAAGAAGACATAGAGATATATAAATGAACATCCTTCAAGTATGACTTAGCATTGGATGCCCAAAGACATAAAGAGAGAGATACAAATGAACGTTCTCTCTCTCTCTCTCTCTCTCTCTCTCTCTCTCTCTCTCTCTCTCTCTCTCTCTCTCTCTCTCTCTCTCTCTCTCTCTTCCTATATTTTAGGATCCAAAGCTTCAAGGCATACTTGACATCGTCAAAACAGTTGACAACTTCAGTATTTTGTCTTCAACAACATTCCCAGAAGAAGGCATCTGTGAGCGGTTTGGCTGTATTTGAAGCTAGGTAATTTGATTAAATTAAGTTTATATTCTTGTAATTTGTTTCGTGATATTGGGTTATAACCATGAGTATGGACATGACTAAAGACTGTGTATGAGTAAGCAACATGTAAGGACATTGGAGGGGTGGACAAAGGTATGTTTTTAAGGGCATGACATTAATGAGAATTTATTGTAGGAAGTAGGACTAATGGGTGAATTTGATTATGATTGATCTTCGTATAAGATTTAAGCTAACATTGGATAAATGAATTTTGTATCCAGGAACCGAAACCCCCTTTGGCGAGGATCCTACGTAGTGTACATAAAGGCAAGGTGATATTTCTTCTCAAGGATCGACAGGTATAAGTCTTTCAGGCCTTACCGAGTAGCTAGGACTAAAGATATCAGGGCTCAAGAGACCAAAATAATTGGTCTTAGTATTTTTGTCCATGTAACTACCAAAACTTTTTACCTTTCATTAGCTCATCATTAGTGGGGGACTGAAGGAATTTAATAGATAATATTTTCATGATAACGTATCTTATTTTAGTTGAGGTTGCATGAATCTCTATCTATATTTTACACACCTTGTGGAGTTCGAGGACATCCATAAAGAAGCATCTCCTCCTATGGCCTACATTACAAGTTCTAACAAAGCCGTATATTTTCTAACACGGTCTTAAGTGTCAACTAGAAAAAAAACATTCAAAAGGGTGAACTGATTGAGGTGAGGAATGTGAAGAATTTGACAGTAGAAAGGCTTGAAGATTAATGACATGAGTTGGAGGTTTTGATCTCATAATAGGTATTAAAGCCCCTAAAATAATCTATCAGGCAACAACCAGGTGCACTAGGAATGAACTATGGGTGTGCAATACATTTGAGCCAAACTAGATGCAATCATTTGTCATTATAAAATGTTGATAAATGATTGCATCTAGTTAGACTCGAATGCATTGCACACCTCTAGTTCACACCTAGTGCACCTTTTGTTTCCTGATAGATTATTTTATGGGATTTTATTACCTATTAGGAGATCAAAACCTCAAACTCGGGTGATCAATCTTCAAGCCTTTCCACTGTCAGATTCTTCACATCCCCCACTTCAATTAGCTCGCCATTTTGAATGTTTTTTTTTTTCTAGTTGACACTTAAGATCATCTTAGAAAATATACAGCTCAGTTAGGACTTGTAATGCAGGCCATAGGAGGTGATGCTTCTTTATGGATGTCCTTGAAGTCTAGAAGTGCACAAAATAGATAAATTTGTGCAACCTAAACTAAAATAATATAAATTACCATGAAAATGTGATAAATTAAATTCCTTCATATCCTCGCATTGATGAGCTAATCAAAGGTAAAACATTTTGGCAATCACATATACCAAAGACAGGGGCCAATTGTTTTGGTCTCTTGAGCCCTGATATCTTTAGTCCAATTTATCGTCGAAATTCCGACAACACTGTCGTTGGACTTCCAGGATGCATCGACGGGGATGTTGTACTCGCGATGACATCCCTATCGAATATTGCAATGGGGGTTGAGTTTTCTTGACAATAGTTTGTGATGGGGATGTTGTACTCGTGATGGCATCCCTGTCAAAAAGCGACGGGGGCTGGGTTTGGACGACAATATTTTCTGACAGGGATGTTGTAATGGCAACGACATACCCGTCGAAAATTGCAACAGGGGCTGGGTATGACCAATGAAATTTTATGACGTGGATATTGTACTCGTGATGACATCCCCATAAAAAAATACAATGGGGGATGGGTTTTCTTGACGATATTTTACGACGTGGATGTTGTATTTGTGACGACATCCCTGTCAAAAAATTTTACACAACATGTGTCGCTATTGCAACGTGTGCTCAATATCTTGATAGAATGTGATGTCAGAAATGAGTACTTATTTAACAATGGATGAGAGACCATGTTTGAAGCCTTTACCATGGCAATGACGATGACGTCCTTGGTTGTTGCACTTAACGATGCAAACATGTGGATGACTTTTTGCGATGGTTTTATGTCATTTTTCTGAAAGTTAGCCGTTAGAAATTGGCGCCAAATGTATTAGTGGCTATACTTGGTCCAACAACCTACCTCCTACATTTTCAAATTCTTTTCCTCCTTCCCGAGTTCCAATTTAAATTAGGGCCTCTTCTAGGTGGAAGAGGATGCCCTAGGTGTCCTCTTCCCTAATGGTTGGCCCCAAGTTTGAATCAAGGGCTTGTCTTGTATTTTTAGAAGGATTTCCAGATTTGTGTCAGCCTCATTCAAATTTTGACCCCCAAAATGTTGTCAGAGGTATAAAATCAACCAATCTCTCCTCATTTTGGTAACAAACATCAAGATTTAAAGTGTTCTCCTACAATTTCATATCCAAGCATTCAAGATCAAGTTTTCAAGCATCCAAGGCATCTTTGAATGCAAAAATCTCCATTTTAGATATCTTCTCTCCCATAATGGACAAGTAGAGAAGTCCTCAATCAAGCAAGAATATCCTTTGTCCACTACGTACATTAATCCATCCATTCTCCAAGGCAAGAGTCTATCATGCATAACAAAATTGAAGATATTTGATGAGTATTCATAGATTTATGCATTTGTAAAAGGAATATTTTATTCCACTTAGCATTTAAAGATTAAAAGTCAACATAAAACTACATTCAAGCAAGAATCTTCATAGACATCTCGATCTCAACATCAGTTTATGAAGGTATATTCATTTACAACTTGTACACCTAATATTTTCCTTTTTCATTTACATGCTTTACATCTATGCAATTTCATTTCTATTTCAAGATTGATTCCTCAACCAGGGTTTGACCAAGGCAATAGGATCAGGTGGAAAACCTACCATTGTAGATCTAGAAAGTACAGGACGTAATGGACAATCTGGAATTTAGATCGTTAGAAAGTATTGGGAAATAGATGACTCAGGTGACCTCTTCCCTAAAAAAGGATGCCTTGGGTGACCACTTCCCTGCATATTAGCTTCAAACTAAAACCACAAGTCAGTATTATTGTCTGGTTGCGATTTTAGGAACCTACAGGTTGCTATCTATTTTTTGTCAATCTATGTAATTTGAAACTTGCCACTTTGTCTTATTTAGTATTCTATTTTGCATCATCCAATCATATTCCCTTAAATCCAACTTATTCTAATACATTATTTGCAAAGGATCGTTGATCCACGTAGAATTTGAGTCCTACTTAAGCCTAGTGTGTCATCTTCCTTCTGATTGTGCATTAGAAAAAGGACAATCCAACTTCCCTTGCATTTTTGCCTCTTCCTTTTTCTTATTTTATAGATAGGTTCATAGTGCAAACCCATTTCAAGTTCATATCCCTAGATTGAAAAGTTAAATGTATCTTATTTTTAATTAGAAGTTTCTTAATATAAGATAGTTCATCCTTGAGTCATGAAAGATAATTTTGTTAGCTCGAATTTTCAAGTGGATGTGAGGAATTCTACAAGTACACTTACTTTTTATGGAAGCACATGATATAATAACTTAGGATCATCAAAAAATTCAAGAAATTACTCACATTTAGAATTAATACCAGTAAGTATTATTGATCCAAACAAAATTTCTTATTCATCTCCAAGCTTATGCTTGAGAAAAGGGATGACCTATGGAAAATATGATCGCTTCACACAAAGATAGACAAGATCACTCGTAAAGACAAATTTAATATTCCTATTTTCAGTAAAATGAAAGATAATAAAATCTATGTTGAACAAAGCAAATGTTTCTATAGAATGAAACAAGTAGAATAGTCAAGTCTTTTGGCACCAATCAAAGGTGTTAAGATATACCCTAAGAAGAGAAGATTTTGGGGTCTAAGAAAATATTGTAGAAGAGTTGTTCATGATTATCATCCTATAAAGGAGCATTTACTCTCAAAAGGTATTAAAATTATTATCCAAATGGTACAAAATGTTTGATATGCCAACAAAATAAGGATGAAATAATAAAGACCTTAGGCCTCTTTCAAATATTAGGTATTCCAAAACAATGGGTAGAAATACTAGTGCACTTCATTATGCGATTGCTAAAGTAAAATATGATTGATGTAATCTTGCTTGTTGTAGATATGCTCATTAACAATGCATATTTTTGTGAACTCTCTTGTCTATTTCCTATTGATGCCATGACAAAAATATTCATACAAAACTTACAAAATATTCACAAAAGTTTTTAAAATTAGATTACAAAGTATAACCACCTCAAAATTTCTTATCAAGTGAAAGAATTTGCCAATTGAAGATGCAACATAGAATGATGAAAAATTCATACAAAATATTTTAGAGTTGATAAACATTGAGGTCGATGTTATTTTTAAGGGAAAGAGAATGTTAGGATAATAATAGGATATATCACTAATCATATGTAATGTAGGGAAATAGGGTTCATTAGTCTATATGCATGAAAACTAGGAATATTGGGCCTATTTCACCTTTTACATTGGAAGGAGAATGATCCACTTGGCTCAAGATTGTTTAGGCACAAAGTAAATACAATGGTCCTTAATTGGGAGTTGAAAATGCTTGTGTAGGTATAAAAGAGGAATGTAAAAGATAGGGAAAATTATGGTAAAATGATAGTTTCCAACATATACAATAGAACAAAATTCAAATATGCAGACTTTGATAGTAGATCTAAAAATTATGGATAGAGTGGAACTTGAAGGAGAAAACTGGATAAAAATCAAAGGGACATTGGTGAGAAAATCAACAGTCTTGGAATCTTTTGATTACATTAGTACAATCCCAACCTTTTTGGATTTGCAAAATGGGGTTTTGTTGGTCTTCTGATGCTCGATCTGAACCTATATCCACGTGTTTGTAACCTGCCACCTACCCACAAAAGAAGGAATTTTTTTTGGGTTGATGGGGGTTTCTTTAGGTAAAACCCGAGTTTAGGAATTGGCTTTAAAATTGAAAGAATTAAAATAGAAATTAAAGCTTGTTGATATGTAGGAGAGGCTAGATCTGAGAATTGAAATCTCTTATACCTTGTTGATGCAATTCTCTTTGAATGTGATCACGAGTGTTGATGCAATAACATGAATCCACGAGACCTAAAAGGGAATCCATCATGGACCCATGCTGGCATGAGGTTGTCGAAGCTTAGTACAATGCTAGACCCGAAGAAGAATGCCTTGAATACTTGATACTTGAATGCTTGAGCTCCAATTGAGAATACAATTGTATGATGTGACGTGTGTATGTTCAAATGAGGGGGGAGGATAACTTACTTTTATACCTCTCCCTAGTATTTTGGGTTCATATTTTGAAGCAAGTCGATGCAGGATTAAAATTTATGGCTCCCACAAACTAGTTGTTAGAGGGTTTGAATTTGGGCCCCAATTATTCAAACTAAGTCACATTGGGAGTTCTAGTCCAAGATTACGTTTCCCCAGGCAACATAGTCCTCCCGACAATGGCCAAAATTAAGATTTGAGGTCTAGAATGTTGTGGTGATGTTAGAATGTTATCTAGTGCGAGCCAACATGAATATGATCGAGCATGGGATGCCATACATGCTAAAATGGGGCCTAAGTGAGCGGGAAGTTGCACATGGATGCAATTTACAATGTCGTAGTATAAATTGCATATTTCCATATATAATAAGTTTAATCACTTGTTGATTAGCATAGAGAAGGGGGTTAAAACAAGGAAAGAGAGGGGAAATGGTGTATTTGGAAGTTGGAAGACAAAAATACCCGGGGGGGGGGGGGGGGGGTTNGGGGGGGGGGGGGGGGGAGGATTCTATGAGGATTAGCGAATATATGAGGAAGAAATAACAAAGAGGATGAAAGAGGTCTTGGTAATAAATAAGAGTAGAAGCATTTAGAAAGGAAGAGTTAGGAAATACAAGATAACATGCAAGGAAAGTTAGAGAAAGGGAGTATTGGTGGAAGGAGGTTAAATGCCACGGTGGATGAAGGTGCTTTAAATTTTGGAGGATTAGATTTATTTATGATATACCTATTTTCCTCAAGAATGTTTAAGCAATAAGTGACAATTATGAGGAGAGTATGAAGGATGCTTATAAGGTAGGAGGAGTTTGTCCTATCCTCAAGTTTTCCCACATGATTCAGAAGATGTTAAAGTTTTTAGTGATGTGATGATAACTTAACTACTTGATTCTTTCAAAATATGCACCACGATCAAAGTATCTTAATTATTGAAATGTTGGGACTTACTCATATATTTTATAGAAGAGATTCATTATGAGCCATACTTGAGGATAGTTAAGTTTAGGGCTATGCCTTAGAGGAGGAGAATGGAGTGAGGAGTTAACATCCATTTAAGAGTTTATAGAGAATATTGGTTAGAAAAGGAAAAGAGGGAACTTTCGGTTTTCATTTTATAATTTTTAAAAAAGTGTTTGAAAATTGACAAGTATGATCTAATTTTGGAAGAAAGAAGCAAATCAATAAGAAAAAGGTGCATTTTTTTTAAAAAGAGCTTATCTTCGTGTCAGAATGTGGGTTCACTAAAATGAAAGGATAAAAGATAGTCTAAGTAAGTTTATATTTCTATCCTAATTCATCATCCCTATTTTGAAATGATAAAATATTATTTAAATAAGTTTTTCTTTCTATCCCGATTCTTCCTCCCTATTTTAATGCAATAAATATTCATCTATTAAATATTCATTTACTTACAATTAAATTAAGAATTAAAAAAGAGGTTGTTTATAAGAGGAAGACATCAAAAGGTGACAAAGCATCTTTAGTTTGATGCTTGATGATGGTTTTGGTAGATAGTGAAGCTCAATAATTATGCATATAGATTCTATTTTGTAATCTTTCCATAAATCAATACGGGATCATGAACGATGACATTTTATTAGGTAAGATGTTGTCTATATTGACAAAATGACATCTTTTGCAAGTTTGCAACCTCAACCAAATTATTTACAACTCTAACAATGTGCTAAAAAACTATGCGAGCCAATCCCTATAATAAAGTCTTTGTTTGGGGACAAGCTGTCATTATATGCACAATTCAACAAGAGTATTAAGATACTATCTGAAACTTTATTTATTAATAGATAAAAAAAATCAAAATATAGTTTCCAAAAAATTGGACATAGGGGAAGGGTCCATAGCAAATCATGTTCCAATGACAATTAATTATTTACTTACCCAACCCCCCAATTACTAACTTTAAAGAAACAAAAAGCACGATAACTAAAAGCCCATTAATAAATTTCACATGTACCAATAGCCATCCACAAATACCTCCATTTAGTTAAAATTAGTAGACTTAAATTGGAGGAGTTGTGCAACTTTATTGGTACCATAACACACAATTACTAGGATATTTGTACATAAGTATTGACAATTTTTGCGGTGGTTGTAGTACACGGTTATTGGGATATCTTAATCTAGGGTATTAGATGACACTTCTCAATGATTATTTTTTAGCCCTTGTGTACATAACATATTTTACAATGTTCATTTTTACTATTTAAAAGCCAAAACAATAGCTACAAACAATTGAATTGCATACAAAGACAACAAATAAAATATTAAAATCCAATACATTTAATATTTATAAATACTCAAAGTTAGCTATAAACGCAAAATTAACTTAAATAACTAAGATATGAATACACAAAATTAGCTATTAGGAGTACCTCTTCCTTGATCTTGCCCGTTTGTTTCGCGGAATTGAACGGGAATTGGCATTTTCAAATTCCCAAAATGTTTAATTCCCTGTTTGGTTCCAAAATTAAAAATTGGAATAGGGTTATGCGAATTCTAATTTTGGGCCATTTTGAGCATTCCACAATTCCTTCTCAGACCTGGAATTGGAATTGGAAATGAAAGTATTATTTTGGGAAGGAAAATTCATTCCCAATTTTGTTTCAATAATGTATATTATATTGCTATAAGGATGTATATATATACATGTGTGTATATATATGTGTGTGTATATACACACACAAGTGTATATACATACATGTATATATATATACATATATGTGTGTATGTATGTATATATACATGTGTGTATATATATACACGTGTGTATATGTATATATGTGTATATATATACACAAATGTATGTATATATGTGTATATACATACATGTATGTGTATATATATGTGTGTATGTGTATACACACACATATGTGTGTGTGTATATATACACACACACATATATGTGTGTGTATATATACACACATGTCTATATATACACATGTGTGTATACACACATGTGTGTATGTGTATATATACACACACACATGTGTATACACACACACATGTGTATACACACACATGTATATGTGTATATATACACATGTGTATATATGTGTGTGTGTATACATATATGTGTATATACATGTGTGTGTATATATATGTGTGTATATGTACATGTATGTGTATATACACATGTGTGTATATATATACACATGTGTGTATATATGTGTATATGTGTGTATATATACACACATGTGTGTATATATATGTGTGTGTATGTGTATATATATACACACATGTGTATGCATATATATACAAATACGTATATATATGTGTGTGTGTATACATGTGTGTATATATACATGTGTATATGTACATATGTGTGTATATACACACATATATGTGTGTATATACACACACATGTGTGTATACACACACACATGTGTGTATACACACACACATGTGTGTGTATATGTGTATGTGTGCAAAAACAAAATTCTAATTCCAATTCTAGTTGTGCAGAACCAAACACAAATTGACATCTTCTCAGTCATCTTCCGGGTGAACCAGACAGAGCAAGCCCATATTCTAGAATTCGTTTTGAGGATAGCACAATTCGAGAATGGATTCAATTCCAAAATTGGCAATTCCAGCATGCACAAATTCCGCCAAACAAATGAGCTAAGGCCCCGTTTGTTTGAGGGGTGGAATTGGAATTTGGGAGAGAAAACCTGGTTTTGATTCCAAATCTTTAGTTTGGTTGCTTACATTGGAAACTGTGAAAACCATAATATAATTTTGATCTTCC
>MU224070.1:1708182-1730255 GCA_018584345.1 Thuja plicata
TTGAGGGGTGGAATTGGAATTTGGGAGAGAAAACCTGGTTTTGATTCCAAATCTTTAGTTTGGTTGCTTACATTGGAAACTGTGAAAACCATAATATAATTTTGATCTTCCAATTTTACTCAAAAAACAAGAATTTGCAACTTCCAATTAAAAGGTAGAATTCATTTGAATACCTGGTTATGGTATTTTATTGCTCTATTTTATTGGCTCATGTTCCCAAAATTGGCTCATGTTCTCAAAACTTTCTCATCTTCCCGATCAACCAAACAGTCCAAATTATCTTCCCACAATGCAAAACCAGAATCTCAAAACCTTATTATGAGATAATAAGGTTTTGAGTCAAATTCCAATTCCCCAAACAAACGGGGCCTAAGAGTCAAAGACACTAAAATTAGCTATTAGGAGTACCTCTTCCTTGGTCTTATTTAAGAAGATGATTGTGAATTAAGAAAAAACAGTATGCGCTTTGTCTCTGTACTGCCCTTCTATATATATATATATATATATATATATATATTATACCCTTGTTTTCTTCCCTCGATGAGCAACTGCCTTCAAGATTGAAGCCCTCGTTTCTGCTGTAGCTCGAGGTTTTGCGGATTGAAGACGTTTGGGGTGAATCTGCACAATATAACAATGGAGGAGGACATGGATACGCCTGAGGAAGTTACTTTAGTCAAGGTATTTTATCACCATTTACCTCCAAGCTTTTCCAATGCAGTCTCTCAGCTCATGTTTTTGTCTTGGGCGTGCAATTTTAACTTTGTATCATGGACTAATAACCGGTCAATAATTTAGTAGGGTTAGCTAAGGAACTGCAAACAAAGCTAATTTTTATTTTTCTTTTGGGCATATCGACTTAAATCTATACTCGTAGGGTATGTGGTCAATAAGAGTAATCAAGGAAAGAACTATGCTACATTTCAGTTTCGAGGAAATTTTATGTTCAAATCCTTTTGCTGCTCGTTCAGAGCGTCTGCATTTATCCAAACGGGTGGTAATGGATGTTTTGACATTTTTTTACGAAGACATTCCATAATGCGAAAACAATTTTTTTTTCGAGTACAATAAAATAGTTGACCGGATTTAAACCCGAATAGCGATGGCTATAAGTCTAGTAGACATGTAGGCGAGTTTATGGTGTAATGATTACGGGGAGGACTGTGAAAACACGTTTTGCATAAAAAGTTTATAAGCTAACTCACTCGGTAATAAAATGCCACCATTGCCCTCGCCAAAAAGCCAACATATTGCAGCGACTAGGAAATTTAAAAACAGCGCCCACACCATATGCAATTTTAATTTAGGAAGTGGCGCTAGCAATATGAAATAGCGCTGGCACATTAGCTTAAGAAACAAATGAATTATTATTCTCAAAAGGCAGCGATGAAGAGTTTTGACTCCCTCAAGAAATGTATATAAAGGGCAAATCATTTCATTGCGAAGATCATCAATTTTGAAATAAATATTATAACGCTTTACGGTGAATTACAGCCTAAGAGGACAAAACCATCCAAGGTGAATTAAGAGTATTAAGGATGAAACCCCTTAAATTTGCTTAGCAGGTTAAGGACAAAAATCCTTAATTTGCCACTGCCGAGTTAGGGATGAAACTGAAAGCACTTTCAAGGCAGACATACAAGAGGAAATCATCAGAGTTTGAAGGAGAATTATGGTGGAAAATCAAGATACAATTTATTTTCAGAATTATGTCAAATTATTAATCTGATATCATAATAAATTCATAATTTTTTACAAAGCCATTATCATTTTGAGTAAGGATTATTGTTTTAGGGCAAAAAGTAGAAATGTTTAGAAAGGGACATTGCAATTGGTATCAGAGCAGCAGCTCTACCAGCCCGCGGATCTAAAAAATTAGTTTTTGTAGTTGAGCCAAAAGATCTACAGGCCTAGGAAAGAGAAAGGAAAAACTAGAGGCAACACTACAAGACATACAACCAAGTTAAAGGTAGAGGAAATAGTGAAATGGGTGATTGTGAGGTAGATCAAGAGAATGTATTAAAGACTTATATGCAGCGACAAGAACAAACAACACAATTGCTACATCAAACACTTCAAAACATGAACAGTACAATCAATTCTTTTAGGCCTACACAAACCCATGGAATAGATGCTAATTCAAACCACTCTGAAAATAGTAAATGAACTCCATTTTGATCAAGCACTTAGAAGAACACAGCCCACATTCTTACTTAGAGATTAGCAGTCACAAGAAGAAGAACCAAACATGGCAGCAAATGACTTTTAATGAATGTATAGAAAAAATTAAGTAAGATGACTCTCCCCATTTTCGATGGTTTAGGGAAGGTCACTGCATGACCATAGGTCTTAAAGCTAGATATCTATCTTTCTTTTAGCTCCATGATGAAAGACAAAGCTATTAAATTTGCCATTCTTCACTTAGAGGAACAACACATGATGGTGGCATCATGGACTAGTTACACAAGGGCATCATCTAATTATAACATATATTGACTTCACACAAAGAATCGTAGAAAGGTTTAATAGAAAAGACCCGAAGAGACATTTTAAGGAGTTAACATAACTAAGGTAACAAGGTACAATAGATTAATATGTAGCAGAATTTCAAAGAACCTTGGTTATGGTGGCTGATATTACTGAAAAATGACTTAAAATTTTCATTTATTGAGGAACTTTCAGAATTACTTAGGGGATTGGTTTGAGCTTTTGAACCATCTTCTCTATAAGATGCTATTTAAAGGGCTTTAAATTTGGAAGTCACGATTGTTATGGTAAATCGATGATGTATTAAATAGAGGAGATGAAAGCTCCTTATTTAGATTTACAAAGACAATATTTCTAAAAAGAAACAATCGTGAACTAAAGACGAAAATAGAAACTACTTAATAAACTAAAGACTAAGTAAGATGACCATTAAAGAAAAATTGCAATATTCTAATACCCCTTAATGGTCATCGTCTAACTACCCTGCAGAAGACTGTACATGTCTTGTGGTCATAAATTCTTCAAAACATTCTGCTGCTGTTGAGACCCTCCCTAGATCTGCAAATTGTCAATGACCAAGAGTAGCCAAAATCCGTCCAAAAAAAATAGAGAAGGCTGCCCCCTTCTTCATAATCCTTTGCAACAAGAGACAAGAGCCTGCCACAGGCTCTGCCACTGACTTTGCCACTAACCCTCCCAGAATCTGCAAAACTTCTAACCAGAAATCATCACAAAACATCCAACCTAATGTTGGATAATAGAGTTGTCCATTCCTGTAGCCAGAGAATAACACCAAGAAGAGCTGCCACGGTTTTGAAGAAAAATTGGCAAACCCTCCAAATTTTTTTGCAAAAGAGCACAACGGCCCAAAACAAACTACAAAAAATCACGATTTTTGAGGAAAATATCAACAAACCCAAGATTTCAAATCATTGTTTTTTTTTTTTCCGGAAAAATCAGTAAAATCCCATAAAGGAATCCCACGCAACTTTGCAAATTACATAATCGGAATTTTTTCGAGGGAAAAAATTATGAAAACCCATAAAAATTTTTTAAGGGAAAAAATTATAAAAACACATCTGAAATCTTTTTAAGGGAAAAAATTATGAAAACCCATTATAAGTTTTTTAAGGGAAAAATTATGAAAACCCATTATAGAAACCTTCATGCGGCAAAACACGAGACTTCGTGTGGTAAACAACATATGCAAATAACATGCAACTCACAAAAAGCACATGCAACCTTTGAAAATCAAAGACTTTTGCTTAAACTAGGAAATCGCGTGATCAAACCCTTGACCAGGTTTGTGATTCTCAGCTAAAATCTTCGAAGATGAACCGCAAATTTTTCATAAAATACCTCCAACGATTTTTATTTTAAAAAATCGAAAGACAAATTTCCGACATTTTCTTTTTAGATCAGAAGAGGCTCAAATTCGCCTAATTTTATGAAATCCCATCAACCCGCTTTGATACCATGTTATGGTAAATTGATTTTGTATTAAATAGAGGAGATGAAAGCTCCTTATATAGATTTACAAAGACGGTGTTTCTAAAAGAAACAATCGTGAACTAAAGATGAAAATAGAAACTACTTAATAAACTAAAGACTAAGTAATATGACCATTAAAGAAACTTGTGATATTGCTATCAGGATTCAACTGTGTAGGTTTTTGAGTCAAACTCATTGACCCACGATTCATGAGTAGTGATTCACACGAACCCATCTCTCATGAGAATGAATGGAACACTACTCATGAGAGATGGGTTCGTGTGAATCACTACTCATGAATCGTGGGTCAATGAGTTTGACTCAAAAACCTACACAGTTGAATCCTGATAGCAATATCACAATTTGACTTGCTGTGGAAAATATCTCCTACTTATCATTAAAGAAACATTACAATATTCTAATAACGACATCCAAAAACAAGACCCGTCCTACGAATATTCCATCAAGGTTGCATAAGCAACCCTTTCACAAGGATAATTTCCAGCCCAAGGCATTACCTCAATCCAACAAGGTGGAAGAATACAAGATCGAGCTTCAAATGAAAAAAATTGTGTTTAATCGTAGGGAATCATGGTGTTAATTTTCATACCAGAAATAAAGACAAGTAGCAAAAACAAAAATACGGAAAACAAGACAACAAATACCCTGGGAAAACCCTCCAACTCGAGGGAGAAAAACCCGGCTACAATAATATCACTCTATTAATGAATACACAGGAGTCTGATTTACAATTCACACAAACTAGGCCTGAATGAGAGCAATGATCATCACACCTATGTATCTGCAAAGAATAATGAATACTGCATTCATACGATCGCCCAAGCAAAGAATATAAAAGTGTAATGTGAAAAATGCAAATTCCTCCTAGATGTATGAACTTGTCTTCCTCATGAAGAGTCAGACTCTTAATTGTCTTGACAATGAAGAGTTGACCTATAACAAAGATAATTGCTGGTGTTACAATTGAAGTATTTGCCGTGATGTTACAAAGAGGGATTACGATATAGGAATTCCTGCCGCGACGCCTGTGTTGATTCGACTTCAACAACATATGGAACGACACATTACAGAGATGGCTTCAACAATCTTATATTTAATTTGAATTTTGGAGAGAAAGATATCTCCTGCAGCTATATCATCAACACTCACTCTTAGCTAGGGAGGTATCTTTCCAGATATTCATGTCATGGAGTCTCTCAACGTGATAACGTCATGGAGTCACTCAACATGACGTCCACCATGACTACTCCCATGTGTGGAAAGTATTAGAGTTAAATATCTCTCTATTTATGTTTCTCTCTCTTCCGTAGATTTGTTTCTATTCTAATGGTTACTCTTCTTCCATGTTTTCATATTCTCTTTCTGTTCAATATGAAAACTTCCTTTTGTTTCTATTTCTCTCTTCAGAATGTGTCTATTTCTCTCTCTTTGTTCGTTATAGAAACATTCTCTTGTACACTTGTATATTTAGATCATTCTTGATCTCTATTGAATAACACATTCATTATTTTACCATAATATGGTATCAGAGCTATTTTTTTTCGAAAAATAATAATTTCACTCTTGAAATTTTTTGTGTTACTTTTTCGAAATAGGTTGTTCGAAATTTTTTAATTTCTTTATGAAATTTTTAGATTAAAAATTATCGAATCTCCTTGACCTGGTTTGTCTTCAAAATTTTGGGGATTATTCGTTTTCTCCAACAAACCACCTAGGGTTTATGCACTTTCAACGAGGGTTTTGACCCTTCAGTTTCAATCAATTTTTTTTTTGGAGATTCCTGGTGGTTTTTTTAAACCCTCAATTGGGTCATCCTCGAAATTTTCGGGGTGCCTTGATTTTCGAGCCTCAAAATTTGTGCCAGCAAATTCAAAATTCGATTATAGATTCCTGGTGGGTTTTTCGAGCTTTCTTCTGGGTCTTCGTTCATTTTTTTTGGGTCTTCCGTCAATCTACCTCAGAATCTGTGCTTTGGATTCATTCAACGCCTTTTCAAATTTTTATTGGTGCTTCTCACCAACATTATGTTGGAAGGCAGTGCAAGATTTAACGAGAAGATTTACCACACCTGGAAGCAGGGAGGGTCTTAGTTGGTTTTGATCGATTTTTCACCTCAAAAATCGTGATTGGTTTTGATTGATTTTTAACCTCAAAAATCATGTCTGGTTTTTCTGGGTTGTCACCACAAAAATCGTGACTATTGAGTCTCAGTTCTTCCGTGCGCAATGAAGTTTTTTTACTGCGATTTTCTCAAGGTTTTTTTACTTCTCGTGGCGCCTTTTGAGGATTCACTTGCAGACTTTTGTTTTGAAGTTAGCTTGACCATTAAGGGAGGGTATTAGAGTTAAATATCTCTCTATTTATATTTCTCTCTCTTCCGTAGATTTGTTTCTATTCTAATGGTCACTCTTCTTCCATGTTTCCATATTCTCTCTCTGTTCAATATGGAAACTTCCTTTTGTTTCTATTTCTCTCTCTGTTCGTTATAGAAACATTCTCTTGTACACTTGTATATATAGATAATTCTTGATCTCTGTTTAATAACACATTCGTTATTTTACCATAATAGAAAGAAGCATATACACAAGTGGTCATCACGGAGTCACTCAACGTAGAGCAACATCTCTCAAAGGGCTTTCACCTCATATTTCTCCGTCTCAGAGAAATATGCATTTTAGCACATAGAAAGGATCACTGATGCTGAGACTCCCTCTCAGCAAGTGCAACATTCTCCATAGCACCAAGCTTGTCTCAAAAATATGCAAATTTCACTCTGGAGAGAGGCTTGGTGAGAATGTCAGCTATCTGTTCATCAGTGCAAATATACTTGGGTTGAATTGCTTTCCTTAGCACCATATCTCTGATGCAATGATATTTGATCTCCACATGTTTTGTTCTATCATGAAACACTGGATTGACATAGAGCTTCACACAACTTTGATTATCACAATGAAGTACTGTTGGCTCCAATGTTTGACCAAACAATCTAGCAAGAAGCTTTCGAAGCCACACTACTTCTCGAGTTGCTACACATGCTGAAATGTATTAAGCTTCTGCAGTGCTTTGAGCCACACATGATCGTTTCCTGCTGCACCAAGAAATCATGGTAGACCCTATGATGAAGCAACATCCATAGGTGCTTTTCTTATCAGTTACACTTACGGCCCAATCAGAATCAAAATAACCTTGTAACTTCAGATCTTCATCAAAAGTATATCTCAAGCCATATCCCACTGTGCCACACAAGTATCTCAAGATATGCTTTGCTGCAACTAGATGAATTTGTCTTGGCTCACACATGAACTGACTGAGAGTGTTCACTGCATAACAAATATTTGGTCTAGTATTGACTAGTACATCAACGATCCAATCAATTGTCTGTATATAGTGGGATCGACCAAATTTGAGTTAGCTGCAAAATCACTCAACTTCTTCGAATTTGTTTCCATAGGTGTAGACATGGACTTGCAATCCATCATCCCAAATGTCTTCAAGATATCTATGGTGTATTTCTCTTGACTAAGAATAATCTCATTGGGTCTTTGCCACACTTCTAGTCCTAGAAAGTAATGCATAAGACCAAGATCGTTCATCTCAAACTCAGAGGCTAAATCTTTCTTGAATTTGACAATTAGACTATCTTCTCCAGTAAGAAATAAATCAACAACATAAAGAACCAATATTAAGGCCTTACCATTAACTATCTTGAAGTAAAGATTTGAATCTGCATCATCCTTGGAGAATCCCAAGCTCAACAAGTATTGATCAATCCTTTCATACCATGCACGAGGTGCTTGTTTTAGGGCTGTACAATGCCTTCTTCAATTTGCATTCATGAGACTCCTTCCCATGAATCACAAAACCATCTAGCTGTTCAATGAACACTTCTTCAATCACACCATTAAGAAATGCAATCTTTACGTCCGTTTGATGTAGCTTCTAGCCTTTAGCTGATGCAATAGAAATAATAGTTTTGATAGATGTATAACGAGCAACAAGAGAAGACGTATCCTCATAATCTATTCCCTCCTTTTGAGAGAATCCTCCTGCCACAAGTCTTGCTTTGTACTTTTCAATACTTCCATCAGCTGCATGCTTGATCTTGAAAAGCCTCTTGGAAGACAACTGATTTTTCTTTAGGCCTTTGTACAACATCCCAAACATCATTCTTGATGATGGACTGATATTCTTCATTCACAACATCTCTTCACACTTGCTGATTGGAAGCCTCTTCAAAGCTAGAAGGCTCAGACTCAATGATGTGGCTCATTAATGCCACATATCTTGGAAACCATACTTTTTAGCCTCTTGCATAGTATGTCTAGCCCATAGAGGTCTCTTTCTATCTATAGAAATATTACTTGGCCCATCGGTTTGTTCTATGCGATCAACTGGATCAATAGTCTCTTGTGATTCATTGGGCTCCCTTTGAATCTCAAGAGAATGATCAGGAGAAATGTCCATATCCCGAGATGTCTCCTGATCTTTGCTGTCTATCTCCATGGAAGATCCTTTTGATCTTTTGAAGGTTGCTTCCTCTTCGAAAGACACATCCTTGCTGATCTCAATTTGTTTCTGCCTTGGAATGTAGATCCTGTAGGCTTTTGAAGACTCACTGTAACTCACAAATATTCCTTTCTTGCCTGATGGTTTTAGTTTAGATATTTTATCTTTAGGCACATGAATATAAACAAAACAACCAAAAATTCTGAAATGACCAACTTCAAGTTTGACACCTGTGAAGAGGCTTGACACCTATGAAGGCCTCTTCAGGAGTCATATTTTTCAATATTTGATGAGGGTTTCGGTTCCGAACATACACATGAGTTCTGGAAGCTTCTGCCCAAAGAAAAGTTTGCAGATTTTGATCATGAATCATAGCTTTGGCTGCCTCAACTATGGATCTATTCTTCCTTTCTGCTACTCCATTTTGCTGAGGGTTATATGGAACACAAAACTCCCTCTTGATCCCTGCCTCAATGCAGGAATTTTGGAAACCCCCATAAGTGTATTTTCCTCCATTATCAAATCTCAAAACTTTGATCCTTTTCCCGTACATGTTTTCAACTCGAGCTTTGAATTCTTTGAATCTATAAAGTACTTCTTTAGACTCCTTAGATTTCAAGAAATAAATCCAAGTCTTTCGAGAATAGTCATCAATGAAAATCACATTATACCAAAATCCTCTCAAAGATGCCACAAACATTGGTCCACATAAATCAGATCTAAGATTCCTTTTGATCTACTTTCACTACTGAGAAAAAATCTTTTAACATTCTTACCCAATGCACATCCTTTGCATCCTTTGCAAATGCCATCATGCTCCTGATTGAGCTTCGGTAATCCATAAACCATTTTCTCCATGTATGGAAGAGCTCTGAAATGTAAGTGAACAAGTCTCCTATGCCATAGCTCACTTGAATTGATGCAGGCATGCAATAATGCTTGAGTTGGACGAATAGAAAGTCTGTATAGACTCTCTTGACGAACACCAATCTCATGATCAGATTTGATGCTGGAGTTCTTTGGCCAAGCAAGAACTTTCCCTTCAGAAAATGCAACTTGGTACCTTTTGCCCTCTAATGCTGAAATTGAGGTAAGATTTCTTTTGACTCCTGGACCAAAAAAGACATCACTCAAATGAAGAGGGATGCCAAAATCTACATGAAGAGAGGTGGCCCCAACACCTTTCATTGAATAACAAGCATCATCTCTGATTATCACTTGTAAGTTGGTTTCTCTTTCTACCAAATGCTATTGATATCCTATAATGTGACGCGAAGCACCACTATCAATCAACCAAGTGTTACTGTTGGTTGGAACATTACTTGAAAGAGCTGAGATGAATAGAAATCCCCTCGAGTTGTCACTAGATTCCTTTTGAGGTGGCACCTCATCAACATTTGCAGTAGTAGCATGTTGTTTTGATCTTGTTATACAATCTCAAGCATAGTGACCATACTTGTCACATCTGAAACATTGAATGTGAGAGAGATCCTTCTTCTTTGGTTCAGGAGCTGAATCTGAATTTCTATCTCTATTCCTCTTGAAATTGCCCTTTCTTCCTTCTCTTCCTTTCCTTCTGGATGTTTGAGCAGCAAGAACATGACTTTTTTTCGTTATGAGAGCTTCGTCCATTTCCTCTTGCTGCCAACCTGGATTCCTCTTAAATGCAATCAGCTCTAAGACGATCAAACTTGGGTAATTTTGATCTTCCACAAATGCCTTCGATAAAGGACTCCCAAGACTGAGGAAGACCATTCATTGCTAACATAACTAAATCTCTATCTTCAACTATATCTCCAATGTCATATAGCTGATCTTTCAACTCAGTAATCTTCATGAAGTAGGAGATGACTGGATCTCCTTTAGCCATTTTTATATGGTGGATCTGTTATCTTAAGGCTAGAGCTCTGCTGGTATTGTTGATCTCATACAAGCCTTGAAGAGTCTCGAATGTGACTTTGGCTGACTTCATCTTGGATATAATTGGCACAAGATGATCCTTCACATAATCTATCAAGATCTTCCTAGCCTTAATGTCATTCTTCTTCCATTGAATTTTCTCAGCTTCATCAGATGGCTCGGACACATCATTCTCCACTAAGTTTAGAAGATCATTATCTTCTAGTGCAATAAGAACTTTGAATTTCCAAGAGGTGAAGTTCGATGCACTGTCAAGCCTATCTTCAACCTTGAGTCCGTTCACCATCTTAGAAAGACTTACTTAGACGAGAAGAAGAGAAGAAGATTTTGCTGCTTGAATGACTTTGATCTTGATCTTGCTTAAACCCACTCTGATACTATGTTAATTTTCATACCAGAAATAAAGACAGGCAACAAAAACAAAAATATTGAACACAAGACACAACAAATACCCTGAGAAAACTCTTCAACTTGAGGGAGAAAAACTCAACTACAATAATATCACTTTATTAATGAATATGGAGGAGTTTGATTTACAATTCACACAAACTAGGCCCGAACTGAAGCAATGATCATCACACCTATGTATCTGCAGACAATAATGAATACTACATTCATACGATCGCCCAAGCAAAGAATATAAAACTGTAATATGAAAAATGTGAATTCCGCCTAGATGTATGAACTTGTCTTCCTCATGAAGAGTCAGACTCTTCATTGTCTTGACAATGAAGAGTCGACCTATAACAAAGATAACTGCTGATGTTACAATTGAAGTGTCTGCCGTGACGTTGCAAAGAGGGACTACGATATAGGAATTCCTGCTGCGACGCCTGTGTTGATTCAACTTCAACAACATATGTAACATCGACACATTACAGAGATGACTTCAACAATCATATATTTAATTCTAATTTTGGAGAGAAAGATATCTCTTGTAGTTATATCATCAACACATGGGACCCGGTTAATAGATGTTTCGAGAAGGGACAAGTATGCAACATAGAAGCAATGACGGATGGAGAATTAGAGGAGAAAGAACTTGAACCTAAATGGAAGAAGAGGAATCAAGAAGTAAAGCTCACAAGGGGACATTTAGGGGCATTCAAGTATCACCCTTTTAGATTTTGTAGTATTTTACAAGGTCATAAGGTGATTGTCTTAGTTGATAGCAGTGTTATGCATAACTTCATTGATTAGGGTCTAGTGATGAGGATGGAATTGAAAGCTTTAAGCTTTGAGAGTTTCAAGGTAGTTATGGCAGACATATTCACTATCCCTTGTATGCAAAAAATCCAACCAATACGCATTAGTTTGGGGAGACACCAAATAAGTGAAGATTTTTATGTGGTAAGCATGGGTGATGCAAATGTGGTTTTGGGCATTCAATGGTTACATTCTTTAGGTAGATGCTATCAAAATTTTCAAATGTTGGAACTATGTTTCCAACATAATGGCAAGGATGCAATTTTACAAGGTGTATCGGATGGATCTCCTAGGGTTGTGCCATCCAGAAGGATGGAGAGAACGTTTAGACATCAACAAGTAGAATGGGCAGCATATTGCATGATCATCGATAGATTTTTTCCCAAAGGAGGGAAGACCACATATATTGATATCCAATCTATTCTAGACAAGCATAGTAGGGTTTTCAAGAATTTTCTACCGGGGTTACCTCCTAAGAGGAGTTTTGAACACACCATTCAACTAGAAGTAGAAGCAAAACCAGTCATTACCTCATCTTACCACCACTTAAAGAGATAGAAGGAAGAGATCTAGAAAACAATTAAGGAATTGATTGTTATGGGGCACAAACAGCCTAGCTCTAGCCCTTTTGCTTCTTCAGTAGTATTGGTAAAAAAGATGGTACTATGAGAATGCGTGTGGATTATGGGACACTTAATTAAAAAACTATCAAGAACCACTGCCCATCCCTACGGTTGATGAATTAATCGATGATCTCGATGGTGCAATATATTTCTCTAAGATCGATTTATGTTCTGGATACCACCAAATAAGAATGAGGAGTATCGTAACATACAACCCTGATTTGTTTTTTTGAAATGTTTTGCAATATAACTCATTAAAAAGATCATGTATTTTTAATCATACAACTGTCAGTTTTTGTTAAATCACTGCTCAATAACAAGTCTGCAATGGCAAGTTTTTGGATATATATATTTCAAAACAGAGATAAACATTACATATTAAGTATAGATTCAAATCAACTTTAGAATAGCTCAATGAGGAGATTGAAATCAAATTACTAAAAGTCTGAATTTAACAGTAATAACCAACAGACCTGTTAGAAGTCTGCTATAGGCTGCTACAACAATGCGTATCCTGAAATCAGCTGCAATTTTTGTCCTGAAAATTCATCCAAATGGACTCCCAACAGAAATACACTTCCACGCAGCTATTAAACCTCAGCAATGAAGAATAATTAATCCCAAATTCAGCAATGCAAAAGCTAACTATTGAAGCCTGTAACAGGGATGGCATGACTTAAAACACCACTTCCAAAGTCCTCAAGATGTTCTTATGAAGCCTGCAGCAGTCTGATACCTCTGTTTGAGCTAAAATGGAAGGGTTTTAGCCTTCCAACAATTCAACTCCATCCTCCAAATAACCCAACATGCCGTTCAGTAATCTGGACAGCTTGCCAAGGTCGGTGATTTCACCTAGAAACTCAGAAACATCTAAAACCCTTCAAAAAACACAAGGGAAGGTGTTGCCTAGCCTGGGAAAATCCTTTGGAGCAATACTCATAAATATGAGATCAACCCATCAGTCGGGGCATTATAGAAAGAGGTGTATGGCCTGCTTGATGAAGGGTATGACTAGCTAGAAATCTCCACTAAAACTTCTTGCAGTCCTTGCATTCATAAACAACACGATTCCACAACCTGAAATCAGGAAATTATATAAATAGTCATTTTGAAACCCTCAATCACCAAAACTTTGTGGAAATCAATGTATTTCTGGAGTGAAAATACCATACCAGCAGGGTGGGTCTCTCACCACCGAAACCAGCAAGATTGAACAGGGTTCCTGTCTTCAACAATACCTAGAAGAACTCTTTTGTTCATTGCAATAACATCTCCTTAAATATGCAAACTATGAATGAAGAAATAAGAGCCAAAACTCCAATTCATAGAATTTGAAATAAATTAGGACAGTGCCAAATTCAAATATTTTAATTTCCTTTGAAAAAGCCCCATAATGTTTTGAAAATAACTTAACTCCCCCAACTCCTAGGTGCCCTAACTTATGGATAGTCACTTTTTAAAATATTTAAACACTTAAGTGAACAATATAATGTCACTTTATTACTTAAGTGCAAACATATAAATAATATCAACCACCTTAGGGAAAGCTTGCCAAGACATCGTAATTTGGAATTCCATTTGCATTGAAGCAGAATTGAAGTTAAAGAAAGTTGCCCAGTGCTGGAAATAGCATTGTTGTCAAAACCCATGGAAACTGAGACACTGGGCTCTCCAATGAAACATTAGTCCTCTAACCACCATCGAGTAGCCTACGGAAACCCAAAAATAGGGAACGTGAAACAAAGCTGGCTAGGTGCAACAAGGGGACATTACAAGGATGTTTCAAAACTGCTTTTAGGTGTCAATTGGGCATTTTAAATTTCTAGTCTTACCCTTTGGATGAATAATGCCTTGGCTACATTCCAATCTTGCATGAACTAGGCGTTTGTAAATAGTTAAGGAATTTCTTTTGATATTCTTTGACAATATGTTGATTTATAGGAAAACTCGGGAAGATCATTTAAGGCATATTAATGAGGTATGGGGAATGTATGAGCATCGTTCACTATTTTCTAAACCATTTAAATGTGAATTTGGAATGATTGAAATCTTGTATTTAGGGCATAAGATCAATGCCTAAGGAGGTGTAGATGATGAGAAAATCAAAGCAATAGTAAATTGGGCTCAACCTAAGACCTTCACACATTTAAGGGGATTTGTAGGACTTTGTAATTACAAACGGTTTGTCAAGGGATTTTCAAGGCTAACTATCCCATCAAATCTTTTAAGAAAAGGTGCTTTTTCATGGAGGGAGGAGGCACAAAGAGCTTCTAACAAGCTCAAAGAAATTGAGTTCTTTTCCGGTGGTGGTATTAGCTATTCTAGATTTCTTTATTCCATTTGAATTAGAATGTGACAATTTAGGAGAACGTATTAGAGCAGTATCAATATAAAATAAATATCCATTAGCTTTTGAGAGTTACAAGCTTAAGGAAACAGAAAAGAATTATTCTATTTATGACAGAGAGATGCTAGTTTAGACATTGTCTAGTTTGTGGAAGATCTTTTGTTAAGACCGACTGTAGTAGTCTTAGATTCTTCTTGAACCAAAAGGATCTAACTGATAGATAATAGAAGTGGGTTAGGAAGTTGCAAGCCTATGATTTTAATATTGAGTACACGAAGGGAAAGAACAATGTGGTGGTTGGTGTTTTGTCATGAAGGCCTCACTTATGCTCTAGGACAGATATTATTGCTGATCGGAAAAATTTGATACCTGCTGAATATGCTAAGGATACATTGGCTAATGATATATTGGAAGGCAAGCTACAAGATGACAAGTACGAGTGTTGATGATATACGTGCAAGAGATATATTTCTCTCCATATTCAAATTAAATAAATGACTGTTGAAGTCATCTCTGTATTGTGTCGCTGCTTCATATACTGTTGAAGTCGAAGCAACATAGTCACCGCGACATGTATTCCTATATCGGCAGATGCTTTATTTGTAACTGCAGTCTCTTCACTTCTCATGGAAGACTCTTCACTTGTCATGACAGACTCTTCAATTGACATGACAGACTCTTGGTTTCAAGACAATGAAGAGTCAGCGGTTTGCATGGTAATAGGTCGACTCTTTGTTTCAAGACAATAAAAAGAGTCCAACAATGTAGGGTTCGACTCTTGATGAGAAAGACAAGTTTATACGTCTGAGAAGCATTTGTATGGGGACATTATTGTTACTGTTTTGATATTTTCTTTGTTTTGAGTGATCACATGTATGTTGTATTCTTTATTGTCTGTAGATATTAAGATGCTATGATCATTGCTTTAGTCGAGCTAGTTTTGTGTGAATTGTAATTCAGACTCCTGCTTATTTCATTAAATAAAGTGATATTTTTTGTGGCTGGGTTTTTGTCCCTCAAGTTGGAGGGTTTTCCCAGGATACTTACTGTGTTTTGTGTTCATTAGTTGGTTTGTGTTGTTCATCTTAAATTCTGGTATAAAATCAACATGGTATCAAAGCCAGGTTTAAGCAAAACCAGAATCAAATTCATTCAAGCAGTGAAATCTTCTTATCTGAATAAGTCTTTCTAAGCATCAAAGATGGTGTACGGATTCAAATTTGAAGATAGGCTTGATGGCGCATCAAACTTCACATCTTGGAAATCCAGAGTTCTTATTACATTGGAAGAAAATGATCTTCTAGACTACGTGGAGAATGATGTGCCCGAGCCATCTGATGAGGCTGATTAAATTCAATGGAAGAATGACATTAAGGCTAGAAAATTCTTGATAGATTCTGTGAAGGATCATCTTGTGCCAATTATATCCAAGATGAAGTCAACCAAGGTCATGTTCAAGACTCTTCAAGACTTGTATGAGATCATCAATACCAACAAAGCTCTTGCCTAAAGACAACAACTCCGTCATATAAAAATGACTAAAGGAGAGTCAGTCATATCCTTCTTCATGAAGATTATCGAGTTAAAAGATCAGCTATATGCCATTGGAGATATAGTTGAAGATAGAGACCTAGTTATGTTGCTAATGAATGGTCTTCCTCAAACTTGGGAGTCCTTTATCCAAGGCATGTGTGGAAGATCTAAAATTCTCAAGCTTGATCGTCTTAGAGCTGATTGCATTCAAGAGGAATCCAAGTTGGCACTTAGAGGAAATGGACAAAGCTCTCATAATGAAAAAAATCATGTTCTTGCTGCTCAAACATTCAGAAGGAAAGGAAGTGAAGGGAGAAAAGACAATTTCAAGAGGAATAGAGATAGAAATTCTGATTCAGCTCTTGAACCAAAGGATGACCTCTCTCACATTCAATGTTTCAGATGTGACAAGTATGGTCACTATGCTCGAGATTGTGTAAAAAGAACCAAACATCATGTTGCTGTTGCAAATGTTAATGAGATGTCACCTAAAAAGGAATCTAGTGACAACTCAGGGGGATTTCTATTCATCTCAGCTCTTTCAAGCAATGTTTTAACCGACAACAACTCTTGGTTGATTGATAGTGGTGCTTCACGTCACATTATTGGATATCGAGAGCATCCTTCTGACTTGGTAGAGAGAGAAACCAATTTACAAGTGATAATCGGAGACGATGCGTGTTATTCAGTGAAAGGTGCTGAGATCACTTCTTTTCATCTAGATTCCAACATCCCTCTTCATTTGAGTGATGTCTTGTTTGTTCCAGGATTCAAAAGAAATCTGGTCTCAATTTCAGTATTGGAGGGCAAAGGTTATCAAGTTGCATTTTCTGAAGGAAAAGTTCTTGCTTGGCCAAAGATCTCTAGCATCAAATCTGCCCGTGTGATTGTGTTCGTCAAGAGAGTCTATCCAAACTTTCTATTTGTCCAATTCAAGCATTAGTGCATGAATCCATCAATTCAAGTGAGCATTGGCATAGGAGACTTGCTCACTTACACTTCAGAGCTCTTCCATCCATGGAAAAGATGGTTACTGGTTTACCAAAAGCTCAGTCAGGAGCATGATGGCATTTGCAAAGGATGTGCACTGGGTAAGAATGTTAAAGGTTCTTTTCTAAGTAGTGAAAGTAGATCAAAAGGAATTTTAGATCTGATTCATTTTGATTTATGTGGACCAATGTCCGTGGCATCTTTGAGTGGAATTTGGTATTATGTGATTTTCATTGATGACTATTCTTGAAAGACTTGGATTTATTTCTTGAAATCTAAGAAGTCTAAAGAAGTACTTTATAGATTCAAAGAATTCAAAGCTCAGGTTGAAAACATGTCCAGAAAAAGGATCAAGGTTTTGAGATCCGATAATGGAGGTGAATACACTTCTGGATGCTTTCAAAATTTCTGCATTGAGGTAGGGATCAAGAGGGAGTTTTGTGCCCCCTTCAACCCTCAGCAAAATGGAGTTCTAGAAAGGAAAATTAGACCCATAGTTGAGGCAGCCAAAGCTATGATTCATGATCAAAATTTACAAACTCTTCTTTGGGCAGGAGCTTCCAGAACTTTAGTGTATATTCAGAACCGAAGCCCTCATCAAATATTGGAAAATATGACTCCTGAAGAGGCCTTCACAAGTGTCAAACCTGAGGTTAATCATTTAAGAATTTTTGGTTGTCTTGTTTATATTCATGTGCTTAAAGATAAAAGATCTAAACTAGAACCATTAGGCAAGAAAGGAATATTTGTGGGTTACAACGAGTCTTCAAAGGCCTACAGGATTTACATTCTAGTGCAGAAACAAATTGAGATCAGCAGGAATGTATCTTTTGAAGAGGAAGTAGCCTTCAAAAGATAAAAAGGGTCTTCCATGGAGATAGATAGCAAAGAACAAGAGACACCTCAGGACATGGACATTTATCTAGATCATTCTCCTAAGATTAAGAGGGAGTCTACTGAACCTGAAGAGTTACCCCCACCTGATGACAAGGGAAAAGTAATTTGGAACTTAAAGCCATCATCGACATGATAAAAAAGAAGTTAAGAAATAAGGTTATTTCCTAATATTTGGTTAATGGAGGACAGCACTTGGGAAGAAGCTGAATTTTTTGATCTCAATTTAAAATCGGAGGACAAGTAATCTTGGGAAGGGTGGATTGTCATCCCCCGCAGCCAAAACAGCACCTACATCATATGCAATTCATTAAACAAGGAAGTGGTGCTAGCAATATAAAATGGTGCTGGCACATTAGCATAAGTAAAAATAAATTATTATTCTTAAAAGGTGGCAATGAAGGGTGGTAACCATTTCTTGTGAAGGATGGTGACTCCTTCATCAAACGGATATAAAGGGCAAATCATTTCATTGAGAAGATCATCAATTTTGGAATAAATATATGATTGTTTATCTGATATTGCATTAAAGGCAACTCTTTTGTCACCCAAAAATTATTAAAGCTGTAGAAGAATCTCACATTCAAGTATCAGTGCTTGTATTTAATAGACTCACAATGGCAAATGATGCATTACATCAAGAACTTGAGATCACTTGAGGTCTACCAAGAAGTTAGAAGAACACTAAGCAATAAAGGGGGATGGTATAGACATTAGACCACTTGAGTAATAATAGTTTTGGGATTATTCTGAAGGTTGTCATTTTCTAAACATATATTTGGATTTGTCTGGGTTATAATATATATGAATTTCCAGTTTCTGTAAAACCACATGATGGATTTAATGCTAAAGGAACATAACATTTACTTATGGCCCCCCTTGACCTTGATAGTTCAAGGTTGTGTTCGCAACCAGTTTCTAATGGACTAAGCCCATGCTAGTGGGACTTCTAATTTTTCTCAGCAGGTGCAGCACAGAAAATTGAGGAGCAATTTGCATGATTATGGTCTCATGGTAATTGAAAATTGCTGCCCCACTTCCATATTTTTTAGGATAACATGAATAAAATGACAGCTTTATAATTTTAAAATTTTACAAGAAATTAGAATACATATTACCTCAATATTATATTTACCAAACTGATTGTTAATTTCTCCTTTGGGGAACTTGTGTCTGCACACTGGGTTTAAACATCATGCATATCCAAATAAAAGAACAGCCGAAGCACCATTAAAAAATAACCAATGCGATATAATTCAGAATATGATATCAGTTAACTACATCTAATTGAAAATCAACTACATCTGGTATGATCCAGCTATTAAAGATGCATAGAATAAATGACAGTGCCGAACTAGATGATACAATCAAAATAAACATATAAAGTGAAAACGGTGATGTTAAATCACCAAAAAGAGTTCAACATATAAAATCACGACATATGCAACCAAATACACAGCGAAACATCATTGATAAATATGACATCAATATCAAAATCAAGACCAAACAGTAAGATAAGATACATATGCCTGTGGACTTTACATCAGATCCCTTTCATCCGGTAGTACATGTTCTAATCTCTCCAACACATTTGGAATGTTGTTTTGAGCTATGCCAGTTAAGTTATGCGACAAGCAACGTTATGCATTTGTTTTTCTATATCCTATCAGAAGAATATTCCAAACTGCTATCTGAACCAGTGGTTGAAATGGGACAAGTGGAAGTAGTGGAGTTGAAGGCAATTGTATCTTCAGATTTGGTTGGATCAGAACTTGAAAGACAAACTTGTCATAAGCAGTAGAATATATGACTCATTTGATTGTTGGTCTTTCAAGAAATGGAAAGAGTTTCTTTTTTGAGAAATGTTTTGGGCTGCCTGTTTTCTCATTATATTCAGAAGAGGATAGACACCAATTTGTCTTGGCAGAATTTGTGGATAGTGACATCCATCATGTTACATATATAGATGGTTGATAGTCCGGACGCCATATGATTAAATACTCAATCATTTAGGGCAGAACTAAGGGGAAACAATGGAAAAGGACAGTAACTTCAGTTAGACCCGACCCACAAGTGGTGTAACAAGAACAGAGTTGCAGCAAATAGTGTAACTGAACTTACTGTCTGGTAATCAGAATTCGATTTACTTTGATGCACAAAGAGATTTTCTTTTTTTCTTCTAATTTATTCTTGGTCCATAAGGATTATGAAAACTGCAAAGAAAAATATGAACAGCAAGATAAGTTCAGGATAAGGTCAACAACAGACACAGTCTCATATTTGCTGGGTCAAATCTGATTGTGCTGAATGAGCCCATACCCGCAGGATTGACACTTGACTGTGCACAATGGAATTTGAAATGATAATGTGACATTTCCACTTTCATTTTCTGGTGGAGAATGAACATAATTATACATAGAGGTGGGAAGTATGTTTCTAAGAAAGGGAGGAGAAATAGAGTGTTGTATTGATCAAAATAGAGGAAGATTCCGCTAGTTCATATTAGAGTTAAATATCTCTATTTATGTTTCTCTCTCTTTCGTAGATTTGTTTCTATTCTAATGGTCAGTCTTCTTCCATGTTTCCATATTCTCTCTCTGTTCAATTGGGAAACTTCCTTTTGTTTCTATTTCTCTCTTCAGAGTGTTTCTATTTCTCTCTCTGTTCGTTATAGAAACATTCTCTTGTATATATAGATCATTCTTGATCTCTGTTTAATAACACATTCATTATTTTACCATAATATGGTATCAGAGCTATAGGTTAACTTTTTTGAAAATTTTGTAATCCACCATTGAGTGGAAATTTTCGAAATAGTTTTAGTTCTTTTTCCTGGCTTTTGTGTTCATTATTAATTTTTGAAAAATTAATATAATTTCTTTTGTGAAATTATTCAAGATTGTTAATTTTCGAAATTTATTTGCTACCCCAGGAATCTTCCAACAGCTCATTTTTTTTCCTGCACGGTTTTGGGCCCATTAATGACCGCCTAGAGTTTCTACACTTTCGACTAGGGTTTTGACCCTTCAGTTTCAGTCGAAAAATTATTTTTTTTGTAGATTCTTGGTGGGTTTTCAAACCCTCAACTGGGTCATATTCAAAATTTTCTGGGTGCCTCAAATTTTGTGCCTCGATTTCTGTGCCAACGGATTTAAAATTTGACTTCAGATTTCTTCTGGGTTTTTCGAGCTTTCTTCTTGGTCTCGTTCATTTTTTTGAGTCTTCCGTCAATCTTCCTCGGAATCTGTGCTTTGGATTCATTCCAGCGTTACAGGACTTTGTGAGTCCCGAGGTGAGTCGGGTCTCCAGAGTCTAACTGACTCTAGACTTGGACTTGCCCGTGTCCAGCAGAGTCCAGTCAGAATCGTCGAGTCCGTGGACTCTCTAGACTCGCCGAGTCTCGAGCCCAGGACTCTGCTGCGACATCAGTCATAAAAAGTGTAAAATAAAACATTTTTTATTGATTTTTGTTTTCTTTTTTCGGTTTATATGTTATGTCTTTGACCTAAAAAGGTCATTCTATCACATGCAAACAAGGAGAGGAGAGAAAAAAGACTTGAGTGAAGAGTATTGGGGTTTTAGGAAAAAGATTGGCAAATCGATTGGCTCTCATAGATCGATTGTTGATTGTTTGTGCAAGTTTGTAGCTTGCATTCACACATTGAGAGGAGCTAAAAGAAGCATTTGGAGGAGGCATCTACATTAGAAGAGTTGCATTTCCATTTTTTGATCAAGTGGATCAAGAGGCAGAGGCAGTAGCGATGACAGAGGAGGAGGCTAGAGCGCAAGGAGACCCAGTGGATGACCCTGAGGCTGAGCCTGAGACTGAAGGATCTGACTTCGAGGATGATGAGGAGTATGAGGATGGGGATGATGAGGATGCCACTGAGGGTCAGCCTCAGACACAGGGAGAGAAGATGGCTGCACGATCTTCCATGACCTATCTTAGGCGTACTTGTAGGAAGACACTGGGATAGGCTGCTATGAGCCTAGTTTTGATATATGTTTTAAACTTTTGATTCCATGGATTTCATATTCCATGAATATTGTAGACA
>MU224070.1:1730355-1741882 GCA_018584345.1 Thuja plicata
ATGTGTGCAAAGTAGCTTCTATTTATCTCAATTATTGTGTATTTGATGTTAATTGACTAAATGATGCATGAAAAATGCTTTAAATCCTTAAAAATCTTTGAATTTCTTGGGTTTTTCGATTTGCCAATCCGACCTTGCTGAGTCCGAGTCTGAGGCCAATCCGACCTTGCCGAGTCCGAGACCGATCAGACCTTGCCGAGTCTGAGGCGAGTCCGAGTCTTGTAACTATGATTCATTCCTCGCCTCTTCAGATTTTTAATGGCGTCTCTCACCAACATTATGTTGGAAGGCAGTCCAAGGTTTAATGGCAAGATTTACCACACTCGGAAGTAGGGAGGGTCTCAGCTAGTTTTGATCGATTTTTCACCTAAAAAATTGTGACTAGTTTTGATCGATTTTTCACCACAAAAATCGTGTCTGGTTTTTCACCACAAAAATCTTGTCTGGTTTTTCACCACAAAAATCGTGACTACTGAGTCTCAGCTCTTCTGGGCGTAATGATGTTTTTTACTGCAGTTTTCGCAAGGTTTTCACTTCTCCGGGCATCTTGTGAGGACTCACTTGCAGACTTTTGTTTTGAAGTTAGATTGACCATTAAAGGAGGGTATTAGAGTTAAATATCTCTCTATTTATGTTTCTCTCTTCCGTAGATTTGTTTCTATTCTAATGGTCACTCTTCTTCCATGTTTCCATATTCTCTCTCTGTTCAATATGGAAACTTCCTTTTGTTTCTATTTCTCTCTTCAGAATGTTTCTTTTTCTCTCTTCAGAATGTTTCTATTTCTCTCTCTCTGTTCGTTATAGAAACATTCTCTTGTACACTTGTATATATAGATCATTCTTGATCTGTGTTTAATAACACATTCATTATTTTACCATAATAGTTCATTGTTGTAATTAGAGGCTTCACAATTGTATCAGTATGCAATATGCATCTATTGGAGCAAAGGGCAGATTGCATCCATAGCAACTCATTGTACTTGCCTAATAATCTTTTAATATAACTATGGTAAAGTGCATTAGCCACTACCAAAGCTTGTTTTTCCCTCATTGAGAGTTTCCATGGTAAAATAAAATGAGTTTATTCTGTTGAAATTTTTGATTTCCAGTCTTTTTTTTCCTATTTTGCAACAACATTCATCTCTCTTAAAAGCTACCATTTGGTAAATCAAGTACAACGGTAATAAATCAAATTTTGATTGCTTAATTCTTCTACGAGTTGAGAGTCTATGGACTATTTTGGCATCAGAGCAGTTTTATCTTTCAGCAATTTGTGGAAGTGAGTTTTTGTAGGACAGTTACTAGATCACAAAAAGATAAGGAGCTATTGCCTTGCAATCCAGATAGCTCCGCTTGAAGGTGGAGTAAATAGGTGAAAATGGAGAACCTTGAAACTCTGAACAAAAGATTGACGTCCTTTGAGAGTATAACATGGATTAAAAAAATAGAAATGGCCGAGGCAATAAAAAGAATGGAAAGCATGAAGGAAAGCATTGGAAGGAATACGATCCACTCAGGCTCAAAAGAGAAATCAAGCACCAAGTGGATGCAAAGGGATTCCTTCACTGTTATGCAATGCAAGAGTGGATGTCGGGGTGCAATATTGACAAGGACATGCGAGATCTATGATTAAATGGAGAAAAAAGTTGACTTTCAGCATACATAGACTGACATAAATCAGACAGACGAATTCTGCTATTGGAAACAAAACTTTGAGATAGAAACTATAACCTGCAGATCCGATTTGGAGGGAAGTTGGAAGGACCAAGTTGTCTGGGACAACTATGTCCTAGAACCAAGTCGTCTGGGACAACTCTGTCCTAGCACTTTTGACTGTTATCAGTCTCAGATTGTAGGCAAGCTCTTGCACTTTCCAGATCTGGTCATGAAATCGGCGCCGACTGTTCCTACACACAAAAAAGAGAGAAATTGTTGGGTAGAAAGTCAAACCCCAGTTGAGGAGTCAACCTTAAAATTGAAATAAAATATGCATGAATGGAAAGCATGCTGATATAAAGTAGAGGCTAGATCTGAAAATGAAATGTTTATACATTCACAAACTGATTTGGAAGATGCTTGAATGTTGTTGTAATGTCTTGGATTGTTGAGAAGAATCAAGGATGCCTTTCACAAATGCCTAGATTTGCAAATACTCTTCCAATCTCCAATGCTGTTATGCTTGATGTTGCTTGCCTTGAGAAGGAATCTATTGACATTGATATTCATGTAGTTGGAAGACGAATTTCTTGCATGGTTGAGGTCTCCTCTACTTGGCCTTCAATGAGGGAGAGAAGCTTGCTACAACGGAGAAGGTTGCCTTGAAAAGATGCCTTGGATGCTTGCGATGCCAAAGAGCTTGAACTTGCACTTGAGGTAATGTTGAGATCATGTGTGTATGCTATCATGAATTCTTGCTTACCTAAATGAGGAGAGGTAGGTTGCTTATATACCTCTCACAAGCATTTTGGAGCTTAGAACTCGAAGAGGGCCGATGGGAATCTGGATTTCTTGCTCAACTGTTGAGACCTTACCCCGATTTAAATTTCGAGGCAAACATCGGGGAGCCTCAAAATTTGGTCTAGAGGTCCCAATTGGAGCAGGGATGCTAGAATGATAAGAAGAATGAGGGCTGGATCAAGCATAACGAACACGAAAGCCCAAGGACACGAAAATAGGACCTAACTGAGCATCCAATTGTAGGCGAGTACAATTGAGGATGGTTCGACATGTATTATAGGCTAGGTTTGTAATGGGTCAGGTTACACTTGCATAACTTATTGCAAGTGTATAAATGGCCTATTGCCTCTCAATCATTTTGTATCGCTTTATTCCATTTGATATAGTGCTATTATTCTTGGCCCCTTCACCGCTACATATTGTTGTTCTCTCCTTTCTTGTGGATTTTTATTGTTTGTTAGATTATGGGTCCGTGTTATTAATCTTGCGAAATAAACATTTTTGCGAACTGTCAAATGCTGATGATAATACATGCGTGGTTTGGGCAAAATTTACATGGAATAAGCTATATATGTACTAATATCTAGAAAACTATGGAATGAGTTATGGTAACATTGTTGGATCCACGGTATGACAGTAACATTTGATGGAACAAATATTTTTGTCTTCAGTAAAATCACATAATCTCAAAATGTTATTATGATTCACCAATGATTTCTAGCTTGTTTATCAAGGGTTATGGCTTTACCTATAGCTATCATTCTGTGGGTAAGGCTGACACGAGTTAAGCTTTCTTGTTGGGATATATGCAATATATTGTCTTACAGAATCTGAGCATGATAATAATACAAAGTGCATAAATCTTGTCTCCATATGAAGCACTGTGGCTTAATGCTACCACCACCATTTCTTTCTTGTTTATGTTGAGACGGCGTCTCGGGCATCACATTTGTACTATGTTAGAATTAGATACGAAATGTTTCAGGATTACATTTATTGATAAAGGATACAGCTTCATCCAACATGGAACACCTTTTCCTTCTGGATGCTGAGATGTGTTTTTATAGGGCTCTGGCATCCAACTAAATGCAAATCTTCACTTTGCAGATAATTGTTATACGACAGTTGGAATTTTATCTTATATTGTTTGGCAAGACAGAGCTTCTTCCTATGCTGTATAATAATTTTTGTTTAATGACATGGATCAAGTTTCTTTAAATTTCTTTTTGCTCTACATGTATCTGAATGTTCAACTTCGTGCTACAGGGCAAAGAAGAGGCAAGTAACCTAAGAAAAACTGAGAGGGAAAATCGAATGAGGTATTCCTATGTTTGTGTTTCATATAGGAAATAGATCTAGCTTAACTTTTCTTTGGTATATTTGTTATTCCCAAACTTCAAGAAGGACAGTTATATAGAATAAAAAGTTGGCTCTTTATCAAAAATTATCTGATCAGCCCACTTATGAATCTAATGTTATCTCTGACTGTGTCTTCTCAAGTCAAGTTTGCAGCAAATTTGAAAGTCAAAAATATATGAAGGTCTATGCATGGTACCCTGTAACATGGATAACAGGTTCATGGTTAGGTTTATTATGCAATTGACCTTTTCTTGGTTTTTCCTTAGCTGATGCATTTCAGTAGTTGCCACCTAGGTTTGATGCTATAACAAGGCATATGTGGATTGCTAAAATAAATTTTTGGGTAAATTTGATTTTATTCCTGCTGTATATTACTGAAAGAATGGGCATTTTCAGGATTGCGTCTTAATTTTTGGCTTTTGGTTGCTTCAGAGTAGCTGCAGAAGCAAAGAAAAGACGCAAACAGAAGGCAGCAAAGAAAGAGGAACTCCAACTGCAGCTGAAGACAACTAACAAACCTGCAGTTTTAAATGAAGAACATCAGCAGGAGATAGATAGCCAAGACAAATCTAGATCCAAAGAGAGTACTGATCCCATGTCTGCTGAAGATCATTTGAGTTTTGGGAGTGCGAAAAAAGATGGAATGCTTCCAGATAGCATTGTGAACTTCCTTACAGGCCGTGAGAAGTATGTAACAGCTATCTGCACATTTTTGCTCTTTTGATAGATGATATATTGAATAATACATCTATTGAAGGAGTGGACTCAACTTTTTTATGTGACCTTACAATTTAATTTACTTTCCTGTTTGATTATTTTTTTCATTTATGGAATGTTTTTTTTTTATAATTAGGATTAATGTGGATTAAAGATGGGTTATATGGAATGTATACTTATCATGCTTATGTATTTGTTGCTATAAATATTGTTCACTTCACTGAACCTTGTTTTTGAAAGAAATTCAACTTTCAACATGATTCTCTAGATTTTCCTTGTTTCTTATCATTACCAACATGGACAAGGGATTATGTATTTGTATGGTATAATTAATCACTTTTCAACATCCAATCTAACCAAATAATTTTTCCAAAGCATTCTTTTGGCATGTTAGGAAAAGCTGTGGAACACTGCGCTGGATGGTATATGTTAGTATGAAAGATTGTTGAATAATAAAGTTTTTTAAAATGCCTTGTTGATAATAATTCAGTTTTTTCTGTGTTACCAAAATCGGGAATGAAATGTCCTGGATTTGGAACCAGAAAGGGTACCTATGGTGATTCTACAGGGTACTGATTTTTTAATCCCAGAATTGTCCAGGTATGTCTACCAAAAAATGGTCCATGGGCGATTCACAGGATACCTGCATTTTTTGCCCAAGTTTCTAAAAACTTCTTCCAAATCTGCAGATTTGGGTAACTTTGGAATTCTTGGGTCTGCAGACCTGGCTGCATTTGTTTTCTGCAGTGTTGTTGTGGAAGTTTCAAACTGTGCATACAAAATGGTTGAGGATGGGGTTGAGTGGTTTCTCCTGAGTGTAATGCTTGCAGTTGCACTTGAAATTGTGTGCCTCATATTTCGCTTGGTTTAGCTAGCGTGGAAGGAGGGCATCTCAGTAATACAGCGTGATTTCTTCTCCCTTGATGATGTCCTTTGCGACATGCAAAAACATCATGTTTCCAACTGTCATCCTACATGGGTTGGATAGGTACAAGTGATTGATAAATGTCAGAAGCAGCTGCAGTCCTGAAAATTAGCGCATTCTTTCGGTTGTACATAAAAGCAAGAAACGTTTGGTACAACACTAAATTGAATAAAATTATTCAGATGCTATCATTCATGCTACTTTTGCCCAATGGGAAACCTTCCAGCAATTTGGTCTTCATTTCAAGATGCTTTTAATATACCTATATCTACACACACGTAGATGCACATATACAGACAAAAATATCATATATATATATATATAACAGAATTAACTTTTTCAATAAAGCATTTAGTTTCATTAAAAGGTTCATGACAGGTGACCAGCTGTGGCAGGGGTGGAGCACACTGCCAAAGCTAAATTCTAAGGTGAATAACAACAAGGGTTCCAAGGTCAGGAAGGAAGAACACAATGCCATATGGACTTATGTCAAAGATGTAAGAGCCGAGACGAGAATGTCTCAATAAGATTTTATATATATATATATATATATATATATATATATATAACAGAATTAACTTTTTCAATAAAGCATTTAGTTTCATTAAAAGGTTCATGACAGGTGACCAGCTGTGGCAGGGGTGGAGCACAAGCTAAATTCTAAGGTGAATAACCACAAGGGTTCCAAGGTCAGGAAGGAAGAACACAATGCCATATGGACTTATGTCAAAGATGTAAGAGCCGAGATGAGAATGCTTCAATAAGATTGTGTTATGCTGAAGATATGAGGGCTGAGATGAGAATTTTGTTGAGATGATGTATAAGGCTTGTCTTCTTACCTTGTTTTGCTTATCAATGGCTTTACAAATTTAACCAGAGTTTTGGTCATTGTGGTTATACTAAACTGGTAACTGCAAGGTGTGCATAAGTCAGCCAAATGGCTTCCCAAGAAATTGTGGTGCTCATTTTCATGAAAAATGTTGCTCTATTGTTTTAAACTTTTATAAATATTTATATAATTATAAAATGTCCCAAACTGGATATTTTTCCCAAATTCCTCAAATATATCTTAAAAGATTTAAAGAAATACATTCATGCAATAAACCATTGATTCAACAATAATAAACCAGCAATATGTTCCAATAAAACCCTCAACAAATATTATTGTATTATACAACAACAATACAATAACAGTGGGATTTCAAACAATCCAAATCTGAACTACAGTATGCAATAATAATATCAAATGACAAGAATTTGGAAGTGCAATGGTGAACTCCGTCGCAAATCCACCTCAGAGATGGACTGGGTTTCCGTCCAATCCACCGAGAAAGTCTGAAGGTTTTCGTCAGATTCAGAATCAAAAGCTGGAAGCTCTCTAGATTCTCCAAGAGAAAATGAATTCATAAACTAAGCATATCTCAAATGAGTCTCCATTCCTTCTTTAAAAGCAACAATTGTGACTCTTTAGTTTCCCTTCTCTGTCTTTTCATATTCCCACTTTTTGTCACTTTAAAGTAATACATCCATTTAATAATAAAGTGACATAATAATAAAGTATGAAATCTTCTGGCATTAAAATGGATGACCAAACGAACTCGGAAGATGACGTGTGGTAGCTTGCCAGAAAGCTCTCGGCGATATGCTGCAAGTCCAATACTAAAATGCCACGAAAATTGAACTCTGTTGACTTACTCTAAATAGTAAGTATCTGGAAACCCTGTGGAAACTACTCTGATTGGCCTGAAACTGGAATTCCCTAGGCCAAATATCATACTGACCCCAATCAAGCCCTGGTTAGCCTTTCGGGCCAAGATAAAACGGCTAACGATGCAACATAAATAATGTGCCCAAAAAAGGGGACATTACAAATCCTCCCTTCTCGGAGATTGCTTGCCCTCAAGCAATAGGTATCTGCATGATGTGCACACAATGCCTGGATCCCATACCAACCTCAAGGAAGCTGCTCCACCAATCTGTTGTGCCAAACTGACACAAACAACAAGTCCAGACTTGTGAAGCCACTCATCAAGACCACACAACAACAATGCATTAATCAGTCGAAGCAACCTGCCCCGCCATCATCTGTGAGAAGATCCTCAATCCAACTAAGAGCCTCACTCCAACTGAAACCACAAGCACTACTAAGGTCAAATGAAGGTGGGAACCTAACATTATGCCAACCAGCTCCCTGAATTATCGCTAACTAGGAGAAAGTTTCTCCTGGGTCCCACAAACAAAAGGGCCACCCATCTCCCTAGCTGACTGAAATATCCTGTCGATCCATGCCAATAATGAGTGAATTGACCAAAATTTCCAATTGCCACAACACTGTCCCTCTAATATGTGGCCCAAATCGGAAACTGTACTGAAGAAGCAAACTACCAAAACTGCAGGACATGGCTTCCTTCGTCATGAAGGGAAGTGTATCAAACCTACCATCCATCCCATACTGAATAGAGTCTACCCAAATGTCACCATCATGTCCAAAATTTGTGATGATAGAGTTATCATAGGCACTGGATGAATCAGTACAGTAATGTGGTTGAGTTCGAGCTGTGTGAAGAGGGGAATGAATTGAGGGATACTCATCAACACTATCTTCTCTCCTTAGGTACCCCTTGGTCATACTGATAACCAAGTCTCTATCCAAGGCTGATTTGTAATCAATATTATGTCCATCTGTCAAATGTGACAAGGCAGCTGCCTCCTGGATGCCATCAATACTAGACATCTCTCCACTAGTGAGAGATAATGCAAGGAAAATCGTATCACCCATCAAGCAATAAGTCACAACTGCCCATCCTGAACCGCTGATGTAGAAACCAAACTGCTCAACAATTGAACTCACCTCGTTACTCCAATCTGGTGACCAAGACTTATCTCTAGTAACTGAACCTGGGTCCCAAATCTTGCAATCAACCGCATCCTCGTCACGGGGATAGGAAATATCTTCCTCATCTAGCTCAAAAAAAGGATTATCAAATGTCAAATCAGCATCCATCTCAAACAAGAAATTGTCAACTGACTGAAATTTATTCCACTCATAAAGAAGTTCTGGATGATCTAGAGATTTGTTATCTGATCTTTTGGGACAGCTATCCAAGTCATAAGTCTGTTGTATGCTATCAAATTCCTGAATCACTTCCTGAAAGAACTTAGACCTTTCTTTGTTGTCCTGTTCCCTGTACTGACTAGTGGCAACAATCTGATTTCTTGCTTCCTGAAGAGCAAGATGTGTGTGCTCCAATGTTTCCTGAGCAACATTAAGCTCTATGTTGAGCTTATTAACCTCATCATTTTTTTTCCTCAACTGCTCAACATAATTTTCAGCAGCATGTAACAGGTAGTCGCAATCTGAAAGTAAACATAGATATCCTGATTTCCAAACCTCAAACGCTGTTTTGACCCCTTGTAAATCAGCAACATAAGATTCACTCCCTACACCATTTTGTCCTCTTTCCATTTGAGCCTTCTTGTAAAGGTCCTCAATAATCCTGAGTGCTATCATGATGCACAAGAGCTGCAACAATGACATCATCACTAATTTTCAGCTGACTCTTCAAAGCACGCTTCTCATTATTGTCATTTTGAAATGCATTTTTTGGTTGGTCATCCAAATCCTCATTATGCATAAGTGATGTGCTGCTATAGAAATCACATGATTCCTCATATCCTTCACAGGTGTTATCATGGTCACCGTGGTCACTGTAGGCCTCAAACCGATCTGTATGAAGAGGTAAGGTTGCTGTTATGTCATCCAACAATTCCTCATGACATGAATTGCTAAGGGCATCCAACTGGTTGTCCCCATCTTTAACCATATCTTTTCCCTACATAATATCACAAACATGTTCAAGAGACCAAGCCCCTTGGCATGTAGAACAAATCTGCCTTCTTCTCATTTGGTTCTCGCTCATTTCCGGAGACCCTGTAACCTGTATGCCTACTGATATTTGCTCATTTTTTGTCATCAAACCCTTGAACCTTCCAACTTTATGCTCAATCAATTAAGTTGAGAGCTCATATGCCATGGGTGAGGTCTTTTGTTCCCCTCTCCAGATTGCCAACAAATTTGATTGCAATTGCTTATATATGTCATTGTCCTCATCTAAGATCAAGGACATGATAGTTTTCATGCAAGCCTTTACCCTCTCTGGATGATGCTTCTTGAAATTACTTAGGCGACACTGAAATAACTGTTGAGTCATCTTATCACAACCGAGGTTCATCACGTGAATAAAATTTTTAGTTCTTGCCATTAATTCCAAGATTTTTGCCTGCTTACCAAAGGTAGGACTTTTATCATTATTTAGTCCTCCTATACTGTCCACAATCAGCAGTAATACCTGCTTCCAAATGTAATCGGTATAAGGGGTAATAGGAGCTATAATCCGTGTGATCCCACTGAGACATGAAGCAACTGCAAGCCTAACATCTTTATGTGGATGTTCCATAAACCTGCGTTGGACCAAAACAACCATTGAGGGATGCATAGCCCAATTGAAGAGCCTACGATCAGATTGGTCTATCCTAGATAGATATGGATCTATCTCATCTAATTTGGCAAGCATTACTCCCATCACTTTCTTACTCCCCAATTGCCATCCAAGGCAACATAATTCATTTCCTATTTCAATTTCTTTTCGTATGTCCCGTAGTTGTTCACCATAAAATGTGTCATTGAATTCTTTTGAGAATACAAGGCTTTCCAAGATTTCCATTATTCAACTTTCTCTAAGCTTCATGCAATGGACTGAATCAACTTTTGTAACTGAGAAATGCTGTCGTCACAATAGTATTTATGATTTTCCAACACTTTCTGAGCAATCTCTGGAAATCAACTGTGAATCTCGGTCTGGTAGTCCCGTTAAATTTTTAACACAATTCTGATATGTAATAGTGAATCACTATCTGTTAAGTTTTTTCTGATTCCCTTTGCTGAATGTATTTTACTACCGTAATATCACTGTAAACCATAAATAATGGCAATAGACCGGCATAGATGCTCTTCAAATATGTCTATCATGACCAAAAATGAAGTCGGAAGTAGTATGCAGATATTAATTGACGACAACTTGTACCACTGTTCCTTCTCAATAGAATTCTTGTACCCCGCCAAAGTGCTTGGTATGAAAAGTAGCAAACCCGTCCTCAGTAACAAATCTCAAACTTGGATAGGATGAAACACATAGGCACACGAATGCTTATCGGTGTTAGCCGTGTATCGGACTCGGGTAGGCCGACGGTTACCACCGTCGGTCCGTTACTTCCGTCCGTCGGGAACGGGTGGCGACGTTTGATCGCACCGTTTTGAGGTTTATATATATGCTTTGTACTTTGTAATTAAGACATCATGTTCTGGTGGCTAATAGGAATGTACTTCAATGCGGATGATAAATAAAGACTTTGTTAAGATTCTTGTAATTCATTCTTGTAACTTCTATGCTTGAACTTGGTTACCCCAGCGGGTAAACATTTGGCACCGCTGCCGCTACCTAGACAAACTCGGAATTGGATGGCGTACGGAGACAATGGGATTATCCGTTGACGAAATAAACCCCGAAGCAGACGATGCACGTACAGAACTGTACGAAGGGGAGGATAACCAAACAAGGGAATTCAAAATTCTATTGCAGGCGGCGATAGAAACGTACGTCCGTCGGGAAGCATACGAAGCGGAAGTCCCACAAGGTGCCGTGTGGTCTACCATCGAGGCCAACCCTGTAGCCAACCGTCTGCTAAACCATCTTCCACGGCTGTTGGCACAAGTCTCATTGGCACAACGCGCTCGTGTGGAGGAAAGTGCTCGGGAGGAACGACGGCAAGCCATCCTCCGAGAGTACCATGAACGGGAGCGTACATGGCTCGAAGAGGAACGCGATGGCAAACGCCGTCGGGAGTAGGAGTATATAATGGTGACCGAAGGGAGAAGGGACACAGGAAAATAAGAATGACAAGGTCATTCATCTGAATATTGTAATAAGAATTATGAATAAATAAAAAGTGTCCATCTATTTTGCAAAACCTTGTGTTGATATCAGAGTAAAGAAAAGCTTTATGCCAAAT
>MU224070.1:1749348-1781241 GCA_018584345.1 Thuja plicata
CAGGAGGAGGTGCCCAAGGAGGTACAGGTTACCCACCCACAAGGTGGGGACAGGGACCCTATTGGAGCGATAGCAGATGTGATCGAGGAAGGCACTTTAGGTCAGGGAGGGGATGACGCCAGGGAGGTCCTGGTGACGGATGTGTTGCTGTCAGAGAGGGTGGACCACTTGGCCGACCAGGGAACAGGGCCAGATGGGGATGTGGAGGCATCATTGGCTGACCTAGTAGTCCGAGGACGTCGGATGGTGGCCTTAGGCGAGGCTCAGGCCCTACAGTCAGTTACTTCTGAGTTGCGCCGTCTGTTGAATTTTATGCAGCACGAGTGCCCCCGGGTCTTTGGGGAGTGCTTTGGCCAGGGGTCGTGGCCTGCTGGAGAGACACAGGAGATGCGGGAGGCATGGTCTCTTTCGGTGCCAGTAACAGCAAGTGCAGTAGAGAGTCTCATTCGCCAGATTGAGCAGGTGTTCCGTGAGGGTTTCTACGTCTTGGCTACTCCCGGGTCTTTGGGGAGTGCTTTGGCCAGGGGTCGTGGCCTGCTGGAGAGACACAGGAGATGCGGGAGGCATGGTCTCTTTCGGTGCCAGTAATAGCAAGTGCAGTAGAGAGTCTCATTCGCCAGATTGAGCAGGTGTTCCGTGAGGGTTTCTACGTCTCGGCTAGAAGGGAAACTGCCTTGGTAGCTTCAGAGAGTGTTTGGGAGGAGCTAGCTGCCAGGTTGGCAGTTGTGGAGCGAGGTTAGTCCTACGGACAGAGGGGATAGCAGCGGAGAAGGCATCCCACATCGCCTTAGAAGGGCAGCTGGCACAGGCGACGGAGACATTTGAGCATCAGCTGGCTACAATTACTTCTGAGAGACAGCTTGTGGAAGCTAGTTTGACTGAGTCCCAGCAGGTAGTTGAGGCGCAGCTGAAGGACCTTCAGGAGGCCACGGTGATGGTCAAATTTGCGTTGGAACTTCAGTCAGTTACCGAGCAGCGGTTGGCAGCACGCACAACGCAGGTGTACGAGCTGCGTTCTCAGTTGGTGCAACCGGCCTCTTTTGCTGCGGGCACCCTTCCTCTTCAGGGAGGCTTCCTCAGCCCCCTACTTCTAATTCTTGATTATGGTTGGGTAGTTCATTCTTCCTATTTTGTTGTGCTGTCCCGGACATTTTGTTGTCGTCTGGAGACGACTTTTCTTTAGGGGGGGATGATGTTAGCCGTGTCTCGGACTCGGGTAGGCCGACGGTTAAGACTGTCGGTCCGTTACTTCCGTCCGTCGGGAACGGGTGGCGATGTTTGATCGCACCGTTTCGAGGTTTATATATATGCTTTGTACTTTGTAATTAAGCATCATGTTCTGATGGCTAATAGGAATGTACTTCAATGTGGATGATAAATAAAGACTTTGTTAAGATTCTTGTAATTCATTCTTGTAACGTCTATGCTTGAACTTGGTTGCCCTAGCGGGTAAACAATCGGAAATGAATATGGCTCTGGTATTTTTTCTCATAGAAGAATAAACTCAACCTTTTGACCAATGTCTCCAATTTCTAGCGGGTCACGACATATAGGAGACAGAAAATTATTTGCATATAAATCATTCAAGCTCAAACACGGCAGGAAAGGACTTAGCTCTTTGATTAAAAAAAAAAAGCCAAGACGATCGGTCGGGGCTCCATAAACCATATGCCAATCGTTATATTTGTTTCACTTTGTATAATAACCCACAATAAACTTTATTTTCAATCAAACCTTCACACGCCAACATCATTGAATACTTTGCCGCTATAGAATGCAAGGAGTCTTTACTGGTAAACATCACTTTAATCATTCTCGACAAATTACTTCATTTGCAATGTTTTAAATAAAAATATTCATATTGTAATGATATCATCAAAACTCAGAATACTGCATCCCACAAATATAACTTCACGATGAGATATCTTTTGTGTCTCTTTGGTATACGGCTAACCTCCTTTCAAACTGTGGAAACTACTGATATAGACCCAAATGTCAGGTTTAAAAGCTTGACAATCACTATCCCTCTAAGGAGCCATGATAAGTCCCAGCAATAGTTTCTGAAAACCATTGAGGAGTCCGGGACTTTACGGCTTCACATTAATACTTCACCGTAATTTTCATTTTTCCACATCAAAATTTATACGGCTAAAGCCCATGGAGATACTTAGCCGATAATAATATTTGGCTTCAATTTAACCTTTTGCAATAGACTTCATCGGGATTCGGACGATGTAACACTCTTTACATATAAGTGCCTAGACGATGCACTATATGATAAATTTCCTTCAAACATTAACGACAATGCTAATCTGCTCAGTTTCAAATATAGACGGCTTAATGTTTCCAGCACCAAGAGAAAGCCACGAATATTCAAATATTAGGCCCCGACTTTAATACTCTTCTAGAATATTAATTCTTTGTGCATATTATAAGAGTGGCACTTCATTAGTCCGATATTATTATTATTGCCGCCAAGTTTATAATAATCCAGCGATATATATTACTTTGAAATATTAAAACCAAAACTAAAGTGTCGGCTATACAAACTTTAATTTGTGCCAAATGAACTTGGGCTCCACAAATCAATGTTTCGGCAAATATATCATTACCCACGATACTGAACTTCACAGGAGGGTCTTATAAATTATCAATTTTTTCTACCATATGTTAACCGAACAGACCTTATTTTTGCATTTCAAGATATTGAGAGGAATATTAATTGCCACACTGGCTGTCAACCAATACCTTCATATTTTTTCTACTGCAATTTGTTGAACTTCTGTCACTCATGAAACCCTTATGTAAATATGTCTCTGCTAAAACTCCACAGGTTGGCAAGAAAACCAGCTATGATACCACTGAAATGTCCCAAACCAGATATTTTTCCTAAATTCCTCAAATATATCTTAGAAGATTTAAACAAATACATTCATGCAATAAACCATTGATTCAACAACAATAAACCAACAATATGTTCCAATAAAACCCTCAGCAAATATTATTGCATTATACAACAATAATACAATAACAGTGCGATTTCAAACAATCCAAATCCGAACTATAGTATGCAACAATAATATCAAATGACAAGAACCTGGAAGTGCAATGGTGAACTCCGTTGCAAATCCACCTCAGAGATGAACTGGGTTTCCGTCCAATCCGTCGAGAAAGCCTGAAGGTTTTCGTCCTCAGGATTCAAAATCGAAAGCTAGAAGCTCTTTGGATTCTCCAAGAGAAAATGAATTCATAAACTAAGCATATCTCAAATGAGTCTCCATTCCTTTTTTTAAAGCAACAACTGTGACTCTTCAGTTTCCCTTCTCTGTCTTTTCATATTCCCACTTTTTGTCACTTTAAAGTAATACATCCATTTAATAATAAAGTGACATAATAATAAAGTATGAAATCTTCTGGCATTAAAATGGATGACCAAACAAACTCAGAAGATGATGTGTGATAGCTTGCTGGAAAGCTCTCGGCAATACGCTCCTAATCCAATATTGAAATGCCACGAAGACTGAACTTTGTCGACTTACTATAAATAGTAAGTATTTGAAAACCCTGCGTAAACTACTTTGATTGGCCTGAAACTGGAATTCCCTAGGCCAAATATCATACTGACCCCAGTCAAGCCCTGGTTAGCCTATCGGGCCAAGATAAAACAACGAACGATGCAACATAAATAATGTGCCCAAAAAAGGGGACATTACAAATTACTATACATGTTTCTTATGTGTACAGGCCTGCACTGCAATCCTGCCCGTTAAGAGTTAGTTTTTTTTGTTATTATATAACTGGTTGGAGAAAAAGTACTTATTTCAACACATAATTTTTGATTTTATCACATATTATTTGCTTTGTTTACAGTTTCCATGAAAGAAAATATTAGATAAGTTTGTGTTGATGTTAAGGAGACAATGTCCATCAGTTACAAGCTAAAATTAGTAATTGCATAGATTTATGTGTATTAGATACATTCAGAAGGGCTCAGGGTGTCATATTTCCTTTAGGATCACATGAATTAAATTCTCTATTGCCTGCGAGAAAATGTAGCCCTATTTTCTTTTCTAAAGGAAAAGAACTGAGGGGTATAATGTTGCTGTTGGTATCTGAAGTATTTAGTAGGTATAATCGGTTCCGTGATTGATTGATTTTGCATTGTATTCCCTTAACTACTATTTTGTCCCAATAGTTATAAAGATTCTCTCAACTTATTCGAGAGAATGATAAAAGACTAAGAAATAAAATACCTCAGAGTTTGTACTGGAGGGTTGAGAATCAAGACCATACTTTTTTCTCCTGTATTTCTTTGAGAGCCATGCTAGTTATCTCAAAAACTGGAGCCAATAATCTATTCAATTTAATTTAAAGCCTAAGCTATAAAATGAGAACTCTAAGTATAACTGTATAAGTGAACTCTCAGGAGTTTTTATTACACTCATATTAATTTCAGAAAACGTGCTATATGTTCAGTGTGCTACCTGCTCAAGTCATGAAATTGATGAGGTTTTTTAACTTCCTATGAAAAGAGGTCAAGAGAGACAACTTTCCCAAGCATTCCTGCCAGCAGCACACTTTGAAGTGGACTTCTTATCATATAAATTATATACTTGCACTATATATTTGTGATTTATTGTCTGGATTTATCATGGTATTCCTGTCGGTGAAGTAAAAGGCTGTAACACTCTTCTTGGTGGTTAATGACATAATTTTGAGTGTAGTTGCTATATGTGGTTTTTGATTCATGTGCCATATGTATAAATATAACTGTGACTTTCAAGTGTCTTTGATCGAATTAATATTGAATTCCATCAATAATTGGAATAGCAGATTTCAAAGAAGATAGGGTTTGATGAAACAAGATTTTTCAGTATCTACAAGGGATTGTAAAACTATATTTGTGGTGGCAAAGTTGAATCTTAAAGAAGGTAAGGTAAAATTGTATTTATAGCGGAAAAAGCAGATCAAAGAACAGTGTTAGGTGATTTTAAATATTTGAAACTTTATAATATTACACTTGAGGTTTTTGAAAACCCGTTTTTCATTGCTTACGATTATGTGCCATATCAATGGTGTATTTTGCCAAAGTTTGTTGTTTCCATTTATATAAATGTGGTCCATTGGCAGAGGAGTGTTCGCTCCATCACGATATCTGTCAAGTTATACCATCCATCCAGCGCCCTTGATTTGCTTTCCTTAATCTATATTGGGTTGGGTCCTGTTGCTATGTAGACAATAGTTGGTAAATATAACTGTCTGACTTTTAAGTGTTTTTGATCGAATTAATATTGAATTCCATCAATAATTGGAATAGCAAATTTCAAAGAAGATAGGTTTTGATGAAACAAGATTTTTCAGTATCTACAAGGGATTGTAAAACTATATTTGTGGTGGCAAAGTTGAATCTTAAAGAAGGTAAGGTAAAATTGTATTTATAGCGGAAAAAGCAGATCAAAGAACAGTGTTAGGTGATTTTAAATATTTGAAACTTTAATGATATCACACTTGAGGTTTTTGAAAACCCGTTTTTCATTGCTTACGATTATGTGCCATATCAAAGGTGTATTTTGCCAAAGTTTGTTGTTGCCATTTATATAAATGTGGTTCATTGGCAGAGGAGTCTTCGCTCCATCACCGTATCTGTCAAGTTAAACCATCCATCCGGCGCCCTTGATTTGCTTTCCTTAATCTATATTGGGTTGGTTCCTGTTGCTATGTAGACAATAGTTGGTTGAATGTTGACTAGATCCACTATGGCTGGCTCATAGTTCACCCAGCCTTTCTCTTCCCTAAATATTAGTGAACCTGGCTTTTCTTGTGCATTTTGTTCAAAGCATCTAGCTTTTTCATCAAACCAACTAAATTACTAATATATAACTGAGTTGAATTCTTAGGGAAAAAAAGAGTTTTTAGTTAGATTCACATCCTTCAGATTATAGAAAAATTATTCTATATCGGTATGTTTTTCTTCACATATTGTTTTTTATAAACAATTTGTATCTAGCCAATTTCTGTGCATTAACGGATTTTATTTAGGTCCTTCACCCATAATTTCCAGAAAGATTTACATTATCTTTTTGAAGGTGCCCAGATAAAGAGCTGGTGCGAACCATAATGTTCCTGAAGTGCATCAACATTCAGATCTAAGCCTTTACAAACCTTTATTAAATGGCTAACCATGAACAAATATAGTTTCACAATCCCTTGTAGACGCTAAAAAATCTTAATTGAAATAACCTTGGGTTATTAGATACTGTTAGATACAATGCCTTAGTTGGAATAAATTTGGGTTATTACATCCTGAACATGCTTCAAAATGTGATGATCCAATATGAAGAGTAACATGCCAGACCCAGGGAATATCATCCTTAGGTTGGGCCTCATGTACATTATTCCTACTTTTAATATATTCTTACCTTTTTCTAACTAATAAAATTACTCTTTTATATTGCTTTCATGTTGCTGAATGAAGTCCTTGATTTGGCAAACATTAATTTCTTGGCCTAATTCATTTCAAATATTCTTGTGTACAGGCATTTGCAATTAAGTTTGGCTGGAACAGATTCTAACCATGCTGCATCCACATTAAAACCTAAGAAGAAGAAAATGAAGATAAAACAGAACAGCAATGTGACGGGCAGGTTAGTGAATTTGTTTTTCTTTCCATTGGCTGTCCTTGTCTACTACTATGGTACTGGATTCACGAACTGCACAATTTTATCATATTTCATTTGATGCAAATAACCAAGAGGCTTTTAGCATTAGTCACATGGAACTTACATGAAGCTTCCTTTTTAAAAAATTAAGCACACTTTGTTTCTGTTTTGGCAGGGTTCAAGTGGTAGTTTTGAAGGATTTGTCTTCATCAGGACGCATTCAGGATGCTAAGCAATTTCGACAAGATAGACAATCACATGTACATAGGTCAGCATCTATGTTAAAACACTTAAAGGGTTTTCCTTCTCTCTAGGAGAGATCGTGAACAATAGTTGTGAATAACTGGAAACAAATGGGCTTTACCAAATTTTGAGCCTTTTATTGATGGGATGGTAGATTGAAGAGGGCCATTAAAAAATTATGAAGATTGTAACATTAGGTAAAGGTTGGCATTTATGATGATGGTATATTGGCCTGCATTCAGTTTTATTCTCTGTGGGATACAGTATAAAGAAAATAATTTTCATGGCTTAACTTATAAGGCTTTGTTAAGGGAAGTTAAGTTACATGCAGAAATGAGGGACACAAAAGGATCTGCATACTAGTTGGTAATGGGTTTCAAAAAGATAATCAGGAGAAATCAATTTAATCAAGTAGACGAACTTTACTTGTTATAATTCTATTTTCTTTCCGTTTCTTGTGAATTTCCTTGTCACATCATGCAACAAGAACCTTATCCGTTAACAAATTGCCATCTGTGAGCTGGATTAAACTTGTGACTGCATACTGTTTTGCCTTAACATGAGACCTGTAAGGGGTTCCTGACTATCCAACCATCTGATGTAAATCATAAACAGAGTGTAATAGCAATTTAGTTTTTCCCCTTGTTTTCTTTGAAGCTCTTGTAATCTGTTATTAACTTATTTATCTTCAGTACCTGTGTGAAGAATTTGCTTTTGTCACAAGCAAACTATGTACTGATTTTGTTACTTCTTTCCAAGGGCTTTATGTTTGGTAGAGTTACCATGTTTTATTAATACAAAAAGTATCTAAAACTTCGGCATTTTCTGGCAATACGATATCAGGTGTGTTTTCTTCTATACGGACTTCATCCAAAGAATTTTGACCACATATGCATTATGATCATTATTTTATTCCTCTCTATTTTTTACTGTTCTTTCTTTTCTCTGCTGCCAAACATATGCTGTTCATCATTTTTTTTTGGTGTGGAATTGCTATTTTTTTTCTTACCTCATTTGGATATGGCCATAACGGGGGTAATCCATTTCGGAAGCCAGACTTAACTGCACTAGTCAACAGGAATTGAACTGTGGTGGGTTATGTGAGTGCAGCTCTCTTACCAACTGGACTTCAACCCCGTGGGTTCAATTCATGCTATTGACTATTTGAAGACCTTGAAATGGATCTTATACGTTTAATAGTAGAACATTAGTTGTTTGGTTTGAATGGATTGTGTGCACAACATGCACCGCATTAATTCCAGGACCTGTTACCTTAAAGGGCTATACCGTGATAATGTATAGTTTGTGAGCTCTAAATTCATATTAAATATCATTATGTACTAGTTCAAAAGTTGTGTATAGAAAACAATTGGCTTAATACTTAATAGCTATGTTACCAGATTTGTTCCTGCAACCCTCATAGTCGGGTTTGATTCGGTGCAGGGTCTGGTCCCTGTCAAATTCGCCTCAAATTTGGCAACAGTGGCCCAAATTCGGTCCAAAGTCTGTCAGAAGGACCTGGGCAGACTTTGGGCGAGTTTGTTGCCCAGCGGCAGAACCTGACCGACTTTGGGCTCAAAACAAGATTTTTTGATTTTTTTAAGCTTTTTTTTTTTTTTTTTTGCCTAATTTGGTCTATTCAACTCTCCAATCCTAAAAGAGACCACTAAAAGGGCCAAAAGGTTGTTTTATATGTCATTTGTCAATTGGACTAAGACGTTAATATATATGGTGGTGTTGTTGCTTTATTATTTGCATAGTGGTGTATGAACTTATTTGCTGTTGTGTATGTATATATATATAATATATATGTGTGTGTATGTGTTTGTATATATATATATTAAAAACATATATTTATATAGATGGACCCAAAACGAATTCGAACCCACCCCCAAAATATTTGAGCGAATTTTGAACTCGAATCTCAAACCCGAATCTGAACCGACAACTTAGCTTATAGGGCCCTTTATTAGAGATTTGATGCCTAAAAGTTCATGAAATGATGGTTTAGAAGAAATGAGTTTTAGGTTAATAGATGTCAAAAACCATGCATTTGACGAACAACAAAATTGGATCCTGTATAGATAAAGGTGAAAATTTGAAGATGCGAGTTAAGAACATTTTGCATACAAAAATAGTGATCGGTAGGACACAAGGTTTTCAGCAGCTAACACACTTGAAACTAATTTGACTTTCATAAGTGGGCACATTTGAAAGCGAGTTGAGTAGTGAAGTATGGAAGATCACTATCATTAAGGATGTAGCAAACTTTTGTCGAGCTTTATTATACAACACATGAGAATGAAAATCTCAAAAAAAAATGGAAGGGGAAGCATACTAGTATCCGCCCACCCTAACTTCGTGTGATTGTAGAGAAAAAATGATACGTTTGATTTTGGCGATTTTTTTGGTCATCTCTGTATGCGAGTTGGCACCTTAAAAGTTTTGGTTTAAACTTTTGGATATTCACAGATCTCTCTATAGAGATTGTCGAAGGGTTAAACAGTGGCCATTTTAAAGTGTCACTTGGAAAGGGACCCCTAGTTCGCTAATAACTGCCCATAAGCTAACAAAAAAAACCCTCCCCCAATTAACAAACATAATAACAACTAAACATAACATGTATCAAATGTGGGCACGCTCACAATGCATACTTTAGCGTTAGCAATAGGCTTTAATAAAATCATTCAATACCTTGTGTTAATCGTTAAAGATCCCACTAAAATCAGACAACACCCAACTCATAAACATATCACCACGCTCAAACAACCATTGTCCACATTGCGGACCACATTGGGGCCACATCTTGCCCACAGTGGGGCCCTAGAATGTTCCCTTTCTAACATTCTTTCAACCATGCGTAGCAAAAATTTCCTTCCCGCAAGCCCTTCCCGTGGCCCTTCCTTCTTTGTGTGCGATGAGGGTTTGGGTCTACCACTCACAGGTAGCGCCTTCGCTACATTTATTGTTTCATTTTTGCTTGTAACAATAGTTGTACTCATTCACAGTTACAGTTTGATGTTTTTTTTCAATCATTGCTCTATATTGCATAGAGGGTTTGAGTTGGTCATTTTTTTATGTCCATTATCTGAAATCATTGCATGGAATGTTAAAGAAATAGGGGACATTGTCGATAATTTGTTGAAATTTGCTACTTTAATCATGAAATGTTCGTATTTTTCATTTTTAATCTTTACTGTGATCTTTTGTTCATTTCATTATTATGGGTACACATGATACATTTGATTCAGTTGTTTTTTAATCACGAGTCATCTAGGTTTTCGCAACAAGGGTTTGGGTCTGCCACTCACAGACAGCGTCTCCGTTTCATTTATCGTTTCATTTTTGCTTGTAACAATGGTTGTACTCAATCACAATTATAGTTTCATGTTTTTTTTTCCAATAATTGCTTTGTATTGCATCAAGGGTTTGAGTCGGTCGTTCTGTTTCTTGTCCATTAGCTGAAATCATCACATGGAATGTCAAAGAAATAGGGAACATTGTCGATAATTTGTTGATATCTCCTACCTTGATCATGAAATGTTCGTGTTATTCATTATTAATCTTTACTGTGATCTTTTGTTCATTTCATTATTACGGGTACACATGCTACATTCAATTAAGTTGTTTTTTAATCACGAGTCATCCAGATTTTTACTGGGTATGAAGTACTATTCAATTTTTTTTGTGGGTATGCAGTACTGGTAAAAAAAATTGTGGGTGTGCACTATTATTCTTGAAATGTGATTGGCAGACTAATAATTTTCTCTTTATTCATTGACTTTATGCATTTCTCTTTAATCATCGACTCTATGCATTCTTAAGTTTACAAACCCTATATGCATTTCATAAACCAGTGCTGTTTGTATGTTCAACATTGTTTGTATGCATTTCTCTTTGATCATTGACTGCATGCATTTCTTTTTAATCATTGGGTGTATGCATTGCATAAACCAAAGTGTTGTTCTTACGTTCAACATTGACTGTATGCATTTCTCTTTAATTTAACTTGATTGTATGTATTTCTCTTTAATTTAACTTGACTGTATGCATTCCTCTTAAATCATTGATTGTATGAATTTCTCTTTAATTATTTGCTAAAATCTATTGTGTGCCTTCACTCTAACCCATCTAAATATCGTTATAGAAAATGTAATATGACTGTTTGAGCTTATTTGCATATATGAGTGTGATATTGTGTGCTTTCAATCTAAGTTGTCCTCAACCTCATCATTATTGGAGTCATTCTCATCCTCGTCTCGATTATCATCGTATAATGAACGAGGACGACAATGTCTCTAGTAATGATGATATTGATTTCAACTACATAGGCTCAATTCAACCATGATAGTAATATCACGACACTACACTTGACAAACATAGGTCTAAGAGTTAAAACTATGAGCGAGGGTACGGGTATACCAGAGTGTTCTTATGTTCAACATTGATTGTATGCAGTTCTCTATAATCATTGATTGTATGCATTTATCTTTAATCATTGGGTGTATGCATTTTATAAACCAGTGTTGTTCTTATGTTTAACATTGACTATATACATTTCTCTTTGATCATTGACTATATGCATTTCTCTTTGATCATTGACTATATACATTTCATAAACCAAAGTGTTGTTCTTGTGTTCAACATTGACTTTATGCATTTCTATTTGATCATTGATTGTATGCATTTCTCTTTAATCATTGGTGTATGCATTTCATAAACTAGAGTGTTGTTCTTATGTTCAACATTGATTGTATGCATTTCTCTTTAATGATTGACTGTATGCATTTTATAAAACAGAGTGTTGTTCTTATGTTCAACATTGAGTGTATGCTTTATTTACATGTCTACCACTTCAATACATGTACACACTTGCATTGACTGTATGTATTCTTAAGTTTATATTGACTGTATGCATTTCTCTTCAATCATTGACTCTATGCCTTTTTCTTTAATCACCGATTGTTGCTTCATACTATTTGTAAATTGTGAAACATTTTGTTTAAACATTTTGGTGTTGAATTATGTTGTGCCAAGGCTATTCACATTAAGTTATCTTTATCTAGCACAATTCAACACCAAAAATGTCTTTCAGTTATACTGTTGTGCTTGACAAAGTTATGTTTGTCCCGGGGAGAACATTGCAATAATGCAAACATGATTGCTATGTTTGAGGGCTACAGGGTGGGTAGGTCGTGGCCCTAATGTGGTCGGCAATGTGCCACATGTTTGTTTGAGCAGATGGTGAAATGTTTATGAGTTGAGTGTCGTTCGATTTTAGTGGGATCTTCAATCATGACGATGTTGAATAATTTTGGGGGATTAGTGACAGTAATATTAAATTGTGGCATGAATTTACCCTTTTGTGTCATTGTTCCCTATTACTTTCCACAGTCCTCCAAAATTACTCAATGCTTATGTTTTAGTGGTCTTTAACGATTACTGCAAGGTGTTGAATGATCAATGAACAACAAGACAGGGGGACCATCAAGGAGTTCAATCATCAAGATTTGGAGTCATTTTGATAGAGCCATACTGAATTGTGGCATGAATATAAGATTTTCTGCCATTGTTCCCCATGACTGTTAGTAATCCTCCAAAATTACTTAAATGCCCACGTTACATATGATGTATAGTTTAGCAAGGTGTTAAATGATTTTATTAAAGCCCCTTCGTAACGCTTAAGTATGCATTGTGAGCTGGCCCACTTTCGATACATGTTATATTTAGTTATTATGTTTGTTAATTGGGCGAGTAATGTTTTTTTTTGTTATTTCATTAACGGTTATTTGAGATGTGAATATGTATGTACATGTGTATGCATATGCATGTCTGTATGTATGCATATATATATATGTATGTATGTATATGCTTATATGTATGTGTTGTTCACCATTTTTACATAAAAACTCACCAATAAGCAAAATAAACAATGAAAATAAGTCAAATACAAAATTGAATTGATGAAGCCAAAGTAGCAATCATAAATAAATGGCAAGCAAGTGCAGTATGAAATGATCGATTCTTTCCCACTTTATTTTCACATTCAAAATGACCAACCACAAATTAATGCATTGATTTCCACATTAGACCTCTTTTATAAGAGGGAATTTCTGTCATTTTCACTACAAATTATCTTTGTTTGCACTGATTGTCCTCTACACAATCCTGAGATTAGGGCATTTGTTCAGGTTGGTACCTTAGGATACCATTTATTTTATATTTTGAGGAATCAATACCACTGTTCATATGTATGTGTTCACTGTATCCATTAGTTAGTGGCAAAATTGTAATGACAAATTTCTATGGGATTGTTACTTGCACCGGTTATTACAATTGTTTGTAGGTATGGGAGACTGAAGAGTTGAGTAGATGACCTCCATGTTCATGTAATTGTGTTTCTAAACATTACAAATTGAATTAGGAAATCTTGCTCTGACTGCATCATATAATTTTGTATTTAATTTCTTTACTTTTGTTTTAGGTGCTAATATAAATGTATCCAGTTTATAGTTGTTACCATCAGTCCCTTTTTGGTAGGTAAAGGACAACTACGACATAGAACAAATTAGCCACATACTACAGATAAAAGTCTTCTTGACTTTACTTTGGTTATGAACTGATAGACAATTTTTTTGTTCTGATTTTTTATTCTTGGTTGCCCATGTTTGATAATATTCAAATTTCTTTATGATTGTCAATTATTATTGTGATTTCTTTTGGCTACATTGTTAATGTTTGTTCTTATTTTAAAATTTATGCATGCATTTGATTGAGTTATATTATTTCTGAAATTTATTTTATTGGTCAACTGTAACATAGTATTTATTTCATGTTTTCATAATTCAAGCTACTGAATATATATATATATATATATATATATATATGATGCATACATTTGATTGAGTTATATTATTTCTGAAATTTATTTTATTGGTCAACTGTAACATAGTATTTATTTCATGTATTCATAATTCAAGCTACTGAATATATATATATATATATTCAATGCATGCATATCTCTTCAGTCATTGAGTGTATGCATTTCTCTTTTTAGTTAGATGCCTATCAGTCCAATACATGTACACAGTTACATTGACTGTATGCATTCATCTTTAATAATTTATTGTATGCATTTCATAAACCAGATTGTTGTTTTCATGTTCAACATTGATTGTATTTAGTGTATGCATTAGTTAGATGAAACGAGTAATGTCAAACAGAAGTGTAGAAACAACTTGTCACTTGAGTACGTTTACATGTTGAACACAAACATAGACAACATAAACATGCACCTAATTCATTGAACTTATTGCATACACATTTCTGAAATTCAAAAAGTGAAACATAATATAAAAACTTGGAACATCGTATTGATTTTCATGAAACTTGTTACATACGTATGATCCAATTCACCATACAAGAAACATTATTATCATTTTTTAATCATATCACAGTTCCACAATTATCCATCAATCAAAATTAAGCTGCCACATTGATCAAAATTTTACAATCTCTACTATTTTACTCAATTTTCCATAAATCTTGAAAAGGGAGGAGTCTTGTATCCAGAGGCACTAGTCTCTCCTCCAATTGCAGGACTTCTTAGTTGATTAGGAGAGTTCCGAATCAGACTTACTAGACTAGCTATCAATGCGTTGCTTCGATCAATATTTGTTTCCATCTCTGGTGAGGACTCAAGAGTACTCCATTGTTGTGAATTACTGCCTCCTGCTAAGGGCGGGGCGAAAAGGTTGACCATGTCAAACAAAAGTGGGTGGTTGGAGGGTGTGTGGTAGGTGTACTCTTTGTTTTTTTCCCTTCTTAGATCTACGTCTTTTAGGCTGAACTAGGTTTTCCTCTTTTTCTTTCCTCACTTGCTCCTTTCGTTGTGCCTTTTCTTTTGCCCGTTTTTCTCTCCTCTACTTCTTTCTATTTTTTCTTGCCTCTCTAGCCTCATTACTTCTACTTCTGCTTGAGTTGCCTCTCTTTCAACCTTCTTCTCCCTCATTTGCTCATTGCGCTATACATTCTCCTCATTTCGCTTTCTTGAGCGCTTCCTGTTCATTAAGTTGTGCAACGTACTCATCGGATGTGAGTATCAATGACTGCACGTTGAGACGAAGCCCTCTGAATGACCTCCACCTGTAGATTGCTACACTCCTTATATTGGAAGTCTGAGGAATCTACTGGTATTGATTGTTTGTTGTTGGTTGTCGTGTGGCATGCATGACATGAAGTCAACATCATGGTCACTTGTGTCAGTGTCATCATCACACTCAATACCATCTTGCTGATCCTAATTCAAGGCTTTTTTGAAGTAGTGAAACACCTTTTCTGGATTGGTATGTGGTGGTGAGGGCACTGAAAGGGATACCTCCCCCTCAACAATTTTTATAGCAACACCAATATTAGTGGTTGCCTCTTGCAACCAATCAAGTACACAAGCTTGAGTTGGCAAACTCAAGCCTTTGATACTGTCCATTGCGACACTATGGATTTCTTGGACATCACTTGTTTGTGGTTGCGATGGTTGTGGAGGAAAAATCATACCTTTAAATACATTCTCTACTGTCTCTACACTCGGTGCATATAAATCTCTCACAAAACCCTAAATTGCATCAGGTCCATAATCATGCAGTTGCATAAATGTCTTTGCTGCCTTGACCTCTTCATATCGTTGTTGTGCAACTCCATTACTATCTGATTCTAGTGGATGCACATCCTCTTCATTAAAAAAGGCCTCACTTAGCCTCATATCATTGTCTAGGGTAGACCGGTTGAGCGGTCAAATGCATGTCCCGCGAAAGCCACTCATGTCATTGGCCAATGATAAATGTTGCACAAATGCTTTGTTGGCCAGAGTTACCAACTATTCCCATCCAATTTGAATCGGAGGTTTCTTTTTCAACCACATAGTCCTACGCTGCTTGAAGTATGTTTTGAAAGAGAAAATACACTCACATCCAATGGTTGCATCTTGTGGCTAGTATGGGCGGCAAGTGTGAGTAGGTCTATTCCTAGATCTCTTGCTTCTTCGATTGTCCTCCACACCATGTGGCTTCCATGGCCGTCAAATATAAGTATCACCTTGTTTGTGGGCTAGACCCCACTAAGGATGAATCTTGCAAAGTGTTCCAACCAATTTAGAAATAGTTCCTTTGTCATCCACGCTTGTTCTTGTATTGACATGTATGCCCCTAACTCACAATTGGCAATGTAATTTCTTACATGCCTCTTCACTTTGAACAAGTAAAACCAGACATGCTTAACTCAATTGCACTCACACATGCGAGGACAATGATCTACTCCCTGCTTTTTGAGATGAGTTGCGAGACATTTTCGGATCCCATTCTTGCAATTACTCTCATTCTACAGTTCCTCCCAGCTTGCACGTTTGTCTCATCACAGTTCCAAATTCCGCTAGAACCGTAGTGGTTGAGGTTGTAAACAGTTTCCAGGTTGTCGTACAAGGATTCCACAAGAGAAGGGCGAAGCTGTATAGCCCTGTTGTTGTCCACTCCTTCAACTGTTGTAATTGTCAAATCAGTGTGGTGCTTTATGAAACTTGCCCACCATGATCTCCTTGGCATGGCATTGGTGAACGTATTAGCCGTTGTTGCAATAATTTAGGCAACAATTGAATCTAGCTAACCTAGTTGTAGGTCACGGGCCATATATGCCATGTCCTTGCACCACTTAACTACTTCAACCTCCTCGTCCACAATTAAAATTGTTTTTGGTCCCTTCCTCTTAGTCAAAGTTGTTCCCATTAGCCAGAACCTCAAGCTGGAAGCAGGTATATTCCACTTCTTTGCCACACCCCTCACTGACATGATATTGCCTTCAACAATGCCAACTATAGCCTCCATGTCAACAATAATCCACTGTCTAATCGGGATAGGTGAGGCCACCTCCCCTACATTGATAGCATAACCATTAACCAGAACTTCTGGTGCACTGACATCTTTATCTGGTTGTGTATCTTTGAAGTGCCTGCCACAAGTTACTCTTATAGTTCACCTTCTAGATGTTATTCTTCCTCTTTGTCCACATGCCATACTAGTGACTTATCCTGCAAGCACATTGTACCTATTAGCAATACTTCTATTCACAAGACATAAACCTGGGTTTACTTGTTTAAATTTAAGAGTGCATGTTAAATTATTCACAAATTATGTGTGTGCAAATATATGTCTATATATGTAGACGAATATATATTTATGTATGTATGTGTGCACAAAAACACACACATGTGCACACACACACACACACACACACACACATATATATATATATATATATATATATGATATCCTGTGCTAGAAGCCTTTGCGGGTAGAAAAATGAAGCAAAGGGGATAAGAATGACCATAATAAGACAAGGTTCTCTTTAATTTTACATTCCATATAATGATCTCATAGTATGAATAAGAATAAATAGTATGAAGATGTAATTGTGACATGATTAAAGAAATGGTAATGATGTTGTTTCTAAATGTGGACTTGGTAATGATGATGAACAAGATGTAAAATATACAACAAAGCACATAGTCAATGATAAAAGAGAAATGCATACAATCAATGTAAACTTAGGAATGCATTCTGTCAATGTAACTGTCTACATTTATTGGAGTGGTAGGCGTGTAACTGATGCAAAGGTGCTTGGAAGACCCAATAATCAACACACACGTAACTTCTTCACAAAGTTCCACAACCTAGAACTTTTGGAGGCATCTACTTTTCTATGAACCCCAACTTGGCTTATGACCTCAACTAGACTCATTCAAGACGTTTACGACCTTTGGAGACTCAAAGGCACTAAAAAAACTCCTTGTGTAAATCCAATCCGCTAACCAAACTCATTTGTTCAAAAGAAACTATTACATCAATCCCTTGCTTCAAGAGTATACAAGACAATATCACACCTGTAGTTATGGAGATATTCAAATTGATGTTGGACACCATCAGGGGACCGCAACAAACATGAGAAACTCATCCAAACAAACCCAACACTCTGTTTTGGCCAAGTTGCTTCATTAGCCCTTATTAAGCCTTGTAGCCCTATCCAATGAGTTTTTGGACAATAAATTTCTTCTCCCTAATCACAAAGACAAAATAAGACTATTTTCAGACACCCTATCCAATGAGTTTTTGGACAATAAATTTCTTCTCCCTAATCACAAAGACAAAATAAGACTCTTTTCAGACACCCTTTATGGAAGTACAAAACATATCTAAGAACCAATATGGAGTCTTTTGGACAGATGAGGTCAACCATGTCTGGACAGAGTGACCTAATAGGGCTATTTAGGTCTCCTTAACAAAGCAAGTATCCTTTAGATTCTTCACCCAATCCAACCACCACACGGAACATTTCAATTTTATCCGCAAACTACACATTCCATCACCATACAGTGCCTATGATGACATTAATTTTCCATTAGTATGCAAACTACATTTTCGGTAAGCTTACACCGAAAGACAGGATTGAGCAAACCGAAGATCAGATATTGAGAGATCACCGAAGATGACTAAGTGCAAAGAGAACCGATGACACAAGTTAGTGTGTAAACCGAAATCACAAAGCAGAAAGATAAAATGGAACTCGACAGAGGAACCCGATATGCAAGTTACAGTGCAGACCGACAAGACATATACAGTGCAACCGACATAACAAAACCGAAGGATAGTCAAGCATGACCCACAGACAGAACCGAAAGTCAGTTGCAGCTCGCAAAAAGTGGATCTGACTACCACGTCAGATAAAGCAAGTGTATTCTATTTATAGGATATCTATTTGTTTTAAATCCATTTCTTTAGGGATAAGATACATGAATGTAAGTTCTTTAATCACTCTAACTGATTTAAAACATAGACTAGGAGATCTAGGTATAAGTTGTAACCCTGATCTTAGAGTTAACATTGTTTTTATCAAAACTCGATGAAGTCAATCCATCTATAAATAGATGATGCAATCATTCAGTATTATGGATGAATATATGATGTAAAGAGAGAGGAGAACATGAATGAATTAGACGAGCACATCTATGGATCAGATTGAGAGTTTCAAGAACAAGAACAAAAGGTGAATTTGGTTAGCAAGAACCAAGAACAGAGCATACCGATAATCAGAGGTATTAATCAATCACAATTAGGTGATAATCCTTTTATGTAAACTAAATTGGATCTGTATCAACAATAGGAGATTGCATTTACCAGGTCAATTTGTAATTTTCTATCATTCTAACAAGTGGAGCAAAGTGTAACAATCCTTTCAAAGAAGGTGGATTTAACCATCCAACATCAACTCTCTTAACCGAGTGCACACTTAACAGCGTTGCTAAAGCTCTTAACAGAGTAGAATTTAATAGGTCTCCACCGATACTCGTAACAGGGTAGATCATCAGAAGTGATCAAAATTGTAAGCCTTAACCAACCCCTTCCAATCTGCAGATAGTGAAGATTTTGTGGGTGCCATCCCCACCGCAGTTTTTACTTCCTCACAGGAGTTTTCTGCGATATCATATCTTGTTTTATGTGTCAATTTACTTTCATGAATATTTCTATGAATGTTCACATGTATGTTAATGTTATGAATTGATATAACTCACATCAAGATAATATAAATCAAATTGAATGGATATACAATTGATTACACAGGTTAATTGATAAAGAGACACAAAAGTTTTGGAGGTACTGATTCACCCCTCCCCTCTCAGTACATACTTCCCATTAATCCCAACAATTGGTATCAGAGCTAAGTCTTTTCTTGGAAAGTTTAAAGGCTTAAGAGAAAAGATCATACAATGGAGAAGTACAGACTTGATAAAAATATTAAGAATAAAAATTCTTGAAATTCAGATGTTCTTTGAACAATATAAAGAAGCTAGAATCGATATGAGACATGTGCTAGATGAAAGAAAGAATATGGCATCTCGCCGCAATGAGATAAATTATCATGAGGAAGAGATACCATATTTCTTTGAGTCTTCAGGATCAACTACAAGCAAAGCATCAGATTCATCAGAAGAAGGCATCACAAGCCTAACTGGAATCAATCTACATATGGCTGGACAAGTTAAATCTTTGCAAATCGGTCAAGAGACACAAATGGTAAGGATGATTGATGTCATGAACAATGCTAGACAAGCCGAGCAATAAAGAACACTAGCTATTGATGATAGAAGAAAGATCACAGAAAAGCTACAAGAAAAAGAGTCTGAAATACAAAGACTTACAGAGCATCACCATGAGATTACAAATCAGATTATTCTTATGGGCCAAGAGGCAAACATATTAAATGTTGAACTCATTGAAAGAATAGAAGCTATCGGTGAACTGAGGGATGAGAACGAAAAGTTGAAACATGAAATAAGAATTCAACAACATAATGAAATTATCAAAAAGGCTGAAGAAAGCAATAAAAGAATGGATAATTTTCTTGAAGGACAACGAAGAGTCAACAACAATACCGGTCTAGGTTTTACCGAGAATGGAGAATCATCAAATCAAGTTGATCCAAAGAATGTCTACACAAATTCAAGACCAAGAAATCTTACATGCAATCACTGTGGAAAGCAAGGCCATACATCAAATGTATGTAGAGGCAAAATGAAAGGTATTCCTAAATCTACATCTTCATTCATAGGATTCTGTTATAAATGTAACAAGAAAGGACATAAAGCATATGAATATAAGTTTGAGATGAAACAACCAAAGAAGGAAACCTACATGGACAAATACTATCCTACATGCAAAATGAATGGGCACACAACTCTTGAATGCTGGAAAAAGAAAAGGCAAGCATGGAATCCTAAAGGTCAAGAAACTCCCTATCAACCGAAGAGAGTCGGTAATCAGTATGTATGAGACTACAATACTTGGAAAAATTGTACAACATGTGGAAGATATGGTCACATTGCTGCAAACTATATGAGACAATGGACTAGAAAGTCTAGAGGCTGGACTAACCTCGGAATGACATGCTTACACTGTCATAAAGTTGGTCATCTCAAGAAAGACTGTAGAGACCGAATGACAGAGACAAGCATATATCCCAATGGAAACACCATTGAAGATATTCAGAGGGCTAGAGACAAAATGTGGAGAAAAGCTTCAAGCAATGATGAAGCTGGACAGAGCAATGCAAATGGTGACACCCCATCCAATGGATCCGGTGACATCACAACCCCCACTTAAACAGAACAAGTAAGTATGGAACTACATTAACCCAAGCTATTACTTTACATCAGTTCCATAGTATGTTGATATAAATGCCAAATTAGCATAAGAAAGATGCATCATGGTATTACTTGTTAAAATACGTGATAACTATGCTTTCGGGCATATATACCGAAACCCGTCGGTATACACTCAAAGCTAAGATTGCCTACATTTACCGAGAAGCGTCGGTTGAAAGCAAAGTTGCCAAGTATAAACCAAGCCTCATCGGTAAACAATCAAATGAACATGTGTCAGCAATACCGAAACCTGTCGGTAAAAGAAAAGTGAACAACGACTGCTCCGAAACATTTTAAGGGTCACCGAAGGAAGTAAAGTCTTCACCGACGAACTCAGTCTTCATACACTGAGGAGTTGGTAAGCATTTATGGCACGCGTTTTAGGGAAACAACTATAAATAGGGCATCATAACAACTCATTTGTTCACGACACCCAGAGCAGAGCGACCAAGGCTATTTTAAGCAAAGAGCGAAGGGATCACATAGCGATCATGACTCGACCACCAAGCACTCCTAAGAAGTTCAGGAATCTTTGCAATCGCAAACAGTAAGTTCTTCAAGACCGACAACTCTAATTTTACACAATATGTAGAAGCCCTAAATTTGAAAATGACCTCAACCTCACGAACCGTGAAATCCAAGAATGCAAAGAAAGATGAGTTCAAACTAATTAAGAATTCAGCGTGTGAGGAACCCAACTATAAGATCCATCCTGAGGTTGCCTCACAACCCGATGACGCTGGTGCATTTTCATGCATTCCAGCTAGGGTTTTACTGGTTGAAGATGTTCGATTGTTCATATGCTGCAAGATTGCAAAAATTGGAACATCAGAGGTTGAAGAAGCTTACAAGAAGCTGTGCAATGATGATGGAACACTGAAGGATGAGCACAAGCACATTGAAGTGAAAGGGCTCACCAATGCCCTAATGTTTACGAAGGTTTTTAAAACCGAATGGATTTGGTTAGTACTAAGACGAATGCATAACAAGCTATGGCTTGATGAACTGAAGGTAATAACCCGAGACGTCATTCATGCGGTCACCGGTTACCCCATAACCGATAAAGTTAAGGCACTAAAGAATCCACCGAAGGCTGAGACCGAGAAAATGAATGGAGCCAAATGGGATGGCAGAGGACCAAAAGTTACAACAATAACCGATGATGAGATCAAGTTCGGTGCATGTTTTCTAGGCTATAAATTCTTCTAGGAAAGCAGATTAAACAACATAGCATCATGTGCAGTAGACACATCGTTCAAAATTGTGAAAAAGGGGACACAATTAGACTTATCTGAGCTACTCCTAAATCAGTTGAAGGACAACTTAAAGACTATCAGGAATGCATAGTCAAACACTTGTAAGTTTGGCTCACTTATAATGTGTATCTTCTTTTATTTTCAAGAAACAATCCCATTGGTTGGAGATGTTAAATGAGACAACACCAAACCGGTTACCATGCAAATCAGTGAGCACATAACTACACTGGGTGATAACTTTGAGACAGTCATGGATGAATACTTCAATGTATTCAAAGACCGAATGCAAAAGAGGGTAAGAATCCCCGAGCAACTTATTGAACAATATAAGGATGAGATATGCTTCATGGTTGACACTGACAATACATACATTAAGCCTGCTGCACCGAGGACATCATGGTTGCAACCATTAGAGTTTGAGATCAACATTGATCTTGCTACTAAGGCAATTGATGCCTTGATTAATGAACTATTGGATAAAAAGCAAACGAAATTTGGAACTTATGAAGAGGCCAAGACAAGAATCAAATCTAGCCTAGTTGTGAAGAAAATTGTCAGGAAGAAAGACAAGATGGTGAAAAATCTGAAAAAGATACTATCAGCAACCAAGGAAGAAGTTGAACAAGATGAAGAAGTTGAAAAGGAGGAAGAAATCGAAGAACAGTTATCTGTCGGTAAAGATGAAGGAAATGATGACTCTGAGGAAACATAGTCAGATTCACCATCTCCACCACCAATAAAAAGGCCAAGGACAACAATTGATTCTAGGACAAGAAACCAAACATCAAAAGACTCTACTCCTTCACCTCTAAAGAAGGGAAAGGTTAGGACTTATAAGAGGAAAGCTCCCGCACTTTAAAGAGGAAAAAACAAGAAAGGAAGGAAATTCATAAGAACCCGAGAGGATATAGAGGATACCGAGCAGGATGAAGCTGTTGAAGCATAGAGTGTCAAGGTAAAAGAACCTGACTCTATTGATGACATTTGTGTATATATTGCAAATTCTGGATCCATCACAGATCCAAACATTAGAAGACGATTGAAACTAAATCTAGAAGATCAGAATAAAATTGAGGATGCCATGATAACAAAAATGTACAACTTCAAATATGTACCAGTACAATTTGAAGGCAGTTATGTACCAAGGGAACTCTTGGATAGATTATACTCCCGTTGGAAATTTGCATTGAAGAATAAGAGAGATAAGAGAAAGAGTACTTGTTTCTCTAATGCCACCTGAATCAAAGAAGGTTGAAATTGATGAGATGATGGAGAAGTAAAAAAAGGAGTTCTCATCGAAGCTGAGAGCATACAAACTCCTTGAAGGAAAGCTTATAGAGCTTGAGCAAGATAGTCATAAGAAATGGTGCAAGATTATGAATAGACCTATTGAGGAGGAAAGCCCTAAGAAAGACCTTCAACACCAAGATGTTGACAAGGCAACTCAAGATGACACACCCGTTGAGTTAGATAAAGAAGAAGATGAAACAACAGACAACGAGACTATAGATGTTGTAGATGAAACATGGGAAGATATCACAAATGACAACATTGCGAACACTAATGTCGTAGACATTACCGATGACCCAGCAGAGGAAGTGAACAAGGATGAAGATGTCACTGTTGCAAAGGATAAAACCGATGAACATGACACAAATATTGATACTGCACAAGTGAACATTCCAGGCAAACTGCCAATATTGATACAAGCTATCAATATCATGCAAGAATCAAGAAAGTCACCTGAGAAGGATACTCCAAAGTTTGCAGGGGAAGAAGCATAAAAGGATAACACCGATGGTCAGCAAGACATCAAAGATACTCAAGATGTAACCGACACTAATAAGGTTACTGGAGGAGATAAGGAAAAAAATGCAGATACCCAAGACAAGAATGCAGAAACCAAGACAGATGAAGCAAAGGACACCAAAGAAGGAGACAAACCAAAAAATGGTACTCCTGAGGAAACCTACAAGAGTGCTACCAATGATGTTAAGGTGAATGTGGAGATGTCTACAGAAACCTAACGAGATGACACCGATGCCAAGCAGTAAAAAGAAGCACAACAGGTCACTGCATCGAGCACAATAGAAAAGGCCAAGAAATTGGCAATGGTGTTACATTCTACTGAGTCACAGAAGAAGAAGAAGAAGAAGACAAAGAAGAACAAGTTAGAGGTTACATTGGATGAAATCATTGAAATACCAGTGTGACCCCTCTACACTTGACTTTGAAGCATTACAATAATATGGAGAGATATTCCAAAGGAAGGCATTGCAAGAAAAGCTGAAGAAACAACACAGGGACTCCATGGTATTGGAGACAACACGGGACATTCTACATCAAATCGTACCCGATGTTGACATTGATCAAAGCAAGCCAATACTTGATCAATTAGATACCCTCATCGACGCAATCACAACTCAGAACATTGATGCTGAGAAGGCAATACAGGAGAGAGATGAGATGAAGTACCAACAGAAGCTCATAGAGAACATCAGCCAAGAAGTGGCAGTAAATAAGGTAAAGCTATCAGAATTCATCACAGAATTAGATCCAATCATATCTGAAGCTATAGCCTTAATTCAAACATTGAGCACAATAGACAAGTTCACTAAAGAAAATAGTGACAACATTGCAAAGTTGGATACCGATCTAGCAAATAGTGCACAAAGCTTAACCACCGATGGAGACAATGCAGTCAAACTGCATTATGAGAAGATCATAGAGGTTAAATGGTTAAGGCAAGAGATGTGGGAGGCAGGAACACACTTTAGGGAAGAAGTAATCGAGCCCCAAGCTCAAATTCTGCCAAACCTTACACTGCTCCAACAACATATCAGTTCAACAAGGAAACTGATTGCAACCCCAGAGATGTCTGTAGCAGACAACATCTATGACATGCACTCCAAGATTACACTCAAGGACATGGCTCTGGAGAACCTCAAAGAACAATGGGAGAAAATGATGGAAGACACGAAGTCTTCACATTCCCATATTTTTGATAAGCTCTAAAGGTAAAGACCTTTGCCCTTTATATCAAAAAAGGGGGAAAATGATGAGTACAACAAAATACAAAAAGAGAAAAGAGAAAATGATGATATGTACATTCATTCATTCAGATGGGCAAATGGTAAATATGATATGTATATGGTATCGTTATATGGAAAATGATAGTATGAGTACAAAGGAGAAAATGATATGTAAAAGGAAAGACATCATATGTACAGATATACCGACATATATATAGGGGGAGTTATTAAATGACTAAGGATTATATATGTTGTATATACTTAACATTTTGTTAGTATTTTGCACATATCAGTTTTTGATACTAATGTCAAAGGGGGAGATTGATGACATTAATTTTCCATTAGTATGCAAACTACATTTTCGGTAAGCTTACACTGAAAGACAGGACTAAGCAAACCGAAGATCAGATATTGAGAGATCACCGAAGATGACTAAGTGCAAAGAGAATCGATGACATAAGTTAGTGTGTAAACCGAAATCACAAAGCAGAAAGATAAAATGGAACCTGACAGAGGAACCCAATATGCAAGTTACAGTGCAGACTGACAAGACAAATATATTGCAACCGACAGAACAAAACCGAAGGACAGTCAAGCATGAGTGACAGACATAACCAAAAGTCAGTTGCAACCCGCAAAAAGTGGATCTGACTACCACATCAGATAAAGCAAGTGTATTCTATTTATAGGATATCTATTTGTTTTAAATCCATTTCTTTAGGGACAAGATACATGAATGTAAGTTATTTAATCAGTCTAACTGATTTAAAACACATAGACTAGGAGATCTAGGTATAAGTTGTAAACTTGATCTTAGAGTTAACATTTTTTTTATCAAAACTCGATGAAGTCAATCCATCTATAAACATATGATGCAATCATTCACTATTATGGATGAATAGATGATGTAAAGAGAGAGGAGAACATGAATGAATCAGACAAGCACATCTATGGATCAGATTGAGAGTTTCAAGAACAGGAACAACAAAAGGTGAATTTGGTTAGCAAGAACCAAGAACAAAGCATACCGATAATCAGAGGTATTAATCAATCACAATTAGGTGATAATCCTTTTATGTATACTAAATTGGATCTGTATCAACAATAGGATATTGCATTTACCAGGTCAATTTGTAATTTGTTATCATTCTAACAAGTGGAGCAAAGTGTAAAAATCCTTTCAAGGAAGGTGGATTTAACCATCCAACATCAAATTCTTAACCGAGTGCACACTTAACAGTGTTGCTAAAGGTCTTAACATAGTAGACTTTAACAGGTCTCCACCGATACTCCTAACAGGGTAGATCATCAGCAATGATTAAAATTGTAAGCCTTAATCGGCCCCTTCCAATCTGCAGATAGTGAAGATTTTATGGGTGCCATCCCCATCGTAGTTTTTACTTCCTCACAGGAGTTTTCTGCAATATCATATCTTGTGTTATGTGTCAATTTACTTTCATGAATGTTTCTATGAATGTTCACATGTATGTTAATGTTATGAATTGATATAACTCACATCAAGATAGTATAAATCAGATTGAATGGATATAAAATTGATTACAAAGGTTAATTGATAAAGGGACACAAAAGTTTTAGAGGTACTGATTCACCCCTCCCCTCTCAGTACATACTTCCCATTAATCCCAACAGCCTAAACCTCTAAAATTTAGCACCGTTACACACTTAACATCCAAACCCTTACAAATTGGTCTGCCACATAGAGATGTCAGATCTTCACCATGCAGATTTGACCCTTTCTACCATATGGGTTCGCTTTGAAACCTCCTGAACCTTGTAGATAACCCTATAATATATCATTTTACCAATAATTAAGATTTTTCAATGGTGGAATGAAGAGCTAAGGTCATTTTTGTGACAAAACCCTACCAAGTTAGGGTTTCAGACCAGTTTGTACAAAATTGCTTATAACTCCTACAAAACTTTATGGATCTTTGTCAAACCAAAACCAAAAGAATTGTTATTCAGTTATCTACGTATTCATGCATATTTTAAACTCTTTCCAATCCGTACAAGGTCATACAAATCAACTATTTGGAAGAAAACCGTGGAATATCAATCAAATTCAGAGCAAAACTTCATTGATCTCCTTTAAAACTTCAAGAAACTTCCATGCATCTACCCAAAGAGGCATAAGTAGGCCAATTTCAACTTCCCAAACTAGTTCCAACTAATTTTCAAATTATTGGACCGTTGGGATTACAAAATGTTTAGTTTTGCAAGAAAAGTTGCAAAAGTTGCTCAAGCAACTTTTACAACTTTTTCTACTTGACTATCTAATGAATTCATATGCCCCTATAACTTTGCCAATATGAAATTTATGACTTACAACCATGAAAAATCTCAATTCCACTCCATTCACACACATTTAGAGGATTTGACTATAGTTTGACCAATTAGGTCGTGAATGATTACATAGGATCAATTTGGCATAAATGCCTTATAGAATGATTCAAAATATTTAAAGACATCCCTAAATAGTCCATGGGACCTTATTACAATCAAAACAACACACAAAACATTCCTATACATCCTAGATGTTGATGAGGCCATGGGTGCTCCTGCACTAGTAACTAAAGCATACAATCATTGTTGAACAAAAGAACAACACTTTGGTTTATGAAATGCATACACTCGACGATTAAAGCCAAATGAATACAGTCAATGATTAAAGAGAAATGGATACAGTCAATTTTTAATAGTACTTCATACCTAGTAAAAACCCAAATGAATCGTGATTAAAAAACAACTGAATCAAATGTATCATGTGTACCTGTAATAATGAAATGAACAAAAGATCACAATAAAGATTAAAAATGAAAAACAAGAACATTTCATGATTAAAGTAGAAGATTTCAACAAATTATCGACAATGTCCCCTATTTCTTTGACATTCCATGTAATGATTTTAGCTAATGGACAAAAAATGACTGACTCAAACCCTCGATGCAATACAAAGCAATGATTGAAAATAACATGGAACTCTAACTGCGAATGAGTACAACCATTGTTACAAGCAAAAATGATATGATAGATGAAGTGGAGGCACTACCTGTGAGTGATAGACCCAAACCCTCGTTCATATGTTTTATGTCATTGACCTTTGTTTTTCAAGTGTAATATTGTGATATTTCTATCATTATTCAATTGTGCCTATGGAGTTCAAATCAATATCATCATTAGTAGAGACATTCTCTTCCTTGCTCATTATAGTGTGATAATCAGGATGAGGATGAGGATGACTCGACTAATGATGAGGTTGAGGAAAAATTCTATTGAAAGCACATAATATCACACCCATAAATGTAAATAAGCTCAAACATTCATATTTCATTTTATATAACCATATTTAGATGAGCTACAGTCAAGGAAGACAATAGATTTTAGCAAATAATTAAAGAGAAATTCGTACACTCAATGATGAAGGATAAATGCATAGAGTCAAGTTAAATTAAAGAGAAATGCATACACTCAATGATTGAATATAAATGCATACAATCAATGATTAAATAGAAACACATACAATCAATGTTTAACATAAGAACATCACTCAGATTTATGAAATGCATACACTTAATAGTTAATAGAAATGCATATAGTTCAGAAATGTAAACTTAATAATGCATACAATCAATGTAACTGTGTACATTCCCTAGTTTAGCGTTATGAAGGGGCTAAATCATTCCACCTTGCGTTACTTGTTAAAGATCCCACTAAAATCAAATGAAACCCAACTCATAAACAAACAATGAACACATACATATGAACTAAATGGTACCCTAAGGTACCAACGTGAACAACTGCCTCGATCTTAGGAATTTGCACAGTTTGCAACTCGAGCTCTGAATTATGCAGAGAATAATCAATGCAAACAAAGAATTTGCAATGAATTTTAATGAAAATGACGATGCAAATTCCATCTTATAAGAGAATTTGAATGTGGAAATGAATGCATTAATTTGTGGTTGATCATTTTGAATTTGAAAATAAAGTGGGAAAGAATCGGTCATTTCATACTGCACTTGCTTGCCATTTATTTTTGATTCCTATGACGGCTTCAACAATTGAATTCTGTGTATTTATTTTTTGGTTTATTGGTGAGCCTTACACCAACAATTGATTGTGCAGGTACCAATTGCAGTTGGAGTACTTGCATGAAGATGTGAGGATTTGTCAGAGAATGTGCAAATAAGAGCATTGAAAGTTTATTTTTATTTGTATCATAACATATAATGCACCAATAACTATGCATGTTTTTAGTAGAGACAACTCATTATGCACAAATAGCTGTGCATGTTTGTACATAAATAGAATATATTAGAAGTTTTGGAACACTTGAGTGTGGAGCTATTTGTAAACATTGAATTTTATTTTTGAATAACAATGTAACATTTTTGGTGTAATTTGTTCTCTATTACAAACATAAATGGTCCATTAGTCGTGCAAGTGCAGTGTCTATTTATGAGGAACATTGTGAACGGTAATTGGAGTATGTTCCTCTTTTGTTTTATAACTTCTGGATAACAAAATGTTTTTTTTTTTTTTTTGGGGGGGGGGGTGNGGGGGGGGGGGGGGGGGGGGGGGGGGGGGTCAGGATAACAAAAATATAGCGGGTATTGGACACCATGTTAGTTTTTGGTGCTCTTCCCCTAGTTTATTTGTATTGATTATCAGGTTTGTGGATAATTGCGGGCATATTTGGCACTTCAGTGCAATCTTTACTAGTTGCGGCCTTGAATTTTTTAATAATATCTTTTATTTTCTCAAGGCACCTATTTTCGCAATGGAAAATACAATATTTAAATACCTACTTTAGATTCATTTACTCGTCCTATGGATCTTGGTCCTTCAATTATGTCTTTGTATGGTTGAAAAGTGCATACAAGGACTATTACCTTGTCTTATAGTACTTTGCCCGAGGGTTCTATGTGCTTTTGTTAATTCTTAGATTGTAAATTATTGGTTTCTTTGTTATGTTGAAAACTATAGTTTTGGCCTAGGCCAGTTATGTAGCAATGAGATTGACTTGCATTATCAAGAGACAGAATCTAGATTTGGCTGAAGACAACCTTCGTCCAACTAGTTTTGTTGTTTCTCATGCCAAAGATTTCAAAGCGTTAACCAATGATAAGTATAAAAGGACACCATCCTTAGATGATTTGAATAATTATTCATTCCTTAATCTATGTACATTAGAGAAAATCCATGATGTCAGTATGTCATAAGGGATTATGCCAAGGTCACTATTCAACTTTTCACATCAATCACATTAGCCCTTGCATTAACATACTAGCATCCATAACATTGCACACCATTGCATCAAGTTCAAAATTCTTACCTTTTTCATAGCCACATTATTTGTATTTTTGTTTTAATGTCTTACAAATTTATCAAAATCATTAAACACTCAACAATGCACGATTGAGGTGAGGTGTGAGTAGTTAGGTTTTTTCCCACATGTACCAAGTACCAACAGTAAGTATAACTTATTTTTCAAGTAAAGGGAGCTCACATTAGGAATTAGGTTTTGAACACCTCACATAATGTCTGTAATGTTTAATTATTATGTGTGTGGTGCTCCTAGGGGGTCCTAGAATTACACGGATCACTAGGAGTTCATATTCTTGGAGCTTATATATGTGTTGTATGTAACATTGGGAAATATATTTAATGTGGGGTCTCATATTGGGAAAATATATTTAATCTTATATTGAGGAAATATTTCTCTGAGTATCCAATACTAAATAAAGGGTTAATGGTTTTTTTTATCTCATGATTTTAATCACATGGTTTTATATTACACCACTTGCTGGTTTTGTGTGAGCTTACACTAGTAAATTTTAGCCCTATTTTCAACGATGATTTGTCACAATTTAGACAGCAATTGGTCTATAAAAAAATGACTACTACCGTCGGTCTTTTTTGCGTTGATTTTACGTCACACTAAATCGTCATCGGTATTTCGACACAAATAGGGTGGATTTATCGATGGAAGATGTGTTGAAATGTTTGGTCCAGCCTGGACCCTGCTTTCCACCAAGGCGACCAATGTTAGTCTAAATGTCGACGAACTCTGCTCGATGAAGGCATCGAGACTATAGCATCGGCGTCGAAAAGCTAAGTGTCGTGTGTCGAAATTGCGACGCGCAATGGTTGATCATGTTGTCGATTGTATAGCATCGGCGTCGATATGCTTAGTGACATGTGTCGAAAGTGTGATGAACAATGGTTGATCATGTCGTCGATTGTATAGCATCGACGTCGATATGCTAAGTGCCTTGTGTCAAAATTTTGACAACCTGTGCCATTTTTTAAATTTTTTTTATATATATTATCGTATAAAATATGTATAAATATATATATAAAATATGTATGAGACTCTTGCTGTTGGGATTAGTATTCACCTTTTGCATTTATAACCACACAACATTAATATTGCCAGA
>MU224070.1:1790103-1846904 GCA_018584345.1 Thuja plicata
AAGGATTAATAGTTACATAGAGAAAAGATTCAAAGACTACATCAGATCCACACAAAATCTATAGGGGACCAGCTCTATGAGATATGATAACAGTAATTTTACAAAGATTAGCAAAAATGGAGTGTGTACCCCTTACCTGTTGTGCAAAATTGCAGCACACGAACCTGTCTCCTCCCGCCAAAAGCACTTCGGCACACGAAATCGATTGCAGGCAATGAAAATTGTGTTTAACACTATTCTTTTTTTTTTCATTCTATATAATCCCGTGTTTGTCGATATTTCGACATTTCTTCTTAAACTTAATATATGTCGATATTTCAACATTTTTGGGAGCATAAACAAAAAAAAAGAGTTTTACAAGCCAAATTGGCCTGCCGTCGAAAAGTTTGGTCTAAAATATAGGCCTAATGTACTAGTGTTAGTTTTATAAAATAAAACACAAGTATAGTCATCTAAGGTTGGGTAGTTGGGATTTTGTGTCTTTTTTTAAAGAGTGCATATGTGAAGCATGGGCTAGGATAAATGAGTTCATGAATTAACACATAGAATATGTCTCAAGGAGGCTTGATGCTTTAGAGATGTTCATGGAGGCTGTGAATATGTATTGAAATGTTTATTGTTGAATAATACATTGAGATTGGATATTGTTGGAGGTTGATTTTTGCCTTCTTGAGGGTTTTCCTATGGCATATCTTGTGGCATATTTTAATGATACGTTGTCTACTGTTTTGCATATGGATTTTGAATACTTATTTGTATAGGTTTCTCTTCTGGGTTACATGGAAATTATCATTATGTAGTTGGAATATTCCTTTCAGTTCTAAGGCTTCAAAGTTATGTTTAGAAAAAAGTTTTAATCCATAGACTTAGGGATCAAATATGCACTTATAGGATTGTACTTGGTATTCACACAATTTTATTTCTTGCCTCAAATCTTATTTTAGAAGTTAGGTATTCTATCTTCATGATGCCATCTGCCATTATCACTTCCACTATGGTTTCCCACATAGACCACAATTTGAATGCAATGTCCAAGCCTCCGCCTCTCTCCCTCACGCTGTAGACCTCTGTTGGGTTGGGTTATTCAGGGGGTGCTGGGGTGACATCTGAGTGATGTCCTTGGCTCCTCATTTCCACTGCTAGCTATGGGTGTTTCTCTTCCTAGCTATGAAGGTGGAGGGGTTTCTACTTATAGGGCTATGAAGGTTGGGGTTCCTCACCAAAATCGTGCTATTGTTGGTGGGCAGAGTTATGCTCATGTTGCCAAATCTGCTGCCACTATTCCTCCAAAGGTGAAAGCTCAACCCCTTGCCTACGCCAAGACCTCCCCTATGGTATTTTGTGGCTTATATGTGGTGAACAATATGTATCTATACCAATATTGTGGGTTGGTTGGTATATTTGTTGATTTATGGCCCTCTCTCCTGAATCTGCATTGCTAAGTGATGGATTATTGGAGATCTGTTGTCTAAGGTAACATTGAGATTTTCCCTTGCGCAAAGAGGCTTTTAATTTCTTCTTTTATTTCTAATGAAGAACGTGATTTGGTATCGAGAAAATTATGGGTGTGGGGGAATCACTATCTTTTAGCCAAACCCCAAACAATCTCCCTTAACCCTCTTACTAAACCACTTAGTGTGTGTTTAATGTAGGTTCATCTCTCCAATATTCCCCTTTATTTCTGGGTGAACTCTTTCTTTATGGCCATTGGGAACCATATCGGTCATTTATTAAATATGGATGAGGCTATGACAACAGTGGAACTCTCTACCTTGGCTCGCATCTTGGTCAACATTGATATCTCCACATCCCTTCCAATGGATGTGGTTCCCATGATGGGGGAAATACCATGGACCTAGTTGCTAGATTGTGAGGGCCTCTCCTTCCTAGGGTTGATGAGGTTCAACTTTGTTAGCACTCTGTTCTTGATCCTATTGCTGTCAACTTTCTCTCTTTGAGGGCTCCACCACCATCTCTTTGTGTTGGGGACCCTCTTGAAAGTATTTCCTAGATGGTTTCCCATCGGGAAAGGAAGAATCAATCTATTTTCACTCATCTTTCTCCTCATGATGTGGGTGAGTTGTCTACCCACTCTTGATGTGCGTTACTAGTTGTGCTTCTAGTTTGTTGCTAATGATTTATTTTTGAATTTGTAAATAGTCTGGTCTATATTTTTAATGCCTTCAGGTTGTGTTTTTGTAAGGGACAATACCCTTGTTTTTCTTCTTTTTATATAAAAAATAATCATTTGTCATCATCTTTTTAGTTTCCTTTTAATTTGCTTCAAGATGAAAATTTACTTTTTTTTTTTTTTTTCATTTTCTTAATTTTTAGACCTAAATAGGTATTGATTTCCATCCCAACTCTTTCCTGCAAAATGTTATCACTTATGTGTGTGTGTAATTTGAGTATCACAAACCTTCATAAAGAAATAGTATGATCTATTAATTCAAGATACAATACTTGTTTAAAGCAATGAATTGAAATAAATCACGAGTGTTCTATGACTCTTTCTAAGGACTTGATTTATGCTCCCATCTGCAAATTGATGTTTAAGTGAAACCTTAGAAAATGAGATTATAAGATGAATTAAGCTAATATGAACTCAACTTCTATGTTAATGATGCAAATTCTATGCTAGATGATGAAATTAAACTACATTATGATGCAAATCCTCCATTATAACAATGCTTAAATGAAGAAATGATATGCAAACCATCATTGTGCCTATGATTTGATAGAAGTTGATGTCCAAACCAACATTATGCCTTTGCTTTGATGATAGTGGATTTATGCAATTGCTCTATATGAAGGTGGTTCCTTTTACTCTAATTATGTATCCTATTTATAGGATTTCCAAGGTATAGGGTGTGAATTAGATTAACCATGATTAATATGTATGTTGAGGTTAAGTTTGATGATGTGTCCCCTTTGAGTGGACATGATTCCCTTTCAAGATTAAATGGTTAGGATTGTAAAACCTTTTGGTGATCCATGTGCAATTGGTTCTTTTCTCCCATCGGTTCAATTAATTTCTGTCATGTAGCGGTAGGTGAGACTTTTTAGGAGAATTTAATCTAAACGAATTAATTAAATTAGCCATGTATGATTTATGAATATGTTGGATTTAATTAATTAAAGAACTATGTAATTAATTGATTAATTCAATGACAATTAATTACTTTTGATTTAATTAAACTAAATGACTTAAATTTAATTGTGTTTGCTGCCTCTTTGAATCAATGTGTGAAGCAGGTTGGTTCAAAGAATATTTTCTTTGATGTCGAATTGATGCTATGATAATCTGATGTCAACTTGATTGATTTGAATGATTGATGTTTCCCCATTGATATGATGTTGGTGATGATGATGCTAATTTATATGATATGGTTTGAGTATTTTGATTTATTTTCCAATAAAAATCAGTGATAAGGATGCCACGATAGAAAATTTGGTTTGATTCATTGTTGAAAATATGTTCCATTAGGTTCACACAACACCCATTAGGTAAAAAATGGACTATATAAAGGTGAAAAGTCATTTTCAATCTTCATTTTAACTTTTACTCTTCACCCTTTTATCCTAGAGAGAGTAAAAAGCTTGGAAACCATGGTGATCCCTGTGCATGAGCATTGTTTTGAGCGCATTTGACAACATCAGAGGCCTCCACATTATAGACCACTGATGAGTACCCCTACCACGATCCTCATGTTGTCAAATTGCCTCAAATTTTGTGCTTGTTTGAATTATATGTTGATTTTTCTAAATTTTTGCACATGGTTAACAAAATTATGCATATGAGAAATATTTTTGCAAATATGGTCATTGTTTTAGCACATATGTTTGCCTTTATTTTGCATATAGTATTTAATTTTGTGCATATGATAGTGATGGACTTGTGATTATTGTTGGAAGATACAATTGAAACAATTTTCATATTTCCATTGATGTCACACCTTACCTGGCAAGACAATTGCTATCTTGTAAAGTGCCATATCAATTGATTGATGAAGAAGATTTGAAAAGAGGAGATAACAAGAAGACCAAGTGAAATGGTTGAGTTATGTGAAACTAAAATGGGTACTTGATAAGATTGCATGTTGGTAAGGTAATATGTTTTTTTATCTTTAACACCAAGTGAAGTTTGGATGACTGCAAGTTTAGTCTTAACTGAGTAAAAGAGCAAAAGATTAAGGAACTTCTGTATGTGCCATGTGATGCGAGTGTCGACCGTGTATCAGTACATGTTGAGAAAATTTAGCGTCGACCGAGCATTAGTATTTACCGAGCGTCAGTAAATTATCGAGTTATCTAATGATGACCGAGCAGAAGAACACAGTGATGACCGAGTGTTAGTATTTTGACAGTTTAATTAAGATTTGAGATCCCAACCTAAATAGTTGATTTATTGGGATGTGTGAAGTATATTTTAGATAAGGATGATCATTGTGGATAATTAAATCATCAATTAATATATGTTTAACCATTTTTATGTATGGATTCAAGGAGTTTTAGGATGTATTCTACAAGGTAGATGGAAAACAAAATGTTGGAAGGATTCGTTGGATCTGACCAAACCCTAATATCTACGGTGATGATTAAGCAAAAAAAGATCTAGTTACCTGATCAGAGAGGTATAAGATTAACCTAATTGGAGGTTATGTGTGTAGAGGTTATTTCACTTGATTGGAAAATCTAAGAAGAAGGTAGAGAAGGCTGAGAAGAGAAGTACATGACTGCATAATGGTGATTGCTTGACAAATTTCCAAGCAGATCTGAGTGATAGAGTTGTCAATGGAGGCTAGTAAGTGAATTAGCATTTGAGTGAGAGTGGATTTGTATTTGCAAAGTGAGTTGTATGTTTAAGATCACATTACTATTACTTTATAACCATTGTATCAGTGCAAAATACTTTTAAGAAAGGTTGACCTAACAGTCATATTGTAAATCCTTTAATCAAGGTGACATTCTAATGGAATGGTCTTAGCCCTCTAACCAGACTCACTTTTAACAGGGTGATTAAATCCTTTTAACATGATCACATTTAACAGTGTATATTATAACCTTTAACAAGGTTGGCTCCTCACAGAGCTCACTTCATAAGAGTGAATAATTGGTAGCATGTTAGTAGTGTTTTTTCCCATATTGGGTTTCCACGTTAAATCCCGGTGTCATATTTGTGTGAATGTTATTTGATGTGTTATACTGTTAAGATTTTTATACTCTGCAAGTTGATTACATTAGGACAGGGAAATGCAAGTTTATGTTACTGATTATATGCTATAGAGACTGAGTAGATTAGTGAGTGGATCTGATTTGGTTAAAGTGTTTATAAGTTCAATTGGTACATTTGGACCTAGGATAACTAATTCACCCCCCAATCAATTATTTTGAATCATTCTAACAATTGGTATCTTTAGACACCTAAATTTGGTTAGTTGCATTAATCAAATCAAATGGAAGCTAATCAAATCAAATGGGACTAAATCACATCAAATCAAAGGATTAATTAAAAAATATATCAATTAATTTAATCTAAGCCTAAAAGGGATTAATCAAAGCTATGTAATTGATTTAATCAATTAATTATATAGTTTAAATCAAAAATCAAAATCAACCTATTCCCTTACATGGCTAATTTAATTAATTAATTGAATTATTTAAATCCTAATTTATTTCAACAAAGAAGACAAGAATTTGAAGAGCCAATGAGAATCAAGAATTAAAAGAAAATGGATCACTCCAAACTTTGCAATCTTGATCACTCATTTGACCCTTTAACATCCTCACCACTCAATTTGTCTCTTTGTCCCAACCTTTGAGACCAACATTTAAATGGTCTCTCCATTTGAAACCCATTGAAAGCCTTCAACTCAACCAAGCTTTCATCATGATCAACTTAACTCTACCCCCTACCCTTGGAAAATCCTATAAATAACAAGCATTTTGAGAGCATTAAAAATCCTAGACATTCATGAGCAATTGCATCTACACTATAGAGAAATTATTTAAGATCATAACATTTGTGAGCAAAATAGAGCAATTTGAGAGAAAGATTGAATGAATTGCATTGCAATTTGAGAATTTGAGAGCTAGATTAGGCATTATAAAACATCATTTTCTCATTCTAGGACTATCACTAATGGAGATTAAGGCTGAGAGCTTCATTAGCATGCTTAGTTAGAGAACCACGAAATGCTTATTGTTAATTTGTCAATTGCTTGATTAAATTTAGATTATCTTTCTATAGAATTGATAGATTTCAAACTAATTTCATGAAGGTATACTTTATATATACATAAATTACACCCACCATGGGGCTTTAGGCCTCTAATTTCCATTTTTTAATGTTAGTTTGCATGTTTTTGTATCTCTTCTTTGTCACATTTTGCCGTTTGCAGGTAAAGCGACGCCTGCGAGGTAAATGTTCACGCGTACAAACAACAAATCCACACCTACAAATTCTTCTTTCACCACGTACCAAGCCAGATGTCACACCTTTGAAAACAAAGTCATGCGTTTACACAGTCAAATCACACCTGCTATCTTCCTTTATCGCGCATTATCTTTCATATTACACACTTTCTGTTGTGTTTTAATGCATTGTAAAGTTATTTTACGCCTGATCTATGTTAAGTTGCGTGTAGTAACATTTAAAATGATGCTTAAAGGGCTGCAAAGTACCGTGTATACAATAGTAATGTGTCGCGTATTCTCCTACTAAATGACGCGTAGAGTTCTCTGTATTTTTAAAATTGCATCTTATAAAAATTAGAAAATTAATACTGTGTGTTTTTCTGATTTACAGATGAGCAAACATCTGAAGGTACAAAAACCAGAGCAGAGAGTTTGCAAAGATAACAAAGAGGTAAGAATCCTTACAAAGCATGCAAAAGAAATTCACAATTTTTCCATTTTGGAAAGCCTAGGAGAAGAAGAGAAGCTTTTTGAGCATTTTTTCAAAATTGTTAAAGCTTATAAAATCAAGTTTCCTACATTGAATTAAGATTAAAATTTGTTAGGATCTTTAAGGAATTTACAAATTTAGAAAGGATCCTTCAATTTTGTCTTTTCAATTTCTTTGTTTTTCCTTCATTGTTTTGGTTGTGTTGACTAACTTTGTTGGAGGAGAAGGAGAGGGAACAATTGCCACTAGGTGAGTTAAAAAGAAAGAAAAACGCTCAAAAATGCACCTAGCCTTTGTTAGCTACATAAAGAGGTATTTTTCTTAACAAGATTGCATTTTGCTTAAATTGTGGCACTCACTTTCCAAAATTAGTCTAATTAGTAGCCTATTATTGTTCACCAAAAAAAAGACATTAGGCCTATGATCTCAACTCTTGTAGTTGATCAAAATGCCAAACATGTCGGATTTGGGGATAGAAAGAAAGGCTAAGGAATGAACCAAACATTTTATTTTTAAAATCTCCGTCAAGAGGTTGGAATTCACATTTGTTAAATGTGTTTGGAAGAGAAGAAAGTAGTAGGGATATTCTCTTCAATTTTTGAGTGAATCAAACTCCTACACCTACCTATTCGATTCATTTCTTGCTTTAATATGAACATGTTAGAGATATAGAGAGCTTGCCTCCCGAGTACATCCTTACAAGGACGGTGAGAGGGAATGACCCAAGTGGGAGACAATCACTTTAGCCATGATAAAATTTGACCCACTATAATATAAACACATTCATCCTCAAAAGGGTGGGTGACAAATAAGTGTTGAGAATTTCACCTCCTCTAGAAGTCCTTTGGGATTGCGCAAAATTGTATCTTTATTCGTGTGGGAGGCCCTTGTAATGGGGGTATAAGAGACTCATCATTTGTTTGAACAAAGTTACATTATAACCTGGTTAAGTAGCAAGACTATCTCTTAAAGCCATGTTAAGAGCCAAAATTGACCTTAGGTAGCTTGTTTGGAAGTTTTTCTTGTCAAGACCCATGAAAACATTTGAGAACATACACTTTGTGTGGTTTAGGATAAAGAAACAAATTTCTTTGTGTGTTGTGTTTTTTTCTACATTTTCAAACAAGAAAGTATCTTGGAAATATGATCACAAAATTAAAATTTTTAAAAATCTATCAAAATAATGACAGATAAATTTTCCCGGTGAAGTGACGCTTACAATCCTTCTTGTCATGCGTACCAATAGTTTTGTGATGCGTAATCAACTCAAGTGGCACATACCATGTTTTAAGCTGCACATGCTTATCTTCCAAGTGATGCATACAACTGTCAAGTGTCATGTATCAATAATCAAACGATGCGTACTATGTTTCAAATTTGCGTAACATCATTCCAGTGAGCGTGTAAACTAATATCAAGTGTCACGTACCAACAATAAAACAATGAGTATAGAATGAGACAAAAAAACAAGGGCATTTTGTGAGGGTTAGGAAAATTTTTAAATTCATAATTGGATACCCTTTTTGAAGTTTTACCTGTGCATCATCTTTCATTGATCAGAATCCTTCATATTTGGAAAATTCAAAAAAATCATTTTAAGGGATTGATTGAAGGGATAAGCCAAGATATCTTTAATTCATGCTAATGCCGGATTTTATTAGATCCCACTATATAAAGTCCACCTTTCAATCTGACGGTACATATCTAAGGAAAGAAATTCCTTTCCCAAGTGATACATTCAGCTCCTCACGACAAACAATTGAACCTACAAAAGAGGTGGAACGAAACAAGATGTCTTTTCCTTTTGGTAATATGGATCCCGATCTCATTACTCTTGTCAACAAGGACACCAATAACAATCAAAATGGTGGAAATATAGATGCTAATAGTAATGGGGCTAATGGAGGAGGAATTGACCCTAATAACCAAGGGGTGGACAATCATGGAGGCAATAATGATCCTCAAGATGAGGAAGCTATTGAGGAAAAATTAAACGAAGCAGTGCAAAGCCCATTCTTCATGAAACTCATGGAGACATTTTTAGAAAGAGATAGGGAGAAGTACTTCCTCTACCTAGCACAAGCAAGGACAAAACTTCCCCATGATTATGATGTCTATAGAATTGAAACCAAAAGAATATAAGACTAATCCCATTGACATCATGAACAAAGAATTTAAGTTATTCCAAATGTAATTGGACAAGATGAAACAAATGGGGGTTCCTAAACCATTTTCAATTGAAGCATTGCATCATTTTCTATTTGATAAAACCCTAATGTTCCATTCCCTAGTAATGTAGTTTTTCCCAAGTATGATAAGTACAAGGGAGAATCTAATCCACAAGATCACCTAAGGGAATTTTGTGCATTGAGATTGGAGTTCATGCATGACACAAATTATTTAATGAGATTATTTCCAAGAAGCCTTGAAGGAATGACGATGGAGTGGTTTTCTAAACTACCCTCCTGTATTCGCACTTTTGAAGAATTGGCTTCCAAATTTGTGACACATTATTCTTATAACATTAAACATGAAGTCAAAATGATTAATTTATACAATACGAAACAACGTGATGGAGAAGGGTTCTTAATTTTCCTACAAAGATGGAGAGCAGTATTTGCTAGATACCCTCGAAGTGTTCCCGAAAAGGAAAAGATGGATATTTTCATCAATACATTGAATACATAAATGAACTATCTTTTGAGATTAAAATGTCCACGTTCTTTCCAAGACCTAATAAAAAATGGAGTCACAATGGAAGAAGTGATATTTAAAATTGGAGAAATCAAACTCTACAAGAACAACAAAAATTCTAATAATAATAATAACCCTTCTGACAACAACAACAATAATAGAGCTCCTCCTAATAACAATCAGTTTTGGATCAAGAATACTAACAAGGGTGTGTTCAATGATGGAGTTGTGGAAGCAAATAACTTAAAATCCACTCCATTTAATCTCACACGAGGATCTAACTAAGATAACAATGTGAATCAAGCACCTAAGGTTCCCTTCAATAAAAACAAAATTTTTGGGAACAATCAAGAGGCTAGCAAGCCTAAACCCTTCTTTGATCCATTTCCTAGAAGGAAATTCACACTCATGGGTGAACCTCTTTAAAATGCATTGAGGACCCTCACTGTGAATAAGATTGTTGACTTACCTAAAGCTTAGCCCTATGAGCCACAAGTGAAATCATCATGGTGGAGTGAGTCAAACCATTGTGAATACCATCAGAATAGAGGGCATAAGACAAACAGTTGTATGCGATTGAAACATGTGGTGAAAGAGCTCATTGGTAATGGAGTAATCAAAGTGGAAGGACCCCAAAATAATGAAGATCACACGACTTTCAAAAAAACTTTATTCAAACATGAGAAAGTTGAATCTAAAAATGTTAACAAAAATGGAAATAATTCAAGAGGTAACAACAAAGTCAAATTTACCCATAGTTATGATAATACTACCAATGCTCTATCAAGAAATGATAATACTATCAATGTTGTGGTGGTGAAGGAACAACCTAGCAAAGATACCTCTAATGTTGTCATTATGGGGTAGGCATCAAGGATCACCCTACAAGGAAGTTCTCCTAAACCTTTTGGTCCTACTCAAGCAACCACTTTGACAAAACAAACACCTTCTTCAATGAAGCCCTATAGCTTAGTGTTTCAATTGCAAAAGACACCGGCTCAAATTTCTATCTTGGAGCTATTGAAACTTTCACTGAATCATAAGGAAATCTTGGAGAAAGCTCTTGTGGAAACGAACATTCCTGAAAACTTGGAGGAAGAAAGGTTTCAAAACAGGGTGGGTCATCTCATTACACCTTATTGTCTATCATTTTTTGAGAAAGATGACATGTTTATAAATCATCCTCAAAACCTCCCATTGCATATAGAGGTCTTGATCCAAAAGCACCGTGTCAAAAGAGTCCTCATTGATGGAGGAGCTGGTTTAAATATTTTCACCTTGAGTCTAGTTAAGGCTTTAGGAATGGTGGTTTTTCCCGTTCAAGTGGGCCCAATCAAGAAAGATACCATTTTTCAAGTCCTAGATTTGAAATTAATTTATAACATTTTTTTAGGAAGGCCGTGGATTCATGAAATGCAAGCAGTGCCTTCAAATTATCACGAATGTATCAAGTTTCCCTACATGGGTGAGGAAATAACTATTGGAGGAGACTCAAATCCCTTTCAATATTGTAACATGGTGAAACCTATACATGAGCTATTTATTCCACATAATAGAGAAGGAATCGTTTCTAGTGCAATCATTGAAGAAACTAAGGAAGAAGGTCCTAGTTCGACATTAAATGCTACCTCTACCTCAAGTCACAATGAAACTAACTTATGTACATTGACTAAGGGAAAAGATAAGGTTAGCTTTGAGGGTGAAAGTTCTAATGACTGTTTAGTAAAATTTTCTACTCCAAGGGAAGAAACTTCAAAACCTTCTAGGGTTGAAAGAGAACAAGCCAAAGAGGACAATTATCAAAAGATGAATGAAATGATGCACAAATTTTAAAAACAATGTAAAATACATCAAAAAGGAGTGGGGGAATATTATGTTTCATTATTTGACTTACCCACTTCTCCAAGGACACATGGCAAACCTTATATTTCTCATCCACCTGAAAAATACAATTCTCATTTTGTGAGAGAAAGTGATCAATCAGCCTTAGATAAAGAAGACAGTGAAGTCTTGCAATGGATTTACAAAGATGAGGATAGTACAAGTATCCCAATTGAGATAATTCAACATGTCAACATTCAAACTGATCAATATGGCAAAGGATTCCAAATCATGCAAAAGATGGGTTACAAGGGAAGAGGACCCTTAGGAATAAGAAAAAAAGGCTTGTTAGAACCCATTCAACATCCTTGGAGATCCAAGGATGAAATATCAGGCATAGGGTATCAAGAACAAGGAGTTAGTTCAAGCAATATTCATGATTCCTATGAACATGTACATATGTTAGGATCCGAAAGTGAAGATGACTCCGACGAATATGAATGGGATTCTCTATCCAAAGCTTCTTTTCATGAAAGGAAAATAGATTTCATTCATAACTATGATCCTATAGCTAGTACAAGAAAACAAGCCAATATGGATTAAGGATCGAGTTCTACACAAGTATCAAATGATCCTCAAGTACCAAATGTATGACAAGCATCTAGTGAATATCAATGGGTAGGTGAACCATGGGTACCTTCGTGGTGGGGGGGGGGGCGGTAGATTCAAACATTAGGTTTAATCCACAAGTATCTTTTCCCATGGAAATCCACGAGGACTCAAGTGAAGAGAATTTTGATCCAACTTCTATGGAACACCTTGAAGAAGCACATGTCATTGACTTAAGCGATACAATGTATGAACCTTTGAATGAATTCATGTCCTTAAACCTCGTGAATGAAATCTTACCTAACGAATCCCTATCTCTTATCCATCCCAAACTTATTGATTGGGATTTGACCGAGCCAAACGACATACTTTATTTTCCTAATGACAATACCATGGCTCAATACCTCAATATGATTGAACCATCTTCCACCAATGAATTCGATCCAAGTGTTGGAATAATGGAATGGTGTTTACTAAGAGGGGAGGGGTGAATCAGTAACCTTAAATTTTTTTATCAATTAACCCTTAATGATCTTTCCTTTCATTACTGACCATATTGCTTTTCTACTTTATGCATGTAATATCAAAACATAAACTTAATTGCATGTAAACATTCATAGAAACATTCATGAAAAGTAGTTACACATGACACAAGAATTGGTAACGTAGAAAAACCATGTTAGAAGGTAAAAAATGTGGTGGGGATGAAACCCACAAAGCTTCACTATCTGCAGAATGGAAGGTGCTAGTTGAGACTACAAGTGTGATCATTTCTGATGATCTTACCCTGTTAGGAGTAATATTTTAGATTCGTTAGGTCTACTCGGTTAAGAGATTTTAACAACACTGTTAAGTCTGCACTCGGTTAAGATATTTACAATAAGACTGTTAAGTCCACCTTCTTAAAGGATTTATTCTATTTTCTATAATTGTTAGAGAGTAGTAAAAAATACTTGTTAACCTGATAGTATGCAATCTTGAATTGCTAAATATAGATCCTTTAAGTTCACAAGATATGTGTATCACCTATAATGATTGATTAATACCTTTGTTTTTCTCGGTAGCCTTGAATCTTGTTCTTCATAACTGAATTCTTTATTTTGTATCCTTCTGCATGAAACTCTCTGTCTAATCCATAGATATCTGTTGCGGCTACAATCATCATGTTTTGACTGATTACTACATCTATTTATACAATGTATTGATCTAATTAGGTTTCATGCTTTACAATAAAAAATCTATGATCAAAGGTTTACAACTTGACCTTGATCTCCTAGTTTGCATTTTTACAATGAGTTAGATTGATTAAAACAATTACATATGCTTTACTTGTTCCTCAAGAAATGGTTTTCCAGCTAAGCATAAAGCTAATTATAAAACTAAAGTGCTTTATTTGACGTGTAACTCAGATGCACTTTTCTTAGAAATAAAACTATCTTTCGATTGAATGGTGCTCGGTCTACTCTATAGTCTATGCTCAGTGATGTCTTTGAAATTTCTATCGATTTACTTTGTAAACTATGCTCTTGGTTCACTCTGTAAACTGTCTGTCGGTGACTATTGCATTTATCTATTTCGGTGACCTTTGTGTTTAACTAAATGCTGTCACTTGGTGATCATGTAAACTGACAGTCCAAAAGCTGTTTCCTTGTATACTAATGAAAATTATGATCCTTTAGGATTATCGATCTCCCCCTTTGGCATTAGTATCAAAAATAGATATGTGCAATTAACTGAGGTGTTCAGTATATACACCAAGTGTTTACCTTGTCAAATGACTCCCCCTATGTGCATGCCTTCGTACGGTGTATGTAAATGTTTCTCCTTCGTGTATTTCCCTCTTTGGCCTTTGACATGTTTTCCCCCTTTACATATATATATTTCCCCCTTATACATATATATTCCCCCTTACACATATAATTTCCCCCTTTTTTTAAAATAATGACAAAGTTGTAATACTTACAACTTGTCAAGTATGTGGGCATGGGATTTTTGAATGTCTTTCATTATCTTCTCCCATTTCTCTTGGAGGTGTTCCAGGGTCATGTATTCCAATGTGAGTATGGCGTGCATGTCATATATACTCTCAGTAATAGACATCTCTAGGGTGGAAATCAATGCTTTTGCCAAAATCATGTATTTCAACAGCAGTGTGAGATTCAAGAGTAAAATAGCTTGGAGCTTGGTTGCCTCATCTCAGATTCCACTTTTATCCTTTTGTAGTTCTAGTCTCAATCTTTTTGACTCTACAATTTTCTCATAATGCAATTGGAATGCATTTTCTTTGGTTGTGAGAGTTTGTGCACTAGCCTTAACATCTTCATCTATCTTTTCTATCTTTTCATTATGCTCAGTAGTGAAATGCTCTATTGTACACAACTTTTGAACTAGTTTAACTACTTCTAATATTATTGGTTCCATTTTAGTTACTAAGTCAAAAAATTTTACCTTATTTTCTGCCACTTCTTGGCTGATCTTCTCGGTTAACTTGTATTGACACTTCTCCTTAGCACGTTCCTCAATGACTTTGTCTGCATCTACATTCTATGATGTAATAATGTTGGTGAGTGCTGCTAATTGATCAAGTATAGGTGCATTTTGATCAAGTTGAGTGTCCGATACTATCTGCAATAGTATTTCTTTTGTAGTAACCAGGAGTTGTGGGTTCTTGTGCTCCTTGAGATTTTCCTGTATAGCCTTCCTCTTGCAAATTTATCCATATTTGGTCAGGGACTTGGGATCTAGTGTCCTTGGATCACAGTCAGGTATATCAATTATCTCATCAATTATGACCGGAGCTTTTCTCTTCTTCTTTTTCTATGAAATATTACTGGAAGCAGGGGAATGAAGAAGTATTACAAGTTCCTTCTCTGTCTCTTTTTCTTTTGGTGATTGTGTGGGAGGTGTATTGCCTCTTTTTTGCTGTTCAGTTTTGACCTATTGGTCGGTAGTAGACGTCTCTACTTCAACCTTTTCTTTGTATGCAACCTTGCCTTCTTTAGTGTTCTTGTTGGTGGCATCACTCTATTTTTCCTCTCCACTTGTTGTTTTCTTCTCTTCATTTGTATCCTTTTGCTTCCCTTGTTTATCACCTGTGTCTATTGGTATGTTTGCATCAGGTGTCTTCTCCTTTTCTTCGGTAATGATATTGGTAGCTTGTATTAATAAGGGCATGTGAACTGGTATGTTTACCTATGCACCATCCATTGTATCCTTTTCCTTTTCTTATTCGGTGGCATCAATTTCATCTTTATCATATATGGGCTCATCATCAGAATCAATCTGAGTTATATCTTTGATTGTGATGTCTGGTATTTCCCCTAATGTTTGTAATATGTGAGGTATGTCATCCATGGCCTTGCTTGCTGCTGTTGTCAAATCAATTAGAGTGACATCCTCAGTGTCATTAATGAAAATGTGTTCTGGGCTCAGTGTGGCCTATTTATGTTCATAGTGAGGTTTCTCAGTAAGAGCCAGTACCTGATTGGGGGCATTTAATATTTCATTCCAAGTCTCATCACTTTCTTTGTCAAGCTCTTGTAATCGACCCTCTAGTACTTTGTATGCTCTCATTTTAGCTGAAAATTTCTTTGAATGTTCTTTCATTGTTTCATCAATCTCTTCAACTATTGATTCGAGTGGCATGAGTGTGACTAGGGATCTTTCCCTTATATGTTTCTCAGTGTGCAAGGCATAAGTCCACCTTGCTGATATTCTGTCACTAAGCTCTTGTGGCATTTGATTGTTGAATTGTATTGGTACATACTTGTATGTAACCATTGCCTTAATTATGGATTCTTCTATCTTGGTTTGATCTCTGGGAGATAAGGTTAGCCATTGTCTTATCTTTCAGTGTGATATGCTCCCGATGTTGATGATTGATTGTGCAACTTCATCAACTATGTGAGGAACTTTGAGACTTTCTGTATTAACTCCTTGTTCTTTATCATCCTTCTCAGTATCTTCCTTATCCTCTTTACCTCTGATATATCTTCTTCTTTGTCTCGGTGCTGATTGCCCAGTTTGAGGCTTTCTCTTATAAGTACTCATTGTACCTTTCTTTAGCAGTGGTGAATCTGCATCTTTGGTAGTTTTACTCCTGGTTCTTGATGTAGCTGTCACATTTGCAACCTTTGCCTTCTTGGCTAGTGGTGCATCTGACTCAGTAGATTCAGAATCACTCAATTTTTCATCTTCACCAATGGGTAACTGTCCCTCGGTGACATCTTGTTCCCAAATATTTATCATCTATCGAAAGTTTCTTCTCAAGTGTTTTTATGATTTTATTCTTCTTTCGGTCTATCTTCTTCACTACTAAGCCTGTCTTGATCCTAGACTTGGATTCTTCATATGTTCCAAATCTGATCACCGATTTGTCCACTGGTTCATTCAATAATTACTTCAATAGCATTTATGGCTTGATCTATGTTTATCTCATAATCTAGTGGTGGTAACCATGCTGTTCTCGGTACAGCTGGTTTGATTAAAGTGGTGTCATTGTCCACTATGAATATATGTCATCTTTATACTATTCCACCAATTGTGCATGGATCCTCATTCTCTTCTGCATTCTGTCCTTAAAGGTAGTGAAGTATGCATCCATTACTGATGTGAAATTATCACCTAGAGACTTAATGAATTCACTAATTTGTGCAGTAATTGGTTGGGTTGTGTCCCAATTGACATTACCGACAAATGTGAAGAAATTATGAAAGTAGAAAAATGTGCACATGAGGAGTGAACCGAACTTACATGAATTAGATCTGGCTGGCCTAATTGTCCTCATGTTTTCCTCCAGTTGCTTTAGTAGAAGCTCGGATAAGTCCAGTTGTAGTCCCTTCTTCACAATTTTATAAGTAGTGTCAACTGTTCCACAAGCTACACTATTCAATCAGGTAGCTTGGAATACCTTGTATCCAAGTACACATGCACCAAACTTCATCTTAGGATTGGTGATGGAGTTAACTTTCAAACCTCTGCCGTCCCATACTGCACCTATTATCTTTTCAATCTTGGGGTGAGAAGGATGTTTTTGAAATTTTTCTTTGTCAGTTATTGGATAACATGTACTGCGTGAATCACATCCTTAGTGATTGATTTTGGTTCATCCAACCACATTTTTCTATCATGTACTCAGTTGAGTACTATCTGAATCCACTCGGTCTTGAACTCTTTTGGGAACATTAGGGAATTTGTTAACCCTTTCATCTCAATGTGTTTGTGCTCCTCTTTAAGGTTTCCATCTGTGCAAAGCTTCTTGTAAGCTTCTTCAACCTCAAGATCTCTGATCTCTGCAATCTTGTAGTGGATGTATGCGCGGATATCATCGACTAGCAAAACCCTAGGAGGGATGCTTGAGAATGCTCCTTGGTCATCGGGTTGTGAAGCAACCTCAAGAAAAAAATTATACTTAGGCTCTTCATAGGTTGTGTTCTTGATCAGGTTGACCTTCTTGTCCTTCACATTCTTGATCTTTGCGACTTGTGATGTGGTTGCCATTTTTCATAAAATTAGGGATTTCTCCGTAAAGAACTGTGAGCTCAGTAAGTTTTGGTATTTACGTGATCTTCACTGTGGATTGTTGAAATCTTTTCAAAATCACCTTTGAATCTATTGTTAATCAATCTATAAACTTGTCGCTTTCAGTCACTCTTCTTTGCTCTTCTATTTTCTCATTTTCACTTTGTGAGTGAATGAGCTCTTCGATGCTCTATTTATAGAAAACCACCTAAGTGGCCCATTAAATTCTTTAGCTACCACTCGATAACAATAACTCCCGAGCATCATACCAACTTCATCCTAAGTGAGTATACACTACTCAGGGTAAGTGACAACTTAGCTGCACTTTTCGCATGTTCATTGATGGTGCTTGGTATGTAGCAAAGACTTAATTGTCTTTCCTATGTTTACCGACGATGCTCAGTTTACATTGACAAATTGATTTTTAATATGTATATTGGTGATGCTCGATGTGTATTGACCAATGAGATTGGATTCACAAATTCATAACAAGTAATACCATAGTACATCTCCATTCATGCTAGTTTGGAATATTATCTATGAATATTGGAACTGATGTAAAATATAACTTTGCATAGTGCAGTTCCATACTTACTTGTTTTGCTTAGGTGGGGGTGGTGATATCACCAGATCCATTGGATGTGGTGTCACCAATTATGGTGCTTGGTCCAACATAATATTTTCTTGAAGCTTTTCTCCACATTTGATTTCTCATTCTCTTGATATCTTCAATAGTGTTCCCATTAGCAAAAGTGCATGACTCTATCACTCGATCTCTACAGTCCTTGCTTAGGTGACCAACCTTATGACATTATAAGCATGCCATTCCAGAGTTAGTCCAACTTCTAGACCTTCGTATCCATTTCCTCATGCAGTTTACATCTATGTGTCCATATGTACCACAAGTTGTGCAATTTACCCATGTGTTTTAATCCCTAACATATGAGTTACCGACTCTTCTCGGTTGATAAGAATTTTCTAGTTCTTTTGATTTCCATGCTCTCTTTTTCTTTTTCCTGCATTCATGACATGTGTGGACATGCATTTTGCAAGTAGAACAATATTTTTCCATGTAGGATTCCTTCTTTGGTTTTTTCACCTTAGATTTACATTCATGTGCTTTGTGTCCATGCTTGTTACAGTTATAACATTTACCTATGAATGTAGAGGTGGATTTAGGAATACCTTTAGCTTTGCTCCTGCAAACATTTGAAGTGTGACCTAGTTTTCCACACTGATTGCATGAATTCTTATTTGTTCTTGGATTTGTGTAGACATATTTCTGATCAACCCAGTTTGATGATTCTCCATGCTCGGTCTACCCTAGACTGATATTGTTGTTGAGTCTTCTTTGTCCATTCAGAAAATCATCCATTCTTTTAGTACTCTCTTTAGATTTCTTGATCATATCATTATGCTATTTCTAAATCCTTACTTCATGCTTCAGTTTCTCATTTTCTTCTCTTAGTTCACCAATAACTTCCTATTTCCCATTGAGTTCTATGTTCAGTCGGTTTGCCTCATGACTCATAAGAACTATTTGATTGGTGATCTCATGATGATGTTCAGTTAGTCTCTATATTTTAGTTTATCTCTCTTGTAGCTTCTCATTGATCTTCCACATGTCATCAATAGCTAATGTTCTCTCTTGTTAAACTTTTCTAGCATTATTCATAACATCAATCATTTTTACCATCTATGTCACTTGACCGATTAGCAGTACCTTTACTTGTTCTTCCAGATGTTGATTGATTTCATTAAGACATGTAATGCTTCCTTCACATGTGTCTGATGTATTGCTAGATGTAGATCTTGATGACTCAAACAAATAAGGTATTTCTTCTTCATGATAGTCTATTTGATTGCAGCGAGATGCCATAACTTTTCTTTCATCTAATAGCTCTCTCATCTTGATTATTGCTTCTTTGTATTTCTCATAGAAGATTTGCATCTGCAACTTCTGATTTTCAATATTCTTATCAAGCTTATACCTTTCCATTGTATGATATTTTATCTCAAGTGATTTAAACTTTTCCAAATAAGAGATCTAGCTCTGATACCAATTGTTGGAATAAGGGAATGGTGTGTACTGAGAGGGGAGGGGTGAATCAGTACCCTTAATTTTTTTTATCAATTAACCCTTAATGATCTTTCCTTGCATTACCAACCATATTTATTTTCTACCTTATGCATGTAATATCAAAACATAAACTTACTTGCATGTAAACATTAATAGAAACATTCATGAAAAGTAGTTACACATGACAAAAGAATTGGTAACACAGAAAACCCCTATTAGAAGGTAACAATGATGGTGGGGATGAAACCCACAAAGCTTCACTATCTGAAGAATGGAAGGTGCCAGTTAAGGCTACAAGTGTGATCATTTCTGATGATCTTACCCTGTTAGGAGTAACATTTTAGACTGGTTAGGTCTACCCGGTTAAGAGATTTTAACAACACTATTAAGTGTGCACTCGGTTAAGAGATTTACAGTAAGACTGTTAAGTCCACGTTCTTAAAATATTTCTTCTATTTGCTACAATTGTTAAAGAGTAGTCAAAAATACTTGTTGACATGATAGTATGCAATCTTGAATTGTTGAATATAGATCCTTTAAGTTCACAAGATATGTGTATCACCTATAGTGATTTATTAATACCTCGGTTCTTCTCGATAGCCTTGAATCTTGTTCTTCATAACTGAATTCTATCTTTTGTGTCCTTCTGCATGTAACTCTCTGTCTAATCCATAGATGTTTTTTGCGGCTACAATCATTATGTTCTGATTGATTAATACATCTATTTATACAATGTATTGACCTAATTAGGTTTCACGCTTTACAATAAAAGCTCTATGATCAAAGGTTTACAACTTGACCTTGATCTCCTAGTTTGCATGTTTACAATCAGTTAGACTGATTAAAACAATTACATATGGTTTACTTGTTCCTCAAGAAATGGTTTTACAGCTAAGAATAAAGCTAATTATAAAACTGAAGTGCTTTATCTGACGTGTAACTCAGATCCACTTTTCTCAGAAATAAAACTATCTCTCGGTAGACTGGTGCTCGGTCTACTCTGTAGTTTGTGCTTGGTGATGTCTTTGAATTGTCTGTCAGTTTACTCTGTAAATTGTGCTCTTGGTTTACTCTATAAATTGTCTATCGATGACTATTGCATTTGTCTATTTTGGTGACCTTTGTGTTTAACTAAATGCTATCACTCGGTGATCATGTAAACCGACTGTCCAAAAACTGTTTCCTTGTATACTAATGAAAAATATGATCCTTTAGGATTATCACAAGGCATGATAATGGAAGCAAGTGTACAATCTCTTAATCCACAATAAAAAAAGAAAACAAGTAAAAAAATGAAATGGTCTAGTGGTGAAAACCACCATGTGGCAGTGCTAGATTCAAAAAAAGTAAAAATAAAGGACATTTCCGAAGGTGAAAACCCAATTGTGGTACCTAAGGAAGAGAGATTGGAAACTTTGCCTGAACATGAAGAGGAAAGATATCCTATCTTAATTGAGCCAACATAAAAAGTTAACATTGGCACTGAATTGGAACCCAAGTTCATACATCTAGAAACATCTTTAACTCCAACATAAAGAAAGGATTTCATCAAATTCTTCCAAGAAAAGAAAATCAATTTTGCATGGTCTTATGCGAATATGCTGAGATTAGATCAAAGTTTCATAATGCATCATCTTAATGTGATGCCCAGAGTGAAACCGGTTAAGAAAAAGTTAAGAAAGATGCATCCCCATGTAGCTTTGTTGGTTAAAATGAAATTGGAGAAGTTACTAAAAATTGGCTTCATAAGAGTCATAGCCTATGCAGAATGGATTTCAAACATTGTACCTATGACTAAACATGACAAGTCCATCCGAGTGTGCATCGATTTTAGAGATCTTAACCTTGCTTTCCCTAAAGATGTTTTTCCATTACCAAGCATTGATGGTATAGTGGACTTGATAGCGAGAAACTCCATGTTATCTTTAAGAGATGGATTTAGTGGTTACAATTAAATCAATATAGCACCTGAAGATCAAGAAAAGACTACTTTTACTTTCCCTTGGGGTACCTTTTGTTGGAATGTCATGCCCTTCGGCCTTAAAAATGCTGGAGCTACTTATCAAAGGGCAATGACCACAATTTTCCATGAAATGATGCACACATTTATTGAAGATTATGTGGATGACATTTTAGCCAAGTCACACAAAAGAAAAGATCATCTACCTATTTTAGAGAAAATATTTACAAGATTGGAACAATTTAAAGTTAGGTTAAATCCTAAAAGTGTGAATTTGGTGTCGAATCTGGAAATTTATTGGACTACATAGTTTCAGCCAAAGGAATAGAAGTAGATCTGGAAAATGTTCAAGAATTTATGGAGATGGAAACACCTAAAAACATTATCCAAATGAGATCATTACAAGGAAGGCTCCAATTCATTAGAAGGTTTATATCTCAATTGGCGGAAAAATTCCATTCTTTCACAAGGTTTTTACACAAGGATACCATTTTTAAATGGGATGATGAATGTGAAGAAACTTTTACACTCTTGAAGACATACTTAGTAAATCCACCTATTTTGATGTCACCCATCAAAGGTAAACCCTTATTATTGTACATTTTAGCAATAGAGTGATCTTTGGGGGTTTTATTGGCACAAGAAGATGATGGGAAAGAAAGAGAAATCTATTACCTAAGTAGAACCTTGGTTAAATATGAGTTAAACTATAGTTTCACGGAGTGATCTTGATTAGCAGTAGTTTTTTCTTCCCAAAATCTATGACATTACTTGTTGATGCAGAAGGTCAAATTGATTGCTAAGATTGATCCTCTCAAATATTTACTTAGCAAAACAACTCTCATAGAAAGGATCTATAAATGGCTGATGATATTGAGTGAGTTTTATATTGAGAATGTGGACCATAAAGACATTAAGGAACAAGTAATAGAGGATAAATTGGCAGAGAATCCCTTAGTTTCAAATCATCCTATGCAAATAGAGTTTCTAGATGCAGAGATAGTAAATGTGGAAGCAAAAGCATGGAAGTTGTATTTTGATGGATCCTATACCCAACATGGATCAGGAGCCGGTATTTTGTTGACCAAACCTCAAGGATATACTATTCCTAAATCTTAAAAAATCTTATTCCCATGTACCAATAACATTTCAGAATATGAGTCTTTAGTCATTGGAATCAAAATAGATTTAGAATGGAATATGATAAAACTGCAAGTATATGGAGATTCATAGCTAGTATTAACCAAATCAATGATGAATAGAAAATGAAAGATGACAAGTTGATGCCTTACAAGAGGATGGTAGATGATTGGAAAACATACTTTTTTTTATCACATTTGAACAAATTCCAAGAGACAAAAATAGAGTAGTTAATGCTATGGATACTCTAGCTTCATTACCTCAAATGCTAGATCAAAATGCTAGGTATGAGTTCTTGGTGGAAGAATTGGTAAAACCTTCTTTTGAATTACCCAAAACCTAACTCATTTTCCTATTGAATTGACATGACTCACCTTGGTATGGACCTATATTTACCTATCTTAAAAACCAAGTCTTAGCCTTGGACTAAACCTAAACCCAAAAGAGACATTACGCCAAGCAGCCTGTACGCCGAGCAACCCATTAGACTATCTTATCTGACACATTGTATCATAAAATTCTTGACGAAATGCTACTTAGGTGTCTACAGGATGAGGAGTTGAAATTATCTTTACGTGAAGTTCATGAGGGTATTTGTGGGTCTCATTCGAGTGGGTTGAACCTAGCTAAGAAAATCCTTCACACGGGTTACTATTGGAAAACCTTAGAGAAAGATGCTTGCCAATTTTTCAAAGTGTGTTCGAAATGTCAATATCACGGAGATATGATTCAAGTGCTCGCACAAGAGTTACACCCAATAATTACACCATGGCCTTTTTATCAATGGGGATTTGATCTTATTAGGATGATTTATCCACCTTCATCCAATGGTCATAATTTCATTATAACTGCAATAGAATACTTTACAAAATGGGCAGAAGCTATGCCATTAACAACTGCAACAGGTAAAAAAATCTCCATGTTTATTCTAAACCACATCATTTGTAGATATGGTATCCCTCAAGCCATTATAACCAACAATGGAAAGAAATTCAAGAATAACGATGCACATGAATTGTGTGAGACATTTCACATTACACACCATTCTTATTCAATTTATTATCCTCAAGGAAATGTTCAAGACAAAGCAACAAATAAGAACATCCTCAAGATATTGAAGAGATCCGTTGATAATTTAGGAAGGGATCGGCATATAAAATTTAACCCGACATTGTGGGCCTATAGAACAAGTATTAGAAATTTTGGATGATATTAGTTTTTAGTACTGATCATACTATTGATATTCATGTTTTGTCACTGATGTCAACATATTTTTCTATGGAGAAGACATACTGGTTACTTAATTGGAAGAAGTGTACGGACACTGTACGGATGATTTAGAACAATCAAAGTTGGATATATGAAGAAGGATGTGTTTTGACCTTATTTCTAAGGTCAATTAGTTTTATGTTGCATATTGCGGATGTTACACTTGATTTGGTGAAGACTGGTTTGTGGACTGTAACTGTGATGCTGGACAGAGCAGGTTTCTGTGTTTCAGGTATATCTTTCTGGTGAAGATATTTAAGATAAAGCGAGATTAGTGGTGGAAAAACAACATATGTTGGAATAATGGGTTGAGTTCAATTGTTGTGTGATTACTGGTGACATCAGCTGTGGCATATATTATGGAGGAGACCTATCTGGTGAACAAATTTAGACATGTAGCATGTAAAATGAATTGTGAGCATGGATTGTGGATCTAGGAGTATATGTGATGGTTTATATTTGATATTTAATTGTTATAAGTACCGTGTTTATCTTAGCAAGGGGTTATGTAATTATTTGTATATTGGAAAGCCTTAATTGGCTGACCTAATCAATTGTTTATATATTGGGAAAGCTTAATTGGCCGAATTAAAGAATTATTGTAAGAGGGTATATATGTGAGATATTTTATTTTGAAAAGGTGTGGTAGAGATTGAAAAGGCAGAGAATTGTGGAAGCCGCGAGGCTTGTTGACTGCTAGATGTAGAGCAGAGGTAATTTTTATATTTCATTGGAACTGACCAAGCAAAGAGATTTACTATCAGACAGTTCACTGGATTGTATATTTGCTATATACACTTGTTCGGATTGTGAATCCTTGAGGGTGGTTTTAACCTTCATTGGGAAGTATGCCTGGACAGTGAGCCTACTACTTTTTTTTGACTCCTAACAGGGTTTGTCTCCTAACAGGGACTATGTAATGTAATATTGTAATAAGCTCCTAACATGGATAAATCTTTTAACAAGGATACTATACTCTTAGTACATTATTTGTGGGTGCTAATTACCACCAGGGTTTTACCTTTAACAAGGTTTCCTCAACAAGTATTGTGTTATGGTGTTGGCATTTACTATGTTATCATTTGCATTGCAGTTTTGGTTTATAAAGTTTAAAGTTTAATAATCTATATTACAAATGATTCACCACACCCTCTCAGTTGTCTCGTGGAATGTTATTCCTAAAAATTAGTATCAGAGCTACTAGTCCTTAGAGAGAAATATTAATAGCTTGAGGTGATCCTGAAGATGACTTACTATAGGAAGGATAGTCCAAAATTTGATCTTGAAAACTTTGACAGCTGGAAGAACAAGATGAGAATACACTTACTATGTTTGGGAATTGACTAATGGATGATCACAAAGAAGAGTGAAAAGATAGAGACTGAGGATGAATTGGAGAAGGATAATAAAGATGAAAAGAAGCTATTTTCATGTAATATGGTTGCAAGGGAATCCTTGATCAACACACTTTCTGAAGGTGAATTCATAGAAGTAAAAGATCTGGACTCTGCACATGAGATATAGACAAGATTAGAAGCATTGTATAATGGAGATAAGTTTACTAAACATGAAAAGCTACATAATTGTAAGAAAAAAATGGAATCAATGAAGATGAGAGAAGATGAGAACATTAGGGCATATGAACAGAGAATTACAGAATTGGTTACTTGCATCAGAAATTCTGCAGGCACTTACAGTGAGGAAGAAGTAATTGCAAAGATTCTCAGATCTTTGACACCTATCTACAAAACCAAATTACATTCTATAGAGGAGATTATACCTTTGACACTGAAATTTACCAGAAAGATGTTGATCAGAAAGCTAACTACTTTTGAGGCCGCAGAATTGGGAGATTCTTTACCTAAGGTTGAGTCAGCATTCAAGGTGACTGTGCATAAGAACGAAAAGACCTTATCTAAAAATGCAAGCACCCACAGTGGTGACCTGAGAGAAGAGCTTGGAGACTATGCTAATGAATGGGAACATATACAGGAAGAAGAAAGAAAGCTAGATGAAGTAGTGAAACTGATTGCTAGAAGAGATAAGATAGGTAAGGGAAAATTTGAAGGCAAATTACCTTTGACATTTTTTTCATGTAACAAGATTGGTCATTTTGCATCTAGATGTCCTACAAGAGTTCCGAAGCACAAACCTAATTTTTTCAAGTCTAAGTATTCAAATGACAAGGAATGTTATTATGCTAGTGAAGGTGTATCTGATGATGATGATGACTATGATGAAATTGGATTTATTTCCATTAAAGATGATGAACCTATGCATGAGGAAAAAGCCTTAGTGTCCTATGTTGAAAATAAATCTGAATGGGTTATAGATAGTGGTTGTTCACATCATATGACTAAAGATAATAATTTTGTGAGTTTGAAAAGACATGATGGTGGTGTTGTCAGATTTGGTGACAATACTCCTAAGCCTATCATTGGAATAAGATCTATTTCTTTGGATGAGAAGACTAATACTGACAATGTATTACTTGTTGATGGACTTAAGCATAATCTATTGAGTGTTGGATAATTAGTGGACAAGGGTTATCAATTGAAATTCATTGATGGGAAATGATCTATCAGAAATAAATAAGGAGACTTAATTGCATCTTGTACTAATTCTAGAGGTAATGTATTTAATTGAACACATCTGAAGCCTCTTGTTTTATTGTGAAGGTTGATGATAGTTGGTTATGGCACATAATATTTTGTCATGTTAACTTTGATATCATTGTGAAGGCGAGTATGAAAAAAGTAGTAAGAGATCTACCTAAGATTGTGAATCCATCTAACCCTATGTGTAGGGAGTGTGTTATGGGGAAGCAAACTAGAAGCACTTTTAAAAGCAAAGCTTATTCAACAAAAGGGGAGTTGGATATGGTGCATACAGATATGTGTGGTCTTACAAGAAATAGTTCATACTATGTTGAAAGGTATTTTATACTTTTTGTTTATGATTTTTCTAGGATGATGTGGGTTACATATTTAAGAGAGAAATCTGAAGCATTTGACAAGTTCAAGTTATTTAAAGCAAAAGTTGAGAATGAATCTGGCCTGAAGATAAAATGTTTGAGATCAGACAGAGGTGGTGAGTTTACATTAGAGTTATTTAATTCATACTATGAAGAACATTGAATATTCAAACAAACATCAACACCTAGGACACCACAACATAATGGTATTGTAGAGAGATGAAATATAACAATATTAGATGCTGCAAGGACTATGCTACTGGAAGGTAATGTATCACATGTTCATTGGAGAGAAGCTGTTGGTACTGCTATGTACACTTTGAACATAATTCAGATTAGTACTCCTGATGAAAATATGGTTTGTAAGCTGAAGAAAGCACTGTATGGACTAAAACAAGCACCGAGGTCATGGTATGAAAGGATGGACAAGTACTTACTTTGTCTTGGTTTTAGGAAAGGTAATGCAGACAGTAGTTTATATCTAAGAACTGATGAAGATGGAATATTGATTATAGAAGTTTTTGTTGATGATATCATTTTTGGAGGCAATGACAAGATGATTAAGAAGTTCTCTAAAGAAATGGAAAATGAATTTCAGATGTCAATGATTGGTGAAATGAAATTTTTTCTTGGTTTTCAAATTAATCAAAGTAGGAATGTCATTTTTATATCTCAGACCAAGTATCTTAAGGAAATGTTGAAGAAACTTGGAATGGAAGATTGTAAACCTGCTCGAACACCTATGGTGACTGGACACAAACTAACTAGTAATCATGAGACTCAAAGTGTTGTTAAGACAAAGTATAGATCTATGATTGGTGGTCTACAATATCTAACTCACACTAGACCAGATATTACTAATGCAGTTGGAATTGTGGCTAGATATTAGGCAGATCTTAAAGAAAATTTTTTTGCTGCTGTGAAAAGAATTTTTCAGATATTTGAAAGGGACAATAGAATATGGATTGTGGTATGAAAAATCATGTGATTTTACTTGGCAAGCTTATACTGATGCTGATTGGGTAGGTAATGTGGATGACAGAAAGAGTACAAGTGGTGGTTCATTTTTCCTTGGGAAAATGCTGGTTTCTTGGTTGAGCAAGAAGCAGAATTGTATTTCTCAATCTACTGCTAAGTCAGAATATGTTGCTGCTGCAATAAATTTCACACAAGTTGTTTGGATGAAACAAATGCTGAAAGATATTGGAATAATTTTTGAAGAACCAGTGGTTATACATTGTGATAACACTAGCATAGTAAACATGTCAAAGAATCCTGTAATGCATTCAAAGACTAAGCATATTTCCATTAAGTATCATTTCTTGAGGGAGAAGGTAGCAGAGAAAGATATTAAACTGGAATACATTAGCACAAAGGAGAAGATAGTAGATATATTTACTAAACCTTTGCCAAAAGATGCTTTTGAATATCTTAGAAGCATGCTTGGGATGATGGCCCCTCCCAGTGGTAATTAATTGATGCAGATATGCATCAGTATGGTTTCTTTTAGATCTATATCATTTTATGGACATGATGTATGGATCTACTCCTCAGGGGGAGTGATCAAAGGAACACTAAAGCACATTTGGGTGATCTTGCACCTAGATGTTGGACATGGAGATTTGAAAAAGCTACACCTTATAGAAGAATACAAATGAGTTATGGCACCCTTTTCCATTGCTACCAAAGGGGGAAGGAAACTATGTGAAAATCCCTACTATTTTGGGGAGATTTGTGTTGAGGATATTGAGAATATTTTATTGAGAGGAGAAAGTTTTTTTGAGTTGATTTTGGGTTGATGGATTTTCCCATATGTTGCCAACAATTCCAAAGGGGGAGATTTTTGGATGGTATCATTCTTTGGTACTCATCATACTGTTGATATTCATGTTTTGTCACTAATGTCAACATATGTTTCTATGGAGAAGATAGACTGGTTACTTAACTTGCAGAAGTGTACGAACACTGTACGGATGATTCAGAACAATCAAAGTTGGATGTGTGTTGAAATTATTTATAAGGTCTCTTGGATTTATGTTGCATATTGTGGATGTTACATTTGATTTAGTGAAGACTGGTTTCTGGACTGTAAGTGTGATGGTGGACAGAGAAGGTCTCTGTGTTTTAGGTATATCTTTCTGGTGAAGATATTTCAAATGAAGCGAGCTTACTAGTGGATAGACGACATATGTTGGAGTAATGGGTTGAGTATTATTTTTGTGTGATTACTGGTGATGTCAGCTGTGGCATATATTCTAGAGGAGACCTATCTGGTGGCCAACTTCAGACATGTAGCGTGTAAAATGAATTGTGAGTGTGGATTGTGGATCTAGGAGTATATGTGATGGATTATATTTGATGTTTAATTGTTATAGGTACCATGTGTACCTTAGCAAGGGGTTAATTATTTGTATATTGGAAAGCCTTAATTGGATGACCTAATAAATTGTTTGTATATTGGGAAAAATTAATTGGCCAACCTAAAGAATTATTATAAGAGGGTATATATGTGAGATCTTTTATTTTGAAAAATGTGTGGTAGAGATTGAAAAGGAAGAGAATTCTGGATGCTGTGAGGCTTGTTGACTACTGGATGTAGAGTAGAGTTGATTGTTATATTTCATTGGAACTGACCAAGCAAAGATAATTGCTATCATAAAGTTCACTGGATTGTATATTTGCTATATACACTTGTTCAGATTGTGAATCCTTGAGGGTGGTTTTAACCTTCTTTGGGAAGTATGCCTGGGAAGTGAGCCTACTACTTTTCTTGACTCCTAATAGGGTCTGTTTCCTAACAGTTTCTGTGTACTGTAATGTTGTAATAAGATCCTAACAAGGCTAAATCTTTTAACAAGGATACTATACTCTCAGTACGTTATTTGGTTTATAAAGTTTAAAGTTTAATAATCTATATTACAATTGATTCACCCCCCCTCTCAGTTGTCTTGTGGACTATTATTTCTAACAAGAACACCAATGGGGAAACACCATTCTCTTTGGTCTATGGAGCAGAAGCTGTCTTACCTTTATAGGTTGAAATCCCATCTTTGAGAGTATCATTACAAGGGTTGATAAATGATGAGGATTATAGGGTTTCAAGACTTCAACAACTAGAACTATTAGAAGAACATCAAACTCAAGCTTATGAACACTTGAAACTGTACCAAAACCAAATTTCAAGGAACTACAACAAAAAGATCAAACCTAGAGAAGTTCAAGTGGGATATTTAGTATTGAGAGAACCCTAAGAATCAAGCAGAACAAGAAAAGAAAGGGAAATGTGAAGCAAATTGGCTAGGACCCTTTGTTATTATTTCTTCTTTTGGCACAAGAACATACAAATTGGATGATTGTGAAGGACATGAGCTACAAGAACCTATCAATAGCATTCACTTGAAGATATTTTACACCTAAGAAGATAAAAGTGTATAGGTTGAAAGAGTATCAGACAAAAATGTATCCAATGAGTTTAGCATCATTCTTTGTACATGAGAAAATTTCAAAATCCAAAAAATGAGAAAGATAATAAAAATTCAAAAAGAACGGAAAAGTAGAAAAGCATAAAAAGAGAAGATTGAGCATGAAGAAAGCAAAAACATTCAAAAAGATCTAAAAAGAGGCGCCTTGATGATATAAAAAAAAAGAAAAAAAGAAAGAAAAAAATAAAAAATATAGAAAAAAGAAAAAAGTGCCTTGGTGAAAACCTAGAAATAGGCACCTTGGTAGCAAAAAAAGAAAAAAAAAGAAGAGAAAAAGTGCTATAAATTCAAAAGGTGAAAACTTGGGAAAAATGTGCTTTTTGATCCCTTAGGTCTTTTCTAGTTGCATTTGTACATATTGCATTTTCTATCTCATTATATATATCCTTGCATCCATCATTTGTACATAGTCATAATAAAGTCTTTGAGCTTCATTGTTAGAGCTTTTGTTACATATTAGGTTTCATTTGCTCAGATTTACACATGGTTTCATATTCACTTGGGGGAAAGATTGGTTTTACATGAATGGATTCGATATGGATACCTTTTGGTAACATGAGATGAGACATTTTCAAAAATTCATCAAATAGACATTTTGAACCTTTGGTGTATATCATTGTTCAACCCAAGAATTCAATCTTGAACTTGATCCTTGAGCTTCATGACCTTATTATCAGGATTAAACATTGACAAAACCTAACAAATCATAATGGATAAAATTTTATTGAAAATATGGATACAATACAAACACTTGAAGTTTTTGATGATGTTAATTGAGTCATGTTCTTTTTAGCTAATCAATGATGTTTCAAATATATTGGTGATGATGAAGACACGATATTTTTCTTGATTTCTATGTGACTATTTTGGGGAAGATCCACCAAAATATGTGAATTCGTCTAAAGACATGTTCATCAAAGAATCATCGAGGACATTCATATATCGAGGAGGTTTGACCTTTGTTTGTTTACACAAATGGATACCTTGGATATTTAGATCTTCCATATCTTAATACCAACATCCAATTGCAACATTGAATTTGATGAAACCGGTATTCAGACTCCCATAGTTGATCTTCAACTAGTGAGGGTTGTACTAGTTTCAACTAGTTACAAGATCGATGAAAGGGGTATTCATATTATCATGATGTGGTTATCCAATTAGTAACGAATATACTTGCTCTTGGTTCGCAAAGGCTCAATGATGAAAATATATCTTATTTTGCATTTCTTTTGCAAAGACAAAGTGACAGTTAGTTGCATTTCATTCTTAGATTAATTACATTTAGGGGATTTCCTAAGTTTAAGGGGGTTAATTATTCAAAGAGTTGATATAATTATCTTGGTTCAAATCAATCAGTTATGTAGACTTTCTTGTGCATTTACCATTGCATACATTAATCATTAAATAATATTTACAAGTTATACATCACTACATCATTAAACAATATACATTATCCACAATCATTTCATCATTCATATAGAAACATCTCATTAAAATATTCCAATATCAAAATAGAAAAGAACATGCATTCATTAAAACCATTACATTGCATTTATCATTTAGAATTGCATACATCATAAAATTAAAAAACATTTAGAAATAGACTTGCATACATTTTCATTCATCTAACTGTCATAAATAAGGCATTGCATCCATACCATGTAAAATAAAGTGCATCATAATATCTTATAGAATCATATCATCAAAGAAAGTCTCACATTTATCATCATGGAAATCAAAGTGATCAAGTCATCATAATAAATGGAACTCAAATTTTTGACATATCAAAGCTACATCATCACAAAATGGTACATCAAAGTCCTAATCAAATCAATACATTTGATACATAAAAAAAAATGAATATGATCCAATGATCTCTTGATCTCAATCATAACCCACTAGGGGCACCTGATGAATCTCTTGTCCCTGATCCACCTGCTATACCACCTATCCAATTTGGATCTCTGTTTGATGATCTATCATGTGTGGTAGGAGGAACTTGACTAGTAATATCTATACTCGGCCCTTGTGCCATCATAGTCATGAACTGCTGCATTAGACTCACAACATGATCAATCTGACCACTCATCACTGTCATCCCAATCTGTAAGGTCTTGACACCCTATGCCAAGGTGTCTATGGCTTGTGGAGCCTATGGTGCAAGAGGAACCTATGGTGCAATATGTACCTGTGGAACAATCTGTGGAAGAACCTGTCTCTGTGGAGGAGCCTATCCCTATAGAGGAACCTGTCTAGCAACAATTGTCTGAGCCTGTCTGGATACTCTCTGTCATCACTGTCCCCATACTACTTCTAGTATGGGATGTACTGGTCTCATCCTATAACCACCTCCTCTACCACATACATGACCACCCCTCACCCATGGACCTATATGTCCCCTACCTCCACCTCAAGCTCGCTGAGGAGCTCTCTAAACCTATGGACCTCTTTGTACTCTCCCACATCCTCATCCACCACCACCACCACCATCATCATCTGAAGGATCATCCATTTTGGGAGTTGACTCACTAGGATCAGTAAACCGTGGGAACTTGTGTCGAGCAAACCACTATGCATAATCTGTCGATATCCTAACATCTGCTATATTCTCATACATATCCCATTGCATATACCCTAATCTATCAATCTAATCACATGCATACCAGTAATCAACCTGAGCACCCCACATAGATCTCTTAGCCTGGACTTGAGCATGTATAGTGCTAAAACCTGAGGTATTTCCTAAATCTTCCCATACTATCGAGATACTCTGTAACAACAAAATCTCTCGATCACTAGTGGTGACTGACCTATCATCCATCATTGTGCAAACATGTAAGGAAACTCATCATAGTCCTCATTCCAAGCCTCACATCCTAGATATGGTCTCCATATGACCTGATCTATATCGTTGAGCATATGTCTCCAATAATCTAACTTGCCCAGGCGAGGCTAGACAACCATTCCATCATACAAGTATGCATATGACCATCTATGGGCTCTCTATCTAGAAATAATTGACCTTGAAATAGGGATATGCTCCCATGTCCATAACTGTAATAACATAGATCTGACTGACAATGCAACACTACCTATATAGACAATGTGGTGTAACTCATGATACAACTACGCTAAAATGCATGAACCCCAGTCAAATCTCTAAGGATAAGTGATCATATCCTCGATATTCTGACCCCAACCCACTGCAAATCCATGACCTCGATGATATGGTAATAATACTCCACCGATTAATGCGCCTAATACTGAAGGAAGAGGAGGGAAAGAAACAAACTGAGCCCACAGAATACTCTCATCTCCAATCGTAGGATCTGCAAAGACCCGTTTGCATGCACTGCCATCATAGACCTGATCATAACATACCCGCTCTCCTTGAGTTAGTATCCTCAATAGCCTATACACATCCTCAGATGTGATAGTCATCTCTCCTAATGGTAAGTTAAAGGTGTTATGGTTAGAGTTCCATCGCTGTGTCATAGTTGTCAATAACCCTTAGTTCATCTAGAACCAAGGTAACTCAAGGAGGCAAAACAAACCACATCGACCAATCACACGTCTCTTGTGACCCGTCAACTAATATACCATATATGTGAGCCAATATGGAACCCCCCAAACATATAACTTCTGAAATGAAACCTTTTTGCAAGTCAAGTCAATTCAATTAGTATCAACATTCAAATGGATTATTTTACATCAATCAATCATGAAATCAACCTATAACTCTTTTTGAGCAACATCAATTATTTTTCCTAATTGTATATAGTGAAAAGGAAAAAATACATCAGTTATCCTATCCTACCTATTTGATTAATATTTCAAATATCCATCTAACTGATCATCTTAACATCCTAAACACTTGATCTCATTACTAAATCAAACCTTCTTATCTTTGCAACCAAGCTGGTATTCATTCTATCAGAGACACTAAAAAATGATCAAGGTTTTTCATTCTTTTCACCCATGCATCATTTTTCCTGTGTGTACGTGCTATTTCAAACGGTCTATGCATTATTTTGGGTTACACGTCATTTCAAATATCATATGCGACATTTTACCATTTAGAGGTGTTATTGGCCTAGTATGCGACGTTTCTCAACATACGCGTGATTTCATTGTTCATACGTGTGAATTAATTTTGGGTTTAAACCTAGGTTTTTCTATGCGCAACTTAAACTATCCTATGCGTTAATTCAAACTTTTCCTACATGCAACTTGGTTGTTTGTACATGACGCTTCATTATGCAGATGTGATACTTTATAGTGCTACGCGACACTTTAACCTATCCTACATGTAACTTTGCTAAAAATTCATGAAAAAAACCTAACTAGGCCTGAAAAAATCATTTCAAAGTAATAAATGCACAAAGAGGTTAGAATCATTCACCGAAGGTCCATACTCGGTAGGTCTCTGAAATATGCGTCCTCTCTCGAATCGATGCTCGTGAATGAGGACCACCACGTCATAATCTCCAAAAGTCTTAAAGAAACAATGTGAGGTAAAACGTTAAAATGAATGGTAAAAATAAATTTTTTACTTCTATTTATACTTTTTGATCTAATTTTAAAGAGTTTTTCACCCTTTAAGGCCTTAAAACTGTCATTTTTTCATCACTGGGGCATGTTGTGATCATTTTTTCATCTGGTTTTCCAAAATGAAATCAGAATTGACCTAATAATTTCATTCTTCAACATCTTTTTGCCTCTGATATTAATTCTATTTTCATTTCCGAGGGGGCATCATATGGTCAAAACATGATTTTTTATCACAAGTTTCACAACGAGAGCAAAATCTGGAGTACTAAAATTTTTAATTTGCTATCAGTGGGGCATTTCTACATTTTCTGTCATCAGTTTTTTCAAGTCGGGGTGTTCATCAGACAATTCATTAAACATCAGGTTTTCACATCAGGGTTTCACATCAAGGTATCAAATCAGGTTATTGCATCAGACATTTTATCAATCAATCAAATCAGTTAATCAGACCATGACATCAATTTTATTTGAATCAATGCGCTTCACATATCAATTCAAAGAGGGGCATTTGTAGACACCTAAATTTGATCAAAGGCATTAATCAAATCAAATGGAAAATTATCAAATCAAATGGAAGATAATAAAATCAAATGAGACTAAATCATATCAAATCAAAAGATTAATTAATAAATATATCAATTAATTAAATCTAAGCCTAAAAGGGATTAATCAAAGCTATGTAATTGATTTAATCAATTAATTGTATAGTTTAAATCAAAAATCAAAATCAACCTATTCCCTTACATGGCTAATTTAATTAATTAATTGAATTAATTAAATCCTAATTTATTTCAACAAAGGAGACAAGAATTTGAAGAGCCAATGAGAATCAAGAATTGAAAGCACATGGATCACTCCAAACTTTGCAATCTTGATCACTCATTTGACCCTTTAACATCCTCACCACTCAATTTGTCTCTTTGTCCCAACATTTGAGACCAACATTTAAATGGTCTCTCCATTTGAAACCCTTTGAAATCCTTCAACTCAACCAAGCTTTGATCATGATAAAATTAACTCTACCCCCTACCCTTGGGAAATCCTATAAATACCAATCATTTTAAGAGAATTAAGAATCCTAGACATTCATGAGCAATTGAATCTACACTAGAGAAATTATTTAAGATCATAGAATTTGTGAGAAAAATATAGCAATTTGAGAGCAAGATTGAATGAATTGAATTTCAATTTGAAAATTTGAGAGATAGATTAGGCATTATCAAACATCATTTTCTCATTCTAGGAGGGTCACTAATGGAGATTAAGACTGAGAGATTTGTTAGCATGCTTAGTTAGAGAACCATGGAATGCTTATGGTTAATTTGTCAATTCTTTGATTAAATTTAGATTATCTTTCCATAGAATTGATAGATTTCAAACTAATTTCATGAAGTTATACTTTATATACACAGTATCAGAGCATTGTGGTGCTTGTAAGGAAAAGTTTGAAGGTACTTGAAACTAAAGATCAAGATGTATAAAAAGGAGGTACCGAGGCTGAACAAGGAGAACTTCCCTGCATGGAAAAGTTTGATGAAGTTGCATCTACCTAGAATTAGAGAAGTAACAAAATACTATGTGGAACATGATTACATAACAATGCCTAAAATTATGACAAATAAAAAAATGAAAGAAAAACAAGAACACAACCAAGCAATGTTGGAGATTGCATCAACCCTAAGTTATCCTAAAATTGAAGATATAAAAGACTGCAAAACTACAAAAGAAATGTGGGACACATTGGAAAATATCTATGGAGGTGATACAAATGTACTAAGAGGCAAATATGAAAGCTCGAGAGGTAAGTTTGATGAAATGCAAATCTTAAATGGGGAAACTATTGTTCAATATTGCATCCGAGTTAAGGAGGTTGTGAATGCTATTAGAGGAGCAAATGTATCTATTGATAATGATATTGTTATTAGCAAGGTACTAAGAACTCAAATTCCTATTTATTCTATTAGAGTATCTTCTATACAAGAATTGAGATGTACTCCTAGTAACAAATTAACTCTGAAAGGTTTAGGTTGTAGGCTTACTGCTTTTGAGTTATCAAATTTTGATGATTTCACTCCTCATAATATTGATTCTGCATTCAAATCACAATTGACTCTTCATAAATCTAAGAAAGGAAAAGAAAGAATTGTGAACAGTGACAATGACACTTCTGATGATGATCTTGATGAACTTGAAGCACTTATGGCTAGAAGAATACCGAGAGGAAAAGGAAAATTCAAAGCTAAACTTCCTATAATATGTTTTTCATGTAACAAATTTGGCGATATTACATCAAGATGCCCTGACATGAATGACAAGGATGATAGAAGAGAAAGAAAGTGCAAATACAAAAGAGATGATAGAGATTTCATAAGGTATACAAACTATAAGGACAAAGGTAAGAAATCCTTCTATATTGCTGAAGAAGAAACTGATAGTGAATTTGATAAATATGATGACAATGATATATAAGTTGTTTATGTTGCTATGAAAGATGATTCAGATGAGGACGAGAAAACTACACTTATTTCATATATGAGTAAAGGTGATAGATGGATAATTGATAGTGGTTTCTCACATCACATGATTGGTGATAAAAGTAAATTTGAAACCTTAATCTATTGCAAAGGTGGTAGTGTTAAGTTTGGTAATGAAAAACCATGTCTTGTAAAGGGAAAAGGATCAATAAAATTGACTGATAAGATCACATATGACAATTCTTATTGGGTTGAAGGTATTAATTGTAATTTTTTGAGTGTTTCTCAGTTGAACACTTCTAGATACTGAGTTGAATTCCATCATAGAAAAGCTAAAATCTTTGATGCTACTGGTGAACTAATTGGAAGTGGCGAACATACAAGAGGTAATTTTTTCTATCTAGATCTATCTGATGAGACACGTTTGTTTGTACAATATGATGATGAATGTTTATGGCATAATAGGTTATGTTATGTGAAATTTGACAATTTGGTAAACATAAGTAAGATGAAAAGAGTAAGAGGCTTACCAAGATTGAAGAAACCTGATAATGCTATGTGTAAGCAATGTTAGTTGGGAAAAATGACAAAGTCTAGTTTTAAGCGAAACACCTATACTTTGGATAATGTTTTGGAATTGGTTCATACTGACCTTTGTGGACCTATTGGTGTGAAAAGCTACCATGGTGATAAATATTTCATACTGTTTGTTGATGATTACTCTAGAATGATGATTGTGATGTTTCTCAAAGAAAAATTTGATGCTTTTCAGTTGTTTAAGTAGTATTTGGAAAAAGTTGAGAAAGAGACAGGTAAGAGCTTGAGTTGTTTGAGATTCGACAGATGAGGAGAGTTTATATATAGTGAGTTCAACTTATTCTGCAATGATAGAGGAATTAAAAGACAAATGTCTTCTCCAAAAAATCCCCCACAAAATGGCATAGCTGAGAGAAGTAATAGATCAATAATGGATTGTGCTAGAACACTGATGATAGAGAAGAATGTTGAACAAAAGTATTGGAGAGAAGCTGTAAGTATAACAGTCTATACCTTGAACCAAGTACAAGTCAATAAAGGTACTGATGTTACTCATTATGAGTTATGGTATGGTTATGAATCTAATGTAAAATATTTTAAAGTTTTTGGAAGAAAATGTTATATACTGAAGGAAAATAGAAATGGAAAACTTGATGCTAAAAGTGATGAAGGCATATTCCTAGGTTATTCCGCTAAGAGAAAAGTGTATGTGTTTGAAATCTAAGACTAACAAAGTTGTGGAAAGTGCAAATGTTAGAATTATTGAATATATAGAAAATAATGAAGTTGAATGCAAGAAAGAACTTGAAGACTACAAATCTTTCATTCACATGAACGAAGGAGAGCGCAATAACTTTCCTGAACTAGAAAAAGAATCTACCGAACAACAGAATGGTGCTGTTGAGAAACAACAAGAAAATGACAAGACACAGAAAGAGGTTGTTGAGCATCAGGAGGAAAATGCCAAGGAATTTGATGAAGAAGAAGAGACACAAAATGAACCTGAAATGAATTTTCATGATGAATATGAGGAAGAACAACAAGAGAAAAGGAGACCAAAGCCTACACTAGAAAAATATATAAGAACACATCATAAACCAGACCAAATCATTGGAGAAAAAGATTCATAGGTAATAAAAACAAGAAAATTGAAAAATTAGACATTCTTATTATGTGAATTTGAGCCCATATCAGTGAAATATGCTTTGGATAATGAAGACTAGATACATGCCATGAATGAAGAAATTGAGAAAATTGAGAAGAACAAAACCTGGACACTAGTACCTAAACCAAAGGAAAAGAATGTTATTGGAACCAAGTGGGTATTTAGAAATAAAATGAATGAACATAAAGAAGTTATAATAAACAATGCTAGAATGCTATGCAAAGGTTATGCACAAGAAGAAGGCATTGACTATGGTGAGACATTTTCCCCAGTTGCTAGATTGGAAGGAGTTAGAAATTTACTGGCTTATGCAGCTTACAAAGGATTCAAAATATATCAAATGGATGTCAAATCAACATTTTTGAATAGAATACTAGAAGAAGAGGTATACGTTGAACAAGCTGAAGGATTTTTTGATTCAAACAAGAGGAATATGGTCTGCAAGCTACATAAAGCACTGTATGGATTGAAGCAAGCCCCCAGAGCATGGTATGAGAGATTGCAAAATTAATTAGTCAAGATTAGATTTACAAGGACTAATAACAATAGTAATCTATACTTAAAGTCTGAAAAAGGTAAAGGGATATTGTTAGCTGAAATATTTGTTGATGATATTATATTTGGAGGACAAGATGCTTTATGCCAAACATTTTCAAATGAGATGCAAACTGAATATGAGATGTCTATGTTTGGAGAGATCAAATTCTTTGTTGTTCTGCAAGTATATCAGATGAAGAAAGGTATCTTCATTACTTAATCTAAATATATTAAGGAGATTATGAAAACCTTTGTCATGGAGGAATCCAGACTTATAAGTACACCAATGGCTACTAGACAGAAACTATCAAAGATTTCAATGAGACATCTGAAGTTAATCAAACCCAGTATAGATCAATGATTGGGAAGCTACAATATGTTGTTCACTCTAGACCAGATATTGCATTAGGGATTGTTGCAAGATTTTTTGTAAATCCTAAAGATAGTCACATGATGGAAGTGAAAAGGATTCTGAGATATCTGAAGGGAACATAGGACTATGGATTATATTATAAGAAGAATGAGAAGTTTGAACTGAATATTTATACATATGCTGATTGGGCAGGTAATGTTGATGAAAAAAAGAGTACCAATGGTCGTACATACTTTTTAGGAAAGAGATTCATCCCTTGGATAAGCAAGAAACATAACTACATTTCTCAATCAACAACATAAGCTGAATATGTTGCAACAACAATTAATTGTTCAAATATAGTGTAGATCAAGCAATTGTTGAAAGGAATGAAGGAAGAGATCACTGAACTAGTTATTATTTTTTTGGTAACACAAGTGCTATTAATATTTTAAAGAATCCCGTGATGCATACAAAGACCAAGAATATTTCTATCAAGTATCATTACTTGAGAGAGATGGTACAAGACAAAGAAGTAAGACTTGAATATGTAAATACAAAATTATAATTAGAAGATATATTTACTAAGGAATTACCTAAGGATGCTCATGAGTATCTGAGAGGTAAATTAGGGGTGATTCCCCTATCTGAGGCTAACTAGGATCACATGGAGTGATTGCATCAAATGTATTACACAAAATATCTAACAAATTGATGCAAAGGTGGTCACACTTTAGGAGTTTCCTAAATCTGTGAAGAGTAACATACAAAGATGTTGATTAGTCATAAGCAAGGTGACAAAGGGAGCATAAAATTCAGAAAGATGACATAGAGATATCTACATGATGAAGATGTATGTCTTTGGCATTGTTGTAAAAAAGGGAGATATACTATGAAAGAAATGTACAGAGGGAGATATTCAGATTGAAAAGTAAGGGACATATGATAAAGAGGTGTAATTGCACATAGAGAGATAAGCTACAAAGAGAAATATATCCAAGAGGGAGCTAATATTAGTATTGGAGAGAATCAAAATGAAGCTAAGGACCTTAATGAAAATATGTTTACATAACATACTATTTGGATTGTTTGGTAACCTTTAATGTGTTATTTGCATGTGTTTTCCATCAATGCCAAAGATGAATATTGTTGAAAGCTACAATTGAAACAATTTCTATATTTCCATGATGTCAAACCTTAACTGGGAAGACAATTTCTATCTTGTAAAGTTCCATATCAATTGATTGATGAAGAAGATTTGAAAAGAGGAGATAAAAAGAAGACCAAGTGAAATGGTTGAGTTATGTGAAACTACAATGGGTACTTGATGAGATTGCATATTGGTAAGGTAATATATTATTTATATTTAACACCAAGTGAAGTTTGGCTGACTAGAAGTTTAGTTTTGATCGAGTAACATAGAAAAAGATTAGGGAACTTATGTATGTGTTGAGTGATGCGAGTGTCGAATGAGCATTAGTACATGCTGAGCAAATTTAGTGGCGACCGAGCATCAATATTTATTGAGTGTCAGTAAATTACTAAGTTATCTAATGATGACCAAGCGGAAGAACACAATGATGAATGAGTGTTAGTATTTTGATAGTTTGATTAAGATTTGAGATCCCAATTGACATAGTTGATTTCTTGGGATATGTGAAGTATATTTTAGATAAGGATGATCGTCATGGAGAATTAAATGAGCATTTAATGTATGTTTAACCATTTTTATCTATGGATTCAAGAAGGAGTTTTAGGATGTATTATAAAAGGTAGATGGAAAACAAAATGTTGGAAGGATTCGTTGGATCTGACTAAACCCTAAGATCTACGGTGATGATTAAGAGACAAAAGATCTAGCTACTTGATTAGAGAGGTATAAGATTAACCTAATTGGAGGTTATGTGTGTACAGGTTAATTTAGTTGATTGGATAATCTAAGAAGAAGGTAGAGAAGGCTGAGAAGAGAAGTACAAGACTGCACAATGGTGATTTATTAATGAATTTCCAAGCAGATATGAGTGATAGAGATGTCAATGGAGGCCAGTCAGTGAATTATCATTTGAACAAAAGTGGATATGTATTTGCAAAGTGAGTTGTATGTTTTAGATCACATTAATGTTACTTTTTAACCATTGTATACGTGCAAAATCCTTTTAAACAAGGTTGACCTAACAATTATATTGTAAATCCTTCAATCAAGGTGACATTCTAATGGAATGGTCTAAGCCCTCAAACCAGGCTCAATTTTAACAGGGTGATTAAATCCTTTAACAAGGTCACATTTAATAGTGTGTATTGTAACCTTTAACAGGGTTGGCTCCTCACAAAGCTCACTTCAGAAGAGTGAAAAATTGGTAGCATGTTACTGATTTTTTTCCCCATATTGGGTTTCCACATTAAATCTTGGTGTCATACTTGTGTGAATGTTATTTGATGTGTTGTACTAATAAGAGTTTTATATTCTAAAAGTTGATTACATTAGGACAATGAACTGCAAGTTTATGCTACTGATTATATGCTATAGAGACCGAGTGGATTACTGAGTGGTTCTGAGTTGGTTAAAGTGTTTATAAGTTCAATTGGTACATCTAGACCTAGGATAACTGATTCACCCCCCTCTTAGTTATTCTATATCATTCTAATAGTTTTTGGACATGTAAATTATTTATTTTCACATATACTAAAACTTTGCATGTAGTAAAAATATTTTTGCCTATATGAAATTAAATTTTCACATACATTCACTAGTTTTTCGCATATAAGAAATAAAATTTTGCATAGAGTGTTTTTGTGCATACATGCTACAAAAATTTGCACTTGGTTCAAAAATTTGATGGGTTTTCCTATTTGATGATGTTAGTCAACATGTATTGATGTGATTTTCAAATTTTTATGATAGGTAGGATGATTTGACCTCAAGATATAGAGTTTTGATGATTTGATGTGCTCGTCAAGATTGATAGAAATATCATTGAGTGAATAGGGTGTATGATAGTTGATTTTGCTTTGATAGATAATTGATAGATGTTGAATTGACACTATTTGTGTGATAGGTTGATTTACCTATTCTAATGATGTGCAGTCAGTACCCAAAGTCATCTAGACTAAGAGAGATATTATCAGAGCTAGAGAATGCAGTGATAGTTTCCTATTTCTTATCTTATTTACTCAATATGCCCCAATATTGGGTTAATAGGTGTTTATTGATGACCTTAGTAGAGTGGTGACATAGCAAACACAACATGTTCCATCTTCCGATTGGTGAGATGGAAGTGGCGCCTAAGGATGCCTATAAAATTCTTAGGATACTAGTGATTGGAGACATTGTGTGCTATGATGTGGATGATGTTAGCGAGACTGGTGCATTGAGGAGAGTATTTAGTGATCCATTGATAGGTGGGTACACTATTGAGTGGGAATCTTTGAGAGATGGGGGATACTTGATTCTTCTAGTGGTTTTGGCCAGTTTGATAGGGGGATTTATGTTACCATATAGGAGAGGACATGGATTCTTTGTAGGGTGGGGTAGACTTGTTAGAGAGCTTATTGGCACAACCTCATTGATTGGCATGGGGATCATGTATACTAGCTCAATTGTATCATGAAGTTCACCAAGTAGTATATGATGGATCACAAAGTCTTGCAACTGGGGTGATGATTTTGCATATATGGATGTGGGAACATATCACAGTTACTTGTCTGATTCTGGATAGAGATTGACCACATACACAACCATATATATATATATATTCAACTACAAAGGGATAGTTGTGTTAGTATTATCAATTCCAAGATTAATGGGAGTTGGGGGGGGGGGTTAATTGGTAATCCAATTCCAACTTTTCATTAACCATTCAACAAATTGCTTCAATAAACATCGATTGCATGAAAAAATTAAGCAATAAGAATAAAAATACACAATCATGCAACACAATAACACCAAATTGTTTCTCATGGAAACCCAACTGGGAAAAACCATGTGTGGGGATGACACCCACTAAATTTCTTACTCTTCTGAAGTATGTCCGGTTAAGAGCTTAGACCTATTAAAATCCTATAATAATGCCCGGTTAAGAGCTTATCCCTATTAAAAGCTTACAATAATGCCCGGTTAAGAGAAAAACCCTGTCAGGAGTCACACGATAAAGGGATTTACCTCTAGTCCTATTAGGATCTTTACCCTATTAGGAGTAACCTAATAAAAAGATTTGAAACACTAATTAAAGAGTCACCATGTTAAAGAATTTACAATCCAAACCTGTTAGGATCTACCCGGTTAAGGGATTTAGCTTGATGAAGCTATTAGGAATCAACAAGTAAATGATTTGAGAAAATAAAATTTCCTTTGCTAATACAGATCCAATTCAAGCTTAATATTTGATACACATACAAGAACACTTCTCTTTTCTTCCTCTTCATGATCACACCTCTGCATACATGATCTAGACTTGTATATTTCACCATTTTACATATTTGTAAAATACAAGTACATTAGGGAATTAACCACCTTATAAAATGTTTTACAATCTTTCCCACTCAATGAGAAAGCCCTAATACATGTTACAAATCAAGAACATTTTCTAACAAATTCAAGTCAGCCTTAGAATTCATCGCACATCAATTTTACAAAGAAAAGTCAAACCAAAATACATTATTCAATGTTCTTGCACAACCTCCAATAAATCCGATCACAAACATTCAAAAACATTCCAACTCATCAATCCTCATCATTTTTCATCATCACCATGATCCCTGGAACACGTAATCACTCATCACAACATGGGGCATCATCACCGGTAAAGGATCTGACTGAATGTTCCAAAGAACACCTTTAACTCTTTTCTAAACAACCTTCTGTCGCTTGAAACTTTTCCTTCTGATGATAAAAAATGATGCTGTCTCAACCAAAACCTCATGACATATCCAAGATACACATATTAATACCACAACATCTGAATGCAAACATTGTTGAAAAAATCATCAAATCATTTTTCCTGGCTACATCCTATTCTTAAAGTTAACCTGTCAACCTTCAATCAGTCATAACTTACTCAATACATAAGATAAATCTTTTCGGTCATAGATATAACATATAGAGACATCAATTAATCTTCTTGTATGATTGCACACTCCAATTCTCTCTACAACTCTATATTTGACCTCTTGAACACACATCAACATAACATATACTATGTCAACCAACAAACACTAAGTTGAGATCAATGACTACATCATAACTGATCAACCCATCATCAGTTCAAGATAAAACTCATACACAAATTAACACTTCATTAGTTATGACAAAAATATCCCCCTTTGGCATTGCTGACAACACCAACAATACCAAGCAATCATCTAGAGTATCTAGATACAAAAAAAAAACTCCTCCCCCTTAGCTGATACACCTAATTTTTTCTCTGATCTTGATCCCAGGTTCTCTCTTAGTCATCTCCCCTTTACTTCTTCATCTCTTGTTCATCTTGTGCTCTTCTACCCAACATTTACACTTCTCTGCTTTATTTACTCTTCTATTCTCTTCTCCCCCTTCGACAACAATGCCAAAGACACAACATGAATCAAGTATTCAACTGCTACAACCATCTTTTCCTCCTTCCAAATTATCCCGCTAAGGATTAGTCCCCTGATTATAAACCCACAGTGAAATGTATGACAATAAAATCACTGGATTGATGCATCTACAACATCTTAGCTTTGATCATGTAGGGGCATAACACCTAGCTTACCTCTAAGGTAATCAAAAGTATCCTTAGGTAAGGGCTTAGTGAATATGATCTAGCCAATCATTGATATTTCAAATTTAATCTTCATCTCTTCAAAAAAATCCAAACTCATCTCATCATTACCACCAAAGAATATGACATCAACAAATACTTCAGCTAAATTTTTTTTACCTCCAACTTTAAGTTACACATTACTATCATCATTTGTTCTATCCAAATCAATTTTAATAAGATAGGAATGTAACCTTTCATACCATTCTCTTGGAGCTTGTTTCAGTCCATATAGCGTGAGGCCTACCCTGGCCTAACATAATCTTAGCACTAGTTCTCACTTATATGTTCTCCTGTCGATACAGATTTTGTTATAGTTGGACTATTAGGACACATGTATTACTTTATGGATTTGTTGAATCCGCTTGCAAACAACACTTGATTATGTAATCGGGGAATCTATTAGATACTTTGTGTGAGTGATGCAAATTTCGGTTTAGGACTTAGTTTTGATGGTTTTGTATATCGAATTAGTAAGTGGATGTTAGATAATATCAGTATGCAGTTTTATTAAGAGTTATGTTTATGCATATAGATTTGATGCAGATATTGTTTAAATTCAATGAATCATCGATGCATATGTGAGTGAATGTGTGTTCAAATTACATTATGTATCTTGATATGTTTAAGTGTTGATTTATTAGACCTACTGATGTGTGCAATGAGTGTGCAGGAAAATTGACCATAGTACAAATCGGGGATTCAGGAATGGACCTATGTGAAAACCGTAATGCTAAGGTCCTGTCTATAAAAAGAGACATGGACCTTGTTGTATAGTATTTTATTCATAAAAGTCTATTGTGTGAATGTATTTAATTTAATTTAAGTAAATGTGTTAATATGTCATGCCATATGTCATCTTGTTGTATCACTTGACACATGTGTACCTTGTGTGTTGGCATGGCTAGTGAATGTGACTAGCATAGGCTTAACTTTACCTGGGAGTTACCTAGTATAGTCCCTATGCTTACCCTTAGGTTTAGGAAGATAATATTGAGATAGGATTGAGGAAAGGTAGATAAGGATGAGTCAAGAGAGATTAGATTGAGTCTTGAGGGTTGGATTTTCAAGAGTTAACCTTGGGTGGAGTTTAGGAGGGCCATTTGGACTCTTAGGGAGTAACTAAGGTCAAAACTAACTGCCCCACTTGGTACCTTAGGGGTTAGGGGTCATTTTCAGCCCATTAAGAGTCTTGAAAATCATTTATGACTCCCCTAAACTCACCATTTTGGGAAGTGGCGAAATTGAAGAGTTGTAAGACTTTGGTTAAGCCATCCCTTCTTTCCTTGCAAGCATTTAACTCCATTTATGGAGAAGGAAAGAGGGGAGAGTAGATGGATTAGGGTTTCCCCTCCATTTATGACTCATGATATTTTAGGAGGAATGCCTATATAAGGAAGGGTTTAGAGGGAGTTTGGGTACACACCCACTCTCTACTTTTAGAGACAGATTCATTTTTGTAGGAGTAAGTCTTGAGAGAAAGATGAAGGATTAGAAGGGGAAGCTCTTCACAAACCACCTTGCATTTTCCCATAGCTAGGATTTGAGGTGAGTTTCCTATTAGCATATTTTAGAGTAGCTCTTGCTTGCATATGTTCATAGCTTGAGGAATCCATGATTAAAGTTTATGTTATTGTTTTTATCTTCATGGAGTTTATGTGTTGAGTCTTGTATTTTATTTTGTGATTGTTTGTATATGGGGTTCTCCAAGGCTTATTCACCCTTGGGAGGGGTGGGTAACCTTGATGGGGTGAAAGTTAGTGATCTACCCAAGTAGTGCAGAGTCTCCCATGTGTGGAGGGATGTAGATGGGTATATGGGTGCCCATGATGCCAAGAATTCCCCAATGGAATGTGGGGTTCATAAGAAAATTTGGAAGGCTTGAAGCCACGACTTGTTTTGTGAATGAAAGGTAAATTTACTCCAGTTTCCACTGTAGGGCATGGAGGTGAAGGGTATAAATTTGTTCATGAGTCCATGTGTGGCCATGGAACAAGATTATATATGTGGTACTTGGGAATGTTGAGCCTATGTGTGGCCTATTCCTAGTGTATATATTTTGTATTATTGGCTTTCTCCTCTTGTGATAGTCCTCTTTCACCCCTTTGTTTCAGGTCTTTTGGAGACCTATGTATATCCTTGGGTATTGGGTATTTTATTGTGTTTCTATTTTTAGTTTCATGGTTGTTATGTGTGTATGTATCCTGGTTCAGTTCTGGATCCCCTAGTTCAGGGGTGGCCTTGCAAAGGCCTAGGTTGGGAGGTGAGCCTCCATGGTCAACCTTGATGTTCTTGCAGGTTCAAAGAAAGCTTTTGAAAGTGTAGTTGGTGTCTTGGAATATTGGTTCTAATTCCTTTTTCAAAGTCACTTTCTGGATTAAAGTTTTTCCTTGAAATGTTTAAAGGAGATTGAAAATTTGTAATTCCCTTGTAATGAAGTCACTTATGTATTCCAAAGATGTATTTAATGATGATCAATGAGAATAGAATTTTGCTTAATATTATTGTATTAACATCTTTCTCCAAATAGCTTTGTAGGTGTTTTATTAAAGTATAGTTGATAGAAATTGTATTCTTACTTAGCATTCAAAATAAAAGAAAACATGTTCTATATGCTTGTATCATTAAATGCAGTATTGGCTATTTCAGAAATAGTCTTATTGATGTTCTAGTATAGTGATAGGAGAATCTTAAGGTTATAACATTAATAAATATTGTTGATAAACTTTCAACTAAATTTAATTTTGTCAAATTGCAAAGGAGTATTAAGGGAAGAAAAGACTCCATCTCCTATAGTTAATAAAACATGTTTACAAGGGAAATTTATGTTCATTAGATTAAGGTTTTAATTCCCAGATTTTGGGGCATGACACTTGGTATTAGATCTCTGGGTTCCACATTTGGGCCTTGAGTTCACTATTCTTAGTCTATGTATGTAAGTGTTAATCCTTTGTGTCAGAGCTCTTGGAAAGTTTGGTAGAAGTTTTGAAGGATCTTGTGTTCAAGGTTGGTTCGAATCCCGAATTGTTAAATTTAATCCTTTGTAAAATGAAATACACGGCCTATTGTAAAAGTTGTGTTGAATCCATATTTGAATATCATAAAATAAAAGTATTCATATTTATTGTAAATCATGTTGAATTAAGGAATTAGGAATTGTTATCTTTGGAAAGATGTACCCTTTGAAGATTTAAAACCAAGAATATTGAAATTTGTGTATTTTTTTTTATACGAAAATTTGTACCTATACTTGCATTTGTCATTTGTTAAAATAATTATCTTAAGTCAATCATTTTGATTTTTTTTAAAGGTAATTGAAAACAAAGAGCACTCATTTAGTTTATGGTCTACTAGTTTTATAAATAAGGAAAATAAGTTTTAAATCTTTTATTTAATGTTAATTTAGTTTACTAGTTTCCAAAAATAAATACCATGTAATTATAGTTATTTTCTGTAAGTTAGGACTTGTCTTAATTAAGTACTAAATAAGTTATTTCTAAGTTCACTTAAATGTTATTTTTCTATGCTTTTTGTGAGAAGTTAAATTAGTATATCACCTATCAATTTAATAAATACATAGTAGAAAAAAAAGTGCTTTTAATATTATGTATGTAGGGGGTAACTATACTAAGTATATAAACAAAAAAAAAATTCTATAAGATGAACCTTTTTATTCCTAAATAGTTATATTCATTTATAAAAATAAAAATAAAATTAAAAAAACGTTGGGTGGGTGAATGTTTTTACATTTTAGTTTTGGGCGAAAACAATTTTGTTTTAGGTTGGGCGGGCTGTGGCCCTAACCCTGCCTCCCTCTGTGTATAAGTTTAGTAGACTGCGGAGGACGACCTTCCCCACCCTCGACGACTGCAGCTGCAGATGCAAGGCGTCATCCCACCTAGGGGGGCGACGGCTGACCCCGCCCACTTTCCTCCTTTCCTCCTTACCTTCGCAGTGACAACATCTACCGCGCTGCCCTCGGTCCTCCCACCCCACTCCCCTTTTGCAGTGGTGCCTTCATTCTGCTGGCGTCGAGCACTGCTCCGCCACGCCGCCCTCTTCATGCCACCCAGTTCCCTTTCCCAGGTTACAAGCACCTCCCCGCACACCGATGTAGAGCCACGACAGCGCTGCCGACTCCCCTTTGCAGCCATTCCCTCCTCTGCGGTGGCATTGCCTGTTGAGGCTGCCCTGTCGACTCCCATCTCTTGCACAAAACTGCTAGTAGATACGCCTTTTCTTCGCCTCTATGCGAGATATGCTCAGAATTTAGGGTTCAAAACTCTGATTTCCTCCCCTGCCAACACACATTTAAAACAATTATATTTTATTTAAAGATAAAATTTTAGAGGCATCATCGTATTTGAAATATATGAGGTATCTGATGTATTTATAAGTTTTAATGAATTTTAGATTTGATTCTTTTAATTTTAGATTTGATTTAAGATAGGATTTTCTAATAAAATATGTGTAGAAATCCTAGTTGTAATTGTTGACTTATAAATTAGAAGTTTCCAGATTTGATTCACTTAAATATTATATTAAGTTAATTAGTTTTTAATCTTATTTATAAATCTATATTTAAATTAAAAATTAATTATGATTTAAATTTAGATATATGTTCTTATATGGGAGTGAGTAATTTTAGAATGTTTCTAAGTTAGTATGAATTTAGAGGGGTATTAATCAATAGGATTCCAAAACTTATTCAATTGAATGAATATTTGCTTGTATTGACCTTAAGTGGGGAAATATCTAGAATAATATAAAAATAAAATTATTTAATAAATTTGGTATTTATCTTGTCTTTATTATCCTATGGATATTTAAAAATAAAGACCTTAAAATAGGAATAACCAGAGAGGATTATTCCCAAGATTATATTTGTGGGGAAGTATTTATAAAGCTCTTAGTTTATAGATTTGATTTTCCCTTAGGTTTGATTTTTGGATTTGGATTTGGATTTCAAAAAGGATGCAAAAAGGCTTAAAGTTGAAATTATGGACTTCGGAGTTGATAGTATCTAGAAGTATTTATAGTTTAAAATTAGATTTTGTCTAAAGTTAAGATAGGTTTAAAATTACATTTAATTTATATTCTTAGTGGAAATTGTTTAGTTTACTATGTATAAACGAATTCATTTGGTTCTTTTAGTAAGGTTCATGGTTAGAGGTCATTGTAATATACATGTTTAACTAGAGTTTTAATATAGTAGAAAATTGTTAGGATAGAACATCAATGTATACTATGCTATAAGTTAGTTTGATGAACTAACATTTTAGCTTAACCAAGTTACTAAATTTTTTTTTATTACTTTAAGCTACCCTTCAAATTTGATTATACCCAATTTAACTTTTGAGTTAGTTATTTGGCAATGACTATGAATTAATAAAGATATATTAATTATGAGGGTATAGTTGATTAAGGGAAGTAATTATGTTAGTATATTATAGTGAAACTAGAACAAAAGAACTCAATTATTTTAGTATGTTAAGAATTAAGATTAATGTTATCAATAAATATAATTAAGTACCATCAATAAGGTTCATTTGTTAAATTTAATTATTATGGGTTATTTTAGTAATTAAGTATGTTAGCTATCACTTATAGCTAGAGTGGAGATTATTGTATTAATTGGAATTTAATTTAATCATAAATACTTCTAAATTGATACGTTACTTTAGTAACCCCTTCATGAATAAATTGATTATCATAGGTGATTATTGAAGTTAACAATTAAGACTTTTGGACAACCACCATCATTATTTAGCTATATTATCTAGTGTTATTATGATTTCACATTATTTTTTTATCAATATTTCTATATGATCAAACAAATTTAGAGACTTAATTAACCCTAATGATCTTGTAGACAATAATCTAGTTAACGATATGAGTTAATGATAAGGTCACACACACTTCCTAATCAACTAGCGAGGCATATGTTTTTTTAGAATGTTTGGTCATGTTCTTTAGCGCACCTTGGACGCAAGGTGTCGTATAGCTTCTACTCCCTCGTTGTGGCTAAGTGTTAGTCACTCTATGTATGTGATTTGATTTAATTTGATTTTCAGCTTTGATGACCTTGAAAGTGATAAATGGCTAGCTTGAAATTTTTTTAGTTTTCTTGTAATCATCTAGCCACCAAATTTTACATTATCTATGAATTATGATTCTGGTTCACAATTATTTTCTTTTGGATTTTTTTTTATAACTTTTAAGATTTGACCTTGAAATTTGTGAACCTCAATTTGAAGTTTTTATGATTTTTTTTTCGGTGGCTAGGATGTGTGTTTTTTGTTGCTAGTCATGTGTTGTGAAGTAATGTTCTCTATCATGCTCAAAATGGAATATGGATAGTATGTTTAAGGGAGTAGGTTGTGAATAACGTACCATTATCATTCTTAAAATCATATTTTTCCTCAAATACGACTTATCAGTTAAGAAATGTTTGAAGTAAATTAACATGCACATGGATACGAAATTAGATATACATTGCATAAAATAATTAACATTGATCAATATGTTTTGATGTGAGTTTCAATACTATGAGTATGCAGTATAGATGAGGTCACAGTTCCCCCACCTCTTTGATGAAATCTAGGAGGATGTTCATGCCTAGAGGAGGAGGATGTGAGGCCTACCCAGGCCTAACATAATCTTAGCACTAGTTCTCATTTATATGTTCTCCTGTCGATACAGATTTTTTTATAGTTGGACTATTAGGACACATGTATTACTTTATGGATCTGTTGAATCCGCTTGTAAACAACACTTGATTATGTAATCAGGGAATCTATTAGATGCTTTGTGTGAGTGATGCATATTTTCGTTTAGGACTTAGTTTTGATGGTTTAGTATATCAAATTAGTAAGTGGATGTTAGATAATATCAGTATGCAGTTTTATTAAGAGTTATGTTTATGCATATAGATTTGATGCAAATATTGTTTAAATTCAATGATTCATCGATGCAAATGTGATTGAATGTGTGTTCAAATTACATTATGTATCTTTATATGTTTAAGTGTTGATTTATTGGACCTACTGATGTGTGCAATGAGTGTGCAGGAAAATTGACCATGGTACAAATTGGGGATTCAAGAATGGACCTATGTGAAAACCGTAATGCTAAGGTCCTGTCTATAAAAAGAGACATGGACCTCGTTGTATAGTATTTTATTCATAGAAGTATGTTGCGTGAATGTATTTAATTTAATTTAAGTAAATGTGTTAATATGTCATGCCATATGTCATCTTGTTGTGTCACTTGACACATGTGTACCTTGTGTGTTGGCATGGCTAGTGAATGTGACTAGCATAGGCTTAACTTTACCTAGGAGTTACCTAGTATAGTCCCTATGCTTACCCTTAGGTTTAGGAAGATAGGATTGAGATAGGATTGAGGCAAGGTAGATAAGGATGAGTCAAGAGAGATTAGATTGAGTCTTGAGAGTTGGATTTTCAAGAGTTAACCTTGGGTGGAGTTTAGGAGGGCCATTTGGACTCTTAGGGAGTAGCTAATGTCAACACTAAATGATCCACTTGGTACCTTAGGGGTTAGGGGTCATTTTCAGCCCATTAAGAGTCTTGAAACTTATTTATGACTCCCCTAAAGTCACCATTTTGGGAAGTGGTGAAATTGAAGAGTTGTAAGACTTTGGTTAAGCCATCCCTTCTTTCCTTGCAAACATTTAACTCCATTTATGGAGAAGGCAAGAGGGGAGAGTAGATAGATTAGGGTTTCCCCTCCATTTATGACTCATGATATTTTAGGAGTAATGCCTATATAAGGAAGGGTTTAGAGGGAGTTTGGGTACACACCTACTCTCTAATTTTAGAGACAGATTCATTTTTGTAGGAGTAAGTCTTGAGAGAAGGAGGAAGGATTGGAAGGGGAAGATCTTCACAAACCACCTTCCATTTTCCCATAGCTAGGATTTGAGGTGAGTTTCCTATTAGCATAGTTTAGAGTAGCTCTTGCTTGCATATGTTCATAGCTTGAGGAATCCATGATTAAAGTTTATGTTATTATTTTTATCTTCATGGAGTTTATGTGTTGAGTCTTGTATTTCATTTTGTGATTGTTTGTATATGGGGTTCTTCAAGGCTTATTCACCCTTGGGAGGGGTGGGTAACCTTGATGGGGTGAAAGTTAGTGATCTACCCAAGTAGTGCAAAGTCTACCATGTGTGGAGGGATGTACATGGGTATATGGGTGCCCATGATGCCAAGAATTCCCCAATGGAATGTGGGGTTCATAAGAAAATTTGGAAGGCTTGAAGCCATGACTTGTTTTGTGAATGAAAGGTAAATTTACTCCAGTTGCCACCATAGGGCATGGAGGTGAAGGGTAGAAATTTGTTCATGAGTCCATGTGTGGCCATGGAACAAGATTATATATGTGGTACTTGGGAATGTTGATCCCATGTGTGGCCTATTCCTAGTGTATATATTTTGTATTATTGGCTTTCTCCTCTTGTGGTAGTCCTCTTTCACCCCTTTGTTTCAGGTCTTTTGGAGACCTATGTATATCCTTGGGCATTGGGTATTTCTTGTGTTTCTATTTTCAGTTTCATGGTTGTTATGTGTGTATGTATCCTGGTTTAGTTCTGGATCCCTTAGCTCGGGGGTGGCCTTGAAAAGGCCTAGGTTGGGAGGTGAGCCTCCATGGTCAACCTTGATGTTCTTGCAGGTTCAAAGAAAGCTTCTGAAAGTGTAGTTGGTGTCTTGGAATCTTGGTTGTAATCCCTTTTTCAAAGTCACTTTCTAGTTTAAAGTTTTTCCTTGAAATGTTTAAAGGAGATTGAAAATTTGTAATTCCCTTGTAATGAAGTCACTTATGTATTCCAAATATGTATTTAATGATGGTATCAATGAGAAGAGAATTTTTCTTAATATTATTGTATTAACATCTTTCTCCAAATAGCTTCGTAGGTGTTTTATTAAAGTATAGTAGATAGAAATTGTATTCTTACTTAGCATTCAAAATAAAAGAAAACATGTTCTATATGCTTGTATCATTAAATGCAGTATTGGCTATTTTAGAAATAGTCTTATTGATGTTCTAGTATAGGGATAGGAAAATCTTAAGGCTATAAAATTAATAAATATTGTTGATAAACTTTCAACTAAATTTAATTTTGTCAAATTGCAAAGGAGTATTAAGGGAAGAAAAGACTACATCTCCTATAGTTAATAAAACATGTTTACAAGGGAAATTTATGTTCATTAGATTAAGGTTTTAATGCCCAAATTTTGGGGCATGACATATAGCTCCTTTGTAGCTTGCATACCATGTCCTTCTATTTTGTCAATGCAAAGCCATTTGCTTGGTCTATGTAAAATTCTTCCTCAATAATTCCATTCAAGAAGGCTGAATTGACATCCATTTGAAATACCTTGAAATTGTTAGAGTAATTGTCTATCGGGGTTACTAATTTAAATCATTATGATCTAATTAGTAACTTCCCTATTCACTCTAGTTTTCTTTAGCTAACCTTAGGCAGTTTCTATTTTTGTTAGTTTCCCTTTTAGGGTTTCGTGATTCCTTTATAAGGATTCACCTCTTAGTTTATCATTACAGAGTTTTCACATCTTATTGTAATTCTATTGTTGATAATATAGATTATTTTCTTTCAACATGAATTTGATGTCTCTGGCATATCGGCCGCCATAGCTGCCCTCTCTCTTCTGTCTTTTTGCTTCTGTCTATGTGATAGTCTTGCATGCAGGTTTCTTGGGTTGATTTGATGGTTATCAAATCTAATATGGTATCAGAGCCATCTTGCTGCCGGCTGTTCGTAGTCTATTGAAGCTTCAAGGGTTTGAGGGTTTCAGAAGCTTTTTCGGCTTCTCTTAGTGATTCTGGGGGGTCTCTATTTTTGGAGGCACTTTGGGCCCAAACGGACACTTCCATTGCGTCCGGAAGGCCCAAAAACCCCAGAAACCATATAAGGCACGTCTGATTTGGACACCGGGGCCTCTGGAGAATTTTTTTCAGCCTCCCAGGGCCGTACGGGCACGGAAATAAAAATAATAATAAAAAACCGCTATGTTTTTTAATGTTTTTTCAACGGTTTAAAACCGCGCACAGTATAAATGAAAAGGCGCAGGCGGCGCGCCGCCGGCGCCCCACCGCAGCCGGCCAGCGCCCGGCCGCCGCCTCCACTTGCCGCTCTGCGGCCCACAGCAAACCCGCCGCCCCTGCGGCCTCTCCGCGGCCCCCGCCGCTCAGCCGCTCGGCGGCCCCTCCCCTCCGGCGGTCCTGCGCTCCGCGGCCGCCTCTATGCCACTACGCTGGGCGCCCGCCACAGCCACCTCCCGGATCGCACCACCGCGCTGGGTGCTCGCCACCGCAACCTCCCGGATCACGTCGCTCAGCCCCTTTTCACCGCCCCCGCACCGCCCGGGGAAGCTTTAGCCCTGCGGGTGGTCATATGGCGGCCGGGGGCCCAATTTCTTAGCCCCTGGGGCTCTTTTGTAAGCCCTTTAGGGCAGTTTGGGGGTACCTGTCTGTTTTCGCTCTACAGGGAGCATATGGGGGTATTTTTCTGACTTCTATATATCGTCGGAAATCTCTTTCCGAGCACTTTCCGATGGTAGAGGTTAGAGGTTTTGGTTCCACCGTTTCGACAGCAAGTTTTGCTGTTGAATTCCGATGTCTTGTTTTTCCTTCCGGGAGTCATATCTGGCTCATCCGGACTCCTTTTTCGGCAAACGAGATATCGTCAGAAAGCTGATTCTATGTACTATTCAGTGGCAGAGGTATTTCTTCCAGATTTTGCTCTAGGTTTTCACTCCTTTGAGTTATGCATTTTATGCCCTCTGGTGGTGTGCTTGGTTCTACAGGTCCGGGGATCTCTTCCTCTGAGTTCATAGTTCACTCTACTTTCTGACATCTGAGCTTGCATGCTCTTTCTGATGTATCTT
>MU224070.1:1855084-1878163 GCA_018584345.1 Thuja plicata
TATCTTTAAAAAAAATTGATTTAAAAAAAGAGTTTTTTTAATTTATTTTAAAAAAAGTGTTGCTATTTGTATATATATATATATATTGATATGCATATGAGCATACAGGTATTACATATGAGCATAATCTGTTTATAAATTCTTTAAGAAATTGTCTTTAGAAGAATTGGTTGAAAATTTATATTTTAGGAAAAAAATTATACATTAAAAAAAAAGAGGAAAGAATATATTTTTATAATTATGAAAAAAAAGTGTTGCTATTTGTATTTTATCTTTAAAAAAAATTGATTTAAAAAAAGAGTTTTTTTAATTTATTTTAAAAATTAAAATAAATAAAAATAAAAATGGGTCGCTATAATAAGCGTGCCCCCATTATTACACATGAGAGTGGGGCACTAGATATGGGGCACAATATTTGCACCCAACTCTATCCAGGCCTAGGTCAAATCAGCCCATCCATACTATCGTATGTCAAATCATCCCAGCCATACCGCTGTATGTCAAATCAATATTTTCATCCATTAAAGTTGATCATGTCGTTGCTGCCGTAAATGAAAACCCAAATTTCCGCCTCCAGTAAACTAACTCACCAATTAATGAGGGCATACCTACTTATTTTTAATGCCCATCCTGCCATTTTTTCCCTTACTCTGTGTTGTGGTTAATTGTTTAGGAATTCACAGGCGCACAACCATAAGAATCTACAAATGTAATGATCGACTATTGAAACCAGCTGCAGAAAGTTTGTTTCAGTTATTAGGATGTGTTTGCATGCAATAAGAGTGTGCAATGTGTTTTCATATTGGGATTGGATTGAGACATTTCTGGAATTTTAATACAAAGGAGTTACATGCTTAAAACTTACAGGAGCGTAGCCATTAATATGGGGTCCTTTACATTGTTCCTAATGATCTTTATCTCTCATATGGATTTTTAGCATGCGTTGAATGTGTCATAACATGATATCCACATTTCTCTGGATCTATTCATATGGGTTGGGTTACATGCACAACTAAGTAGAGCATAGATTCATTCTTATCCCATTGGCAATTGAAATAAGCCCCCAAAAAACCCACTAAATAAAGATCCAATTTTGCAAGTGAAAGAAAATTAAACTGCTTACTAGAGACAAAATTATCATTCTAGAAAGACATAGGAAACCCTCAAGCAAGCCTTTTCTTCGTCTGTGTTTTACAAAAATTGAGAGAGTAAAGTGGATTAAATCTTTCTGCCCAACTCTCCACCCAACTGGAAATTATGAGTGGAGGAATGGAAACACGGTGAAATCAGAGGTAACAACAACTCTCTTTATAGGTTACACTGTTTTAATTGTATAAATAATTGTATTCAATTTTAATGCTTGTCAATTATGTATTGAAACATTTTTGAATGAAAAAATTACATTTTGTCGAGTTGATTGAATGTTTACTTGAGAACATGAAATTAAAATACATCTCATTTTCATTGGATTTGTCATAGATTGATAGAGCTATCATTAACTTGACCGTGTCTCCCAAAGAGAAAAATGAATCTTTCTACACTTTCCCATTTTTTTATAGAGTATTTCAAGGAGACAAATATATACATTGAGGTTTTGGAAAGCTCATATCTCCTCTAATCAATTGAGGTTCCTGATAGAGTAAGTCAACACAGACTTACCTAAACGTCTAGGTAAGTCCATCTCAACTGTCTAGATATAAAAATATCACTATCTATTTTTTTATGTTATTTTCTATTTTTTATTCAGATTGACATTTCTTATGGCACTCATTTGCATTCTACTGAACTTGATAAATACAAGTTAACGCTATCACATCCATAAGTAATATCAATTTTAAACTATAAATTATAGAAATTTGATCACTTTCATTTTTTTATTTTTAATATTCATAAAAAATATTAAATATTTTCATACATTTATTGCATCCTCAATATTTTCATTAAAAATGTATTTCATCATATAATTTTAATTTTATACTACATAATATCTAAAAATCTTGTAAGTTAGTTCATATATATATACATATATAAATAGTTATCTTAATCAACCATTATATAAATTGCTTTTGAATTTTTTTAAAAAATATTTGTAATTTTATCAATTGTATACTTTATATTTTTAATTTTTTAGATTATATTGATATATAAAAAATTAGATAAAAAGTAAAATATATAGAGTGAGTTTTTTGAGTTATTTAATTTTTAAAGGAATGTACAACACTTTAGGCACTCTGTTACACAATTAATTTTTAATTTATAATCCTGTAAAGTGAAGCGTAGAAAACTTGCCAAAAAAGATTTCTCAGTCAACATATCTTTTACATGTGAAATTTCACATTGTGTTTGAACATTATTTTCTACATCCCAAGGCTGCACAATAAAGTTATGTGGCCTAATAATGTTCAAAATATAATGTTATAACCTAAATTCAATGAGCATGAGTTGCAAATCTAGGCCCAAAAAAATGTATAAAATTGAATGAACTAGACTTACCGAGATCTCAAACTAGCTAGGCATAAGAAAAAAGGAAAGAAAATATTTGAACCATGGGCAATACAAACAAATAGGAAAGAATATTTACTGAATATAGAGAATATTAATTTTACATTAGTGGGAGCGCTAAGAATTAGGAACTTGAGTCCATTTTAAGGAATGTCTTGTTGAGATATCCTGGGTTGATCCATTTCTTAGCCTAAAGAAGGAAGTTAAAAAATTCATGGTTTAGATTCTTATAATAGTAAAAAAAATAAGTGAAGTAAACCCAATCTAATTTTGTCCTAATTGACCTATTAAAGTTATTAAGCCACTAAAATTCTAATATTCATTTATTGGTTAGTATTTCTCTTAATTTTCTAATATGGTTTAAAGGTTTTTCTTTTCTTATGATGATATAATTTATTAAAAAAATAATGTTTGGAAAAAGTTATTTAATTAATTTTTTTTGTAGATATATTTAATAAAAGCTGGAAAAGAAATCTTGGGACTAAGAGAATTATTAAAAAGAAAGATATTTCAGATATAATACGAGTCTGCGAAATTATCAAATCATTAAATTGTAGTTGAAATATTATCATTATGAATAAAAAACATAATGCTAATAGTATATGATGATATTAAGTGTAACAAGTTATTTGCAAGCTGAGTGTTTGATGCAAAAACAATCACATTATCAAACTCAGAAGTAGCTTACAGATTATGTCATGGATTGTGAATATCTACTCATTCTTATTGTAATAAGTTATTCAAATTAAATTTAAAATTTAAGAGAAAAACAAGTTGTCCAATCGTTAATTTAATGGGTAGGAGTCAACCCCAAATTGGATCTGAGCTTTCTAAGTGAATTATTTTCATAGTTGATTGATCTTATGCTTGAAAAAATGGCTCAACACATGGAAATGTTAAGATTGGAGAGGATAATAGATCTGTGGGGATGGTGCATGGATAAGCATAACAAATGCATAATTATGGAGAACGTGTTGATATACTAGTGTACATGGATTGGTGGGGGGTGGAGGGGGTGGCTTCTCACAAGATTTAAGTATTTTTCAATATATTGATACACTAATTCATTCTCTCAAAATGGTTTAAAATTTATTTTAAAATGACATGTGTATGCAAACTTACAAATGCATTTCATCAACATTTTGAGCTACATGTAAATCCTAAAATGGACATTAATCTCAAAGTATGCAGCACTCACAAACATTCATGTGAAATACATAAGACATAAAAGAATAATTGAAGGTCCATTTCAAGTAATGAATCCTACAAAATGTCATCATGTGAGTCTTTAGTTCAATATGCATGCTACATAAGAACCTATAGAATATAGGTAAAATATGTTATACATTGTTTCTATCATATGAGTAAATTTGAAAATAACTAAAACAAAATTTTAATATCATTAGTTTACATTATGCGCTCAATCACCTCTATTACATAAGTATTAGAGAGCATTTAGCGCATTCAAGAGAACAATCATTCAAACTCAACCAAAATTGTCTTAGTGCATATGGATAACCTAACAATTAAAATCCTCCCCATAATCCATCTTGATAATAAGCTTATTATTTTCGCCTTACATGTTTATATTTCTAGTTTGGGTAAAACTAAGAGATAATCAGGCTTAGGTTTCATGTACATATCAAATCCTTAAAAAATTGTGTACAAGAAAATGTTAAAATTAATTACATCACTTATCAATTATATTTTTAAATATGTGTAGGCATTTGAAAGCTACTTCCAAGTCAAACGTGGTCAAGCAAAGACGTTTCTTCATATTAGAACCCAAAAATAAGGTAAGTAGGTTTCTTCTTCAAACTTTATATTGTATTAAATTAAATATAAAAAGTAATATTATTAACAATTTATTATAATTTAATATTTATATATTATTTATTTTTATCTAAATATTATTTAAATTATCTATCTCAATCAACTTAAACAATGTATTTGTTCTTGAGTATTTTATTATTGAATCATTAAATTACATTAACTTTTGCTTACTAATTCTAATTTTTATAACTAGTTTGATATCTTTATAAACATTTATCTCCTAGGTTTACACCACCATCATAGCATCCATAGTCACATAACATCTTCAAACCCATCCATGCCCTAGGTTTGATCACCATCCATATTCATAGACATCCATTTATTAGGTTGGACAACTACTTACACCATCATAAGATCCTCATACACATCCATTATCATATATAGACTATCTTACATTAATCTAAACCGTCACTTACATCTACTTGCCAATAATACGATGGTTTTTATATAATTTTGATATTAGTAAAATATTTTGTTGAGGATATTAATGGGCCACTAACACTATGAATATTTTTCAGGATGGGTAGAAAGAAAAAATGGGAATCACTAATAAAACTAGAGGTGCAAGAAAATTCCAATGGAGGGAATTATTTCTCACGTTATGAACTTGAATGGACACCCATTGGAGATGATAGTGTCTAAAAAATAGACCAATGTGTTGCTATCCCTCTTGATAGTCTCCCTCACTTTTTCAAAGGATAGGGTTTATTGGATGGTACTGAAACATCATTTATACGCAAAAGACAAATAGATTATGAATTGACTAAACCTACTAACCACTCCAAAAAGATGTATTCATGGTTTGTCTAGATTTAATAAATTAATTAAGCATGCCACATTTATTTATTATATCAATTAATATATATTTTTTGTACATGTATAAACAATTATCATTGTGCTTTTGGGCCCAAAGATAAAATAAATGCACATTGAAAAAAAGAAAAGGATACGAAAGTGGATTCAAAAAAGGGGTTTCCAAGCCCACTTTAATGTTAGGGTTATGTATGGTAGACCAGATGTTGCAATTATTACATATAATGACTATATCCATTAAGATGCTAATGGTGAGTTTTGTCATGGAAAAGATGACCCTTTTGGTGATCCAAGGAGTGGTGTTGCACCAATGTTGTCAAATGAGTGTAAATCATATATTGAATCCTTATTACTGATGGGTGTGGGGATTGACACAATATCTGAACAACATTATTTAGATTCTAGTCTAAAAAGTTGATGAATAAGAGGGGAACATATTTGTTAAGGAAGGATGTGTTAAATTCATGGAAAAGAGTGTGTTCCCTACATTCAAAAAAATGAAGATGACTCAAAAAGTGTGTGTTTGTGGCATGTGGAGGAGAATGATAACTTCTTCTACTATAAAACACCAAATAATGAGGAAAATATTCCATTTATTATAGGCATCCAAACACCATGAATGCGAGAGATGATGGTGAAATATTCACATGACTTGATTATTGCAATGGATTCTACATTCTCAACAAATAAATATGGGGTAAGTAGAAAATTGTTAATTATATTTATAAATCTTAATTTTATTTATGAATCTTAATTTATTATTAGTCTAATTTATCAAAAAATAATGTATCATTGATTTATTCATGTTTAGTGTGAGCTATATACCTTGCTTGTATTTGATGAACAAGAAGTTGGTGTACCTATTGCATGGGTCATATCCTCAAGAAAAAAAATTGAGGATATGAATAAATGGCTAAAAAAGATTTAAAAAAGAGGGAAAAAATATAAAGAAGATTGGCATGTTAATACATTCATGACAGATGGTGCTAGTTCTGAGATTTAAGAAATCATGTTTTATCAAGCTTAGTTTATATTTATAATCTAGTGTCGTTGTTTAATATTTAGTTTATAAAAATATATGTTTCCTAATTTTAGAAATATGTGATTTTTCATTTAACAATCAATTTTGTTAGAATTGTTATTTCTGGTTACCAAATTTATAAGAATGTGTATAGGTGAGTAAAAATTCAATTAAAGTATCTAGTAAAATCACACGCTTAAACATCATAGCCTAATATAATTTTTATAATTTAGGTTTGTGAGTAACAAGGATGTTGGAACAAAAATGTTCAATAGGTCTAATGAAATAATGTATACAAGTGACAACAAAAAAATCACTACTCATTTGTTAAAAAAATTCATAGAGGAGTTTAAAGAAGAAAATAAATTTATTGAGTATTTTTAGAAAACTTGGTGTCATAATGAGAGTCACATTGGTAAGTTCACCAAAATATATATTATGGCTTATATGAATTTACATATTTTAACTTGTTTATAGTGTATGCTTAGACATCATATGTTTTTTGTATAGAGACGTGGGCAATTTTTCTTTGAAGTTTCTCTCATGCAAACCAAGAAATAAATGCAGCTATAGAGTCATACCATTTTCACATTAAGAGTCACTATTAAAGTGACCGTTCTAAGAAATTCACAAGGAGAATGGATTGGCTTATTCATACACTTCTAATGAACTATAACTAATTGAATGTTTGAAGATTAAGTTGATAATCACCAAGTTGCAGAAAGTTAATGCAAGACATTAAATCCGTTAATGTAGTGTATTTTCATTGATGTCAACTTGATATAATTTGATTGGTTATATACAAAGTGTCAAAGAATTTATAGAACCAGAAAGATTAAGGTTATACTTTCAGTAATACATAAAAGAATAGTATTCACTAAGTGACTACAAACATCGACGGGCAGTGCACCCTGATGGACAGAGAAACCCGAGAGGAAAGTCACAGTGATACCCAAGAAAGAAAATCAAGCAAGCATTACCGATGAGAAGAATCATAAGCATTAACAATGAGAAGAATCAAAGTGTTACCCAACAGACAGACAAACCCAATGGAGATGCCTGAGGAGAACTGAAGTGTTGACCAAAACTAACAAAGAGTTAAACACCGAAAAGAACTGAAGTTCAGAAATGACAAAAGACTTAGCTGGAAAGAGATAAAGAAGGATTTAAATGGTTATTAATATTGTTTTCATCGACAAGTTAAAAGCCAGAGATAAGAGAAAAATTTAAAGATTTTTTATTCTAGTTGTCAAACAAAAATCTATGGGATAAAATTGAAGTAAAGCTTTAAAGCAAGATTGGCTAGAATTACAGATCACGCCAAGAAAAAGAAAGTCAAGAAATGAGAAATAGTGAAATCATGTATATAAAGAGACAAGATAATTCATTGTGAATTAGGGGTGAATAGAGAAAGAAGATGCTGAAGAGAAATTGATGAAGAAAGAAGTCTTTAATCAGTCCTGATCAATCAAGCTGAGAACAGAGCTAATTCTGCAGACACCAAGCAACAGAGAAGAAAAACATCACCGAGTAGAAAGAAGTGGAGCAAAGGTATTGAAAAGATACATTGATTAGAAAGTTATTATGAACTTACAATAGATCTGAAAATCTGCAAATTATAGTTGTATATGTGAACATATCATTTATTGTTTCAATTTAACCATTGGATTAGAAAGTCTCTTAACTGAGTAGGACTTAACAATACTTTCTATTTTGAGACACATCCCAAGGAGTATCAAAAGGTTTTGTCATGAAGATAACATAGAGATGCCAGATACCAATTGATAAACTACACTGGGTTTGGTCATAAAAGGTAGCATAGAGATGCCAGATATCAAGTGACAAAATATTCTATTTAAATCCTCTAACAAGGTCACACCTAATAGTGTGTTTGTAACCTTTAACAGGGTTGTCTGTTCACTGAGCTCACTTCAAACGAGTGAAAATTTTGGGTTACCGGTCCCAAGTGGTTTTTCCCTTAACATGGTTTTCATGTTAAAAATCCATGTGTCAATGTGTTTATGAGTCATTACTTTAGTGTTTTGCATTACACATAACTAACCAGGATTGATCGGTATACACTAAGTTATTTACTGCATTTCAGTAAATGAAGGACTGCTAATTAGTAAACAATAAGAATAAGGTTTAACAGTGAACTCTGAGCAGTATTTATTTGTTGAGAATATTTCAAGGCATTCATCTTGTAAGACTAAAGATAACTAGAGGCTTATAATTGTGGTAATAAGTTTTTTGGTTAATTTATTGGAATATTTTTGAGGCCACTGATTCATCCCCCCTCTCAGTTATTCTAACAATTGGTATCAGAGCTTGTGTGCTTAGAAGGAAGGTTTCAAAACCTAAGAAAAAGATCACAAGATGAGCAAACAAGATGTGCCCAAGTTGAACAAGGACAACTTTGCATCATGGCAAAGCATGACAAGACTGCACCTATCAAGTATTGGAAATGATGTTACTCAATACTTGGATATTGAATATGTTTTTCCTATAGGTCCTCACACACTTGAAAAATTAAGAGAAAAGCATAAGCGTAATTCTATGATGATAGAACTTTCTTCCTCACTCTCCGATGCTAAATTTGAAGATGTCAAAACCTACACCCCTGCAAAGAAAATGTGGGATAAATTGAAGCTGGTACATGGAGGAGATGCTAATGTACTAAGAGCTAAGGAAAAAATCCTAAGAGGTAAATTTGTTGACCTAAGAATGAGAGAAGGAGAAAATATCACTCAGTACAGTTGGAGAATAAAAGAGGTAGTCAATTCTATCCGAGGAGTTGGAGGCATACTTGAAGAAGAGACAATGGTAAGTAAAATCCTAAGAACCTTACTGCATGTATATGCTACTAGAGTATCTTCTATACAAGAAATGAGAGCAGTAGAAAAAAATAATGTCACTCTAGATAGTTTGGTTAGTAGATTGATTTCATTTGAGATGAATAACTTTGATAACAGTGTCTTACCATCTATTGAGTCTGCATTCAAATCTTCTTTGAAAATAAGTAAATCAAGTCATAAACACACTATGAGAAATGATAGTGAAAGTGATAGTGATGACCAAGATCTTGATGGGATTGAAGCACTAATGGATAGAGTATTGCAGAGAGGCAAAGGTAAATTACCAATTGTATGTTTTAGTTGTATAAAAATTAGACACTTTGCTGCTAGATGTCCTAACAAAAGAAAATATGACAGATCATATGAAAATAAGTTTGATAGAAGTGACAACAAAGATTACCGAAGCAACTAAAAATATGATAGAAGAGATACCCGAGACTACAAGGACAAAGGGAAGAAAGCTTATTACCTGGCTGAGAACAGAGATGGAGATACTGTCACCAAATATGATGAAGACATTGAGATGGTATTTGTGGCCATGAAGGATGATTCAAATGAAGAAGAAAGGTATGTAGAGACTACAATCATATCTAATGTTAGTAAGAATGATGTCTAGATATAGATAGTGGCTACACTCACCACATGATTGGTGATAAACAAAAGTTTGAAACTTTTGAGTACTATAATGGTGGATTAGTAAGAATGGGTAATGACACACCTTGTCCAGTTAAAGGTAAAGGAACTATAATGTTGAACAACCTGATCAAATGTGAAAATGCATACTGGGTAAAAGGACCTAAAGATAACCTATTGAGTGTTTCACAACTGAATAACACAGGTCACCAAGTAGCATTGGAGAACAAAAAGGCAAAGATATTTAATGAATCAAGAAGGTTGATCAAAATTGGTAAACAAACAAAAGGTAACCTATTCTATCTTGATGATATAAATACTACTTGTTTAATGGCTAGAAACGAAGACATATGGTTATGGCATAAGAGATTATGTCATTTGAATTTTGACAACATGATTAAGATAAGCAATAAAAGGAAAGTAAGAGGCTTACTGAGCATGTCAAAGCCTGAGCATATCATGTGTAAAAATTGTCAAAAAGGTAAAATGACAAACTATAGTTTCAAGAGAAAAACCCATACATCTATGCCATTCTAGAATTATTCCATACTGATCTATGTGGACCCATGAGAACAAAGTGTTACTATGGTGATAGATATTTCATTCTCTTTGTTGATGGTTATTCTAGAATGATGACAGTTATGTTCTTAAAAGAAAAATTAGAAGCATTCAAGATGTGTAATGGTATAAATCTATGGTAGAAAAACAAATTGGTAAGGAATTGAAATGCTTAAGATCAGATACAGGAGAATTTGTTTATGATGAATTCTCTAACTTTTTCAATGAGCATGGAATTAAAAGACAAGTTTCTGCACCAAAAACACCATGACAAAATGGAATTGCTGAAAGGAGAAACATATCAATTGTTGATTGTGCAAGAACACTGATGATTGAGAAAAGCATCACTCAAACCTTCTGGAGGGAAGCTTTCAGTACTTTTGTCCACACATTGAACAAAGTACAATTAAATAAAGACACCAAAAAGACACCCTATGAGATTTGGTATGGTTATACACCCAATGTAAGTTACTTCAGAATTTTTGGTAGTCAATGTTATATTTTGAAAGATGATAGAAATGGAAAGATTGACTCCAAAAGTGATGAAGGTATCTTTCTAGGGTATTCTATCAAGAGCAAGGATTATAAATGTCTTAACAAGTCCTCTAGCAAAATCACTGAAAATGCATATATCATAATAGATGAATATACAGAGAAAAATGATGAGGAAAGAGGAAAAGAACCAGAAGACTACATCAGGTTTGTTTACACTAAAGAACCTGACACTCTAACCGAGCAACAATGTATCACTCCTGAGAAACAAAACATTGCACTCAAGCAGTAGGTTGCAAATACTAAAAATCAGGAAAATCCTCAAGATGATGTTCCAAGCGATGGAGATCAGAATGAAGGTCAAGATAATGATCAAAATGATGAACAAAGAGTTGCACTGATACTTTCCAAGTATGTTAGAAGAAATCATCCACAAAATTAGATCATAGGAGACAAGAAGGCTGGAATGAGAACAAGAAGTAAGTCACTAAACACTAGATGTTTAATTTGTGATTATGAACCTAAATTTGTTAATACTGCACTTGAAAATGAAGAATAGGTCAGTGCTATGAATGAAGAAATAGAACTAATTGAGAAAAATAGAACATGGACATTAGTATTGAGACTAGATGACAAGAATGTCATCGATACCAAATGGATATTCAGAAACAAGCTAAATGAGAATGGAGAAGTCACAAGGAATAAAGCAAGGTTAGTATGCAAGGGGTATGCACAAGAAGAAGGTATTGATTATGGAGAAACCTTTGCACCCATTGCTAGACTAGGAGTAAGAATATTACTTGCTTGTGTCACATTCAAAGGATTCAAGGTATACCAGATGGATGTCAAAACTGCATTCCTAAATGGAATACTAGAAGAAGAGGTATATATTCAACAACTAGAAGGGTTTGTTGATCCAGACAAGAGAAAAATGGTTTGTAGACTACACAAAGCATTGTATGGATTGAAACTAGCACCTAGAGCCTGGTATGAAAGACTTCACTCCTATCTCATAAGCATTGGATTTGTAATAACAAGTGAAAATAATAATCTATATTTAAAAGAAGATACTGATGGCAATATTCTGATTGCTGAAATATTTTTTGATGATATCATATTTGGGGGTAATGATATGTTATGTAAATCCTTTGCTAATGTCATGAGCAAAGAATTTGACATGTCAATGTTTGGGGAGATCAAATTCTTTCTTGGTTTACAAATTATTCAACAAGATGCAGGCATATATATCACACAATCCAAATACATCAAGGAAGTGTTGAAGATATTCAAGATGGAAGATTCCAAACTAGTTGGAACACCTATGGAAAAAAAATGTAAGTTGACAAAAGAAGACAAATCAAATGAGGTAAATCAGACCTCGTATAGATGAATGATTGGAAAACTGATGTATGTTGTTCATACCAGACCAGATATAACACATGCAGTTGGAATAGTTGCAAGATTCTCTGGTAATCCCAAAGAATCCCACATGACTCCTGTCCAGAGAATTCTAAGATATCTAAATAACACCGAGGACTATGGCTTATGGTATAAAAGAGAAGGAAAATTTGAGCTTCAAGTCTATATAGATGCTGATTGGGCTAGAAACTTAGATGACCAAAAGAGCACAACTGGAGGAGCATTCTTCATGGGTGAAAGACTTGTCACATGGATTAGCAAGAAGCAAGGATGAATCTCACAATCTATTGCAGAAGCAGAATATGTGGCTGCTGCTATAAACTGCTCTAATATTGCATAGATCAAACAATTACTGGAAGGTATGAATATGAAAATTCTTGAACCAGTGATTATCTATTGTGATAATACCAGTGCAATAAAAATTTCTAAGAATCCAGTCATGCATGCTAAGACTAAGCATATTGCAATAAAGTAACATTACTTAACAGAAAAAGTACAAGAAAAAGAGGTGATACTAGAATATGTTCAATCAAAGGAACAATTAGCTGAAATATTCACAAAGTCATTACCTAAAGATACATTTGAGTACCTGAGAAAGAGACTAGGGGTCCGACCCTTGTCTATTGGTCAGTAAGATGACTAGGAGGCTGCATCAGCCTACGCTTAATCAAAAGATCATTCATGTTGATGTAAGCTAAGAAATGGACTGCAAAGATACACCAGTACACCAGAGTCACTATATTGCTGATGGATAGGTAAATTCAAGGAGTATATTATAAAAAGGTGAAATGATATAAGTTTGGCATGATCAAAGTTTACTTTGGCATTGTTGTCAAAGAGAGAGAATTTCCTAAGAATTCAAAGGGATAGATTATCTTGAGAATATCCAAAGAAGAGAGATTATATATACATATGAGATATCCATCAAAGGAAGAGAAGATATCCTAAGAGAGAGATGTAACCTGTAAGGGAGAGAATATCAAAAGGGAGAGAATATATCTTAGTGCTATCAAAGGAAAAATAAATGATCAAGGAGAGGAATAGTCAAAGGGAGAGACAACATCAAAGATAGAATCAGAAGCTACAACATCTATACAGTGAAGGGATTGAAGATTGAAGAAAGAACTCTGGAAGAAACAAATCTAAGCTATATGAGCTTATTGAGAGCTAGACACTTGTATTGGTTATAGAAAAAAAAGATTGGTAGATTGATGAACTACAATTGCTATATTTTATATTTTATTAGTAATAATATAGTGTGATAATGTATTGTGTTGCCATCAATTCCAAAGGGACAAATTGATGAACTATAACTGATTGAATGTTTGAAGATGTTAAGTTGATAATCACCAAGCTGTAGAAAGTTAATGCACGACATTAAATCAGTTAATGTAGTGCATTATAATTGATGTCAACTTGATATAATCTGATTGGTTATATACAAAGTGTCAAAGACTTCAGAGAACCAAAAAGATTAAGGTTGTGCTTTTAGTAATGCATAAAATATGAGTATTCACTAAGTGACTACAAACACCGATGAGCGGTGCACCCCGACAGACAGAGAAACCCAAGAGGAAAGTCATAGTGATACCTGAGAAAGAAACCTGAGAAAGCATTACCAAAAAGTAGAATCAGAAGCATTACGACGAGCAAAATCACAGTGTTTCCTGATGGATAGACAACCCCAACGGAGATGCCTGAGGAGAACTAAAGTGTTGACTGAAACTAACAAAGAGATAAACACCAAAAAGAACTGAAGTTTAGAAATGAAAAAAGACTTAGCTAGCAAGAGCTAAAGAAGAAGTTAAATATTTGTTAATATTGTTTTCATAGACAAGTTAAAATCCAAAGATAAGAGAAAGATTTAAAGCTGTTTTATTCCAGTTGTCAAAGAGAAATCTACGGGATAAAACTGAAGTAAAGCTTTAAAGCAAGATTGGCTAGAATTGCGGATCACGCCAAGAACAAGAAAATCAAGAACTGAGAAACGGTGAAATCATGTCTATAAAGAGACACACTAATTCATTATGAATTAGGGGTGAATAGAGAAAGAATATGCTGAAGAGAAACTGATGAAGAAAGAAGTCTTTAATCAATCCTGATCAATCAAGCTAGCAACAGAGCTAATTCTGCGGACAACAAGAAATAGAGAAGCACAACATCACCGAGCAGAAAGAACTGGAGAAAAGGTATTGAAAAGATACATTAATCAAAAAGGTATTATTAACTTACAATAGATCTAAAAATCTGCAATGTATAGTTGTATATGTGAACAGATCATTTACTGTTTCAATTTAACCATTGGATTAGAAAGTCTCTTAACTGAGAAAGACTTAACAATCCTTTCTATATTGAGATACATCCCAAGGAGTATCAAAAGGTTTGGTCATGAAGATAGCATAGAGATGCCAAATACCAATTGACAAACTACACTGGGTTTGGTCATAAAAGGTAGCATAGAGATGCCAGATATCAAGTGACAAACTATTCTATTTAAATACTCTAACAAGGTCAAACCTAACAATGTGTTTGTAACCTTTAACAAGGTTGGATCTTCACCGAGCTCACTTTAGAAGAGTGCAAATTTTGGGTTACCGGTCCCAAGTGGTTTCTCCCTTAACAAGGTTTCCATGTTAAAAATCCATGTGTCAATGTGTTTATGAGTCATTACTTTAGTGTTTTCCATTACACATAACTAATATGGATTGATCATTATACACTAAGTTATGTACTGCATTTTGGTAAATGAAAGACTGCTAATTGGTAAACAATAAGAATAAGGTTTAACAGTGAACTCCGAGCAGTAGTTATTTGTTGAGATTATTTCAAGGCATTCATCTTGTAGGAATGAAGATAACTAGAGGCTTATAATTGTGGTAATAAGTTTTTAGGTTAATTTATTGGAATAATTTCGAGGCCATTGATTCACCCCCCTCTTAGATCAAGATGTGCATGGGGTTGTCATTGGTGAAGCTCAAAGTGCAGGTAAATTTCAAAACCATCATTTTATAATGAAACATTATAATTTTTTAAATTTTTTTAAAAACTTAGCCATGGTTGTTTCTATTACAGATGGTTGGAAATCATCTAATACTTCCAATGATAACTTTCAAAATTCAGTTGACTATATTACTTCATTGCTTCAAAATTTACCAACTAGAGAAGATGAAAAAACCATATTTAGTCAGTGCGTTGAGAGACTTAAAAAAGACATCCATGCAAATTTTTCTTCATCTTCCAAATTCAAATCTATCCTTGGCTCAAAGGACATATCTATGAAACAAATATCACCATGGTTTAGTCCATGTAAATGCGTAAACACCATTTTACTCATAAAAAACATAATTTCATATCTCAAAACTCAAATGAAAGAGCTAAGGAATATGAAAATTTTCAATTCCCTTCTATAAGATCTAGAAATAAAAAGAAAAAGAAGGTCATTAATCGATCAAGCATAATAGTATGACATGAAAGAGATGTTATCAGACATAAAGGTGATTAAACTTATTCAATTTATGTATTTTAGTAATTTATATAGCAATAACTCCTTTTTTATATGATAAAAATATGTCATTTTATAGGTTTGAATGATCAAGAAAATACTCGATGACGTCGATTACCTTTCTCCATTGATGTAAACCAAATGATTACAGGTGAAATTCAAGTTATAGATGATAATTAATTACTTAGTACATAATATAATTGTACACTTAAATATTTTATTTAAGTTTATTTGTTTAATTTTAAACTATATTATTGTAGCTTTAGATGATCAACAACAAGTTCAATAAAATACATCACATGTTTCTATTTATCTTAATCAGACAACAACAATGATGGATGCAATGCAAACTAGAAATGTTAATGAAATTACAAAATAAGAATCAATCAATTTTGAGTCTTTAGTTTGTATATTAATTTTATATATTTCGATGTGTTAAATGTGCAATATTATTGTGTGTGTTAGATGGTGGACAAATAGCTCAAGAAGATATCTCACCTAAGACAACAACAACAATAGATGCAATGCAAGTTACAAATGGTAATAAATTTATGAAATACATTTTCATAATTTTTATGTCTTTAATACATAAGTTAAGTTTTGTGTCTTTAATATATAAATTAATCTTATATATGTTGATTTATTGAATGAGAATGTTATTACGACTTTAAATGAACAATAGAACAACCAAGACCATATGGTACCCTTTTACCTTGATCTTAATCAAACAATAACAATAATTAACACAATGCAAAGTAGAGATGGTAAGGAAATTGTGCATTCAAATTTAGTCAATTCCAAGTCTTTAATTCAGAAATTAATTTTATAACTAAATTAATTTATTTACAGGTGTTGATGATATTTATATGGAGGATGATGACCAACACCTTTATGGGTAATCACACGTTGATGATGTTTATGTGGAAGATCAAGGTCATCACTTTTTTGTATAATATTATAATATATTATATGTTATATATGGATTATTGAGTACTAAACTCTCTTTGATAGACTAGAGGGGGCATATTTAAGATACATACATCATTTATTGTGGATAATTGACTCATTATGTCGTGCCCCTTTATTTTTTTTTTGTAAAGTGTGATTAAGAAATTTCCTTTGAGTTTGATGTATATATAGTAATTTAATAAAATAGGTCCACATTGGTAATCTTTAAATGAGTTATTTGATAGAATATAATAGAACAATAGTCATACTAGAACATGGATATCTCTTCATTAACTTACCATTATGATGGCACATGGATGTTAACAAGGTATTTCTTATCAACCTCTTGAGTGTATAACTATATATCATATTTTTTAACTTCCATTATTTATATTGAAATACAAAACTTTGTATTCATGCTTATTTGTGAATGAAATATACATTCATTATGGTGCCTTGTTAACTTGTGCAACCGCCTTGTACATCCATATAGGGATTCACCAACTTAGGGAGGACAATGTGACAGTGAGTGTCAAACAAATTTTTTGTTTGTTTTGGATTCTTGTTAAAAACCCTAAGGCATCTGCTAGGTGAGAAATCCCCTTGAAACCTTTGGTTATCCAACTAACGAAAATGTAAATTATAATGTGATGACCCTAAGGTGTAGGAATAAGTTTAACTTTTTTCTAGATTTCATTGTGTAACAACTTTTTTAGCATCAATGTTTAAGATCCATCATCAAGATGCAAGAGAGCAAGGAAATAAAAATGAGTTTTGAAGCCTCCCATCTGTAAGGTCTTAAGTTTAGAGTTGCATTAGTTAGTTATAAAAAAAATATAAAGGAGTGTCCTACATAAAAAACATTAAGTGTATTTGTGGTATGATTTAGGTTTTTGTGGGTTGGATAGGCATTTCATTCCTCACACTTACTAAACATCTTTACATTGGATCATGAAGTGTGATATGAGATGTTGATACCAAAAATAAGTCACATAATAATATCCAAAAGCAATGCCAATGGGCGTTAAAAAAAATTAAACTATAAATGAGTATTTTAAATAAAAAAAGGTTAAGTGTGTTTGTGGTATGATTTAGGTTTTAGTTGGTTGGTTGGATGTTTCATTCCTCACACTTGCCAAACATATTTATGTTGGATCATAAAGTGTGGTTCAAGATGTTGATACCAAAAAAAGTCATATAATCAAATTCAAAAGCAATCTCAATGGGCCCTTGATTTATTGATGAAGTTAAAAGGTTTTGAAAGCGCTTAGTAGGAATAAGGTTTTGAAAGAGCTTAGGAGGAATCAAGTCTTTTTAATTGCAAGGCCCTGATATCATATGATATGAGGTTAGGATCGTACCCCAAGTGAATTTGGCACTCGCATCAAAGAAACTAAATACCAATATTTGAGAAATTATAAGCAACCAAATGATAATATTATAAAATGTATATAATCATTAAAAAATATTTATTAATTTTTTATAAATTTATTAATTTGTATAATGTAATTAAATATTTTATATTTTTTATAAAATGTAATATTCATATTTATTTAAATAATATATATATCATTTAAAAATTTATTACAAGACATTAATTTTTTTTTCTAAATCATTAAAATTAGGATAGATATCTTAAATACATCTATTTTAAAAAATGTTGAGCTATTCGATTTAAGTTGAGCTATACATATAAAAAAGTAAAATTTGATTTTATTTACATTATGTTTACCTCTAATACAATTTTTAATTCTATTTATAAAAATTTAATTATATACAAGTAATTTTTATATTGAAATTTTAAACTTCTTAACATTATTTAAAATTAAATTTAAAATATATTATTTTTTATTGAATTATAATTGATGCCAATTAATAATTTAAAAAATTAAAAATATCTCTATTTTTATGAGTTTTTATTATAAAAACAAAGATTACTAGATTTTAAATTGTTTTACTCGAGAATAATAGTATATTAATTTGAATTATTAATAAAAACATAGAATAATAGTATTGTGCAAATTATTATGGTTGTGCGCCTGTGAATTCCTAAATGATTAATCACAACACAGAGTAAGGGAAAAAATGGTGGGATGGGCATTAAAAATAGGTAGGTGTGCCCTCATTAATTGGTGAGTTATTTTACTAGAGGCGACAATTTGGGTTTTCATTTATGACAATGACAACAACTTCAATGGATGAAAATATTGATTTGACATACGACATTATGGATGACCTAATTTGACATACAACATTATGGATGGGCTAATTTGACCTGAGCCTGGATAGATCCGGGTGCGAATATTGTGCCCCATAGCCAATGCCTGAGAGTGGGAGTGGGAGTTAACCCCAAACTCCCTCCCCATTTATATATCTCGTATTATTATTAATAATTTACTTAAGTTTGTTTAAATTATGAATTAGTTTATTTTAAATTAATTTTTAGTTAATAAATTATTATATATATTATTTGATATTCAATTAATGTATATATATATATATATTCAATTAACATATATGATTTATGTTAATTATGTAAATTAAGTTGTATTTAAAAATACAATTAAGAGTTATTTGATTTAATTAGTGTTTTGTTTAATTAATTATATTTTATTTCTAGGTGAGAATATAATTAATTAATTAATAATTTATTTTTGTATTATAGTTAATTTAATTGGATTATAATTTGAATGTTATCTAATGTGTTTTAATGGATTTTTCGTATCAGTACTTGTAGAGTTATGCTCTAGTTCGGGAATGCGTTTTAGAATCTTAAAGTATTTTTATGGGTTTATACCTTTTGCTTTTGAGTTATAAGGTGGGAATTTCATAACCATTTTTATGTCACGATTGGTTCATTTTTTGCCTTGGGTACATCTGTGAGTGATGTCATGTTCTCTTGAGTCTCGATCATTATGTTTTTATTTAACCACAAGAGGTGACGAACCATTATTGTGTTGAGTTTTGATTTGTTTACTTGATCACCTTGTTCCTTTTATTATGATTTTTCTTTGTCCTGAATAATAGTTTTGGATTATGTGTTACTCCATGTTGGATATTGATATCATTGATGACTCATTCTTAAATATTTGATTGATCTTGCGATATGATATCATGTGTATTTGGTAATTGATGTTTATCAAGATGTCCATTATGGGGTGAACTGTTTAGATATTTGTATATGATGGAAAATTATTTTTTATGCTCCACCATTTGCATGGGTGATTTTCATTGTTGGGATAATAGAAAGGTGTGTACTAAGAGGGGAGGGGCGAATCAATACCCTTAAAAATTTCTAATAAATCTTTGTAACCAAATATATCTTTATAACCGACTGAGTAGATAACATTCACCAAACATGTAATGTCACTGCTGAAATGTAAATGCATGTAATATAAACAATAAACATACATCAAATTTAAGTACACATGAAACTAGTATTTTGGTATTGCAGAAAACCCCTGCTAGAAGGTAAAAAGTGTGGTGGGGATGAGACCCACAAAACTTCACTACTACAGTAAATAAAGTAGCATGTTAAAGCTTACAAATATTGATCACTTTTGGTGACCTTAACCTATTAGGAGTAACAATAAGATCAATTAGATCTATCTCGTGTGAGGATTTAGCAACACAAAGTATATGTGCACTCGGTTAAGAGATTTATACAAAGATGGTTAAGTCTACTCTATTAGGATATTTTTGGATCTATTACAATTGTTAGAGAGTAATAGAATTGTGATATGAACAAATATAATCTGAATATTTTGAATACAAATCCTTTAAGTGCATATAAATCTATCACCTTACTGTGAATGATAATACCTTCTTCTCTGCTCGGTAGCCTTGCCTTTGTTCTAAAAATTGAATTCTTGCACTGTAGTCCTTGTCCAAAAACCCTGTTTGATCTCCGATGTCCATAGTATGGCGGCTACTTGATCAACATACAATAAAAATGATATTGTAACATTACATATATCAAACTTCCTGACCTAATTAGGGTTTTACAATATCTTACTGTAACATAAGAAATGGAATGTTACAAAAATGTAACGTATGGAAATATGGATTATGTTACTAAAATGTAATAGATAAAATGAATAAGGTATAGAAATGATTGATTTGATTTATAAATTGTTTGTGAATTGATTGTCTTGAAATGTAAGGTGTTGATGTGTAGATTATTGTTTGAATTACCTAGATTGTATTGGATTCTTTTAACCTTGATTGAATTGAATCGATTATGTATTGCAATTGTGATTAAGGAGAAGATAAGATGTTCCTTTTTTGTCCTCAAATGCACAAATGGGAGATCCAAGGTTATCAACCCAAGAGAAGGGTTAATGCACAAATGAATCAACTATTTGGAAAGGAGAATTACAAAGGAGATATATTAAATTCTATAATTTATATGTATAGGAATGATATATGATTGTAATTGAAAAGATCTAAGAAATGCACTAACCTTGAAATATTGCATATCAAAGAATGCTCTTTTCTTAGGTCTGTAGACTATTTCTAGAAAAATTGACATTTGATACTGAACCGAAATGCAGAGATGAACAAAACCCAAAAATTGTTTTATGTTTCGATGTCATCTTATGAAAAAGGTTGACCTTGACCCACAAATGTCAACCCTGACCCAATAATGTTGACTCTGACCTGCACAGATCTGAAAGTGACTTTGTTCACGGATCCTGAAAGTTTTCCGAAAAGGGTATCCAGATCTGGGTTCAAATCCATTGTTCTATACCTATACCTGCAAGAAAAAGTAGATTTTTTTGTTGTGGGGGAGGGGTTTGCCTTGGTCAAACCCCAGTTTTGGAATTAACCTCAAATATATGTAATTGAAATTGCAGAAATGGACAAAGCAAATGCATAAATTCACCTTGCTTGAAAAAATCCTTGTGGAGGATTCGAATCCTTGAATCCACAAGTATGCTTCAAATGTAGAATGTAGAAAGGTAGGATGTATTCAATCTCTTGCTTGTAGATCTCCAACACCAAGTTTTGAATGGGCTCTTGAATTTGGAAAAGGCTTGGAAGAAGGTGGATGGAGAGATCACCAAAAGGGCACCTTGTAGCTTCAATCCTTCAATGACCTCCAATGGATCTCCTTCATGAAAATGGATAATTGAATGAATGAATGCTTGCTTTAAATCTTGCTTGATTGCTTGCTTGAATCACACCTAAAGATATCTTGAGAAATGCTTGATCACCATTAGAAGACTTAGAGAAAATGAGAGAGAAAGCTTCCCTTTTATATGAAATTAGGGCACAATATTCTAAGGATTCCTACATAGGAGGATTAAATTCCCATTAAAGCCTTTACCCCTAGGAGAGGACCTATAGTAAATATAATTTAGGAATCAACGCTTTAGAACCCAAAACAGCCGACCCGGAAGCGGGAAATACTTTTTGTAAAGGCCGACCTCCTGAAACTGTAAGACCCCAGGATCTGAATCCTTGGTCAAGGTCAAGGTCAACCCTAACCTAGGTCAGGGTTGAGGTCAACATAAACCTAAAATTTTGACCTTGACCTTGAAGCCCAGAATCACCAGTCTGCCATCTAGAATGTAGAAATCAGGCCAAACAAGAGTGGAAAGAGGAACATAACAGGGAGGAAGCCATGTCAAGATCAGGAACCCATTCAAGGCACTTTCCATGACCTCAAACCACTTACTCAAAAGGATAAACACATCTACAATGGAAGTGCTTCCATTTTCCGACTATACATTTAGCCCCCACTTTAGCAAGAGTATGAGCTCAACACAAACTCTTGGTAAATGAGAATATACAAGAAAGACAATCTTATCGAAACCAAAAGGGATAAAGAAACCCTCAAGCCCCCAAGGGACCTAAGTCTTTATCAACTCTAAGATCATAATAAGAGAGACATCACTTAGTTAAGTAGAGAGAGAGAGGGTGTGATTATCTCACCCAATGAGAACTTATGTCTCAATGTGAACCACACAAAAGCATAACTGGAAAGATGGAGTTGAATTGCCTAGTGAATGTGGCTACTCACTAGTAAACCCATCAGGGGGATCTGTTCTTGAAGGGATCAATTTATTGTAAATTGAAAACTGGCGGGATCAAGAGATCCGTGTAAATTTAAACTAGAGGGATCAATAGATCCTAAAAAAAGTAAAAATGTGTGACCATGCTTTAAGGATTAGTTGCTTTTAATCCATAAAGGGAAAAGTTTGTATATCTTAAAAGCTATCTTGAATGTGCGTGTGTACAAAAAGTGAGTAGAGTGTATTCCCCCATGTTAAATTCATTGCTAACACTTTAACAGGAGCAATGATTTTAACGAAAACATCAACAACTCTACGGATTACGTTTCCACTGCGATGCCCCCAAAGGAAGACAAATAAAGGGAAATAAAACATAAACATACATAAGAACACAAAAGGGATCTACCTAATGTGGGGTCAGTATGATCATAAGATAACATATACATAGAAATATAATATTATTGCAAATGAATTGACATCATTCCC
>MU224070.1:1891549-1911736 GCA_018584345.1 Thuja plicata
GAATCTTCATTTGCTTTGACAAAATTGACTTCTCCTTTCTCTTCAAATAGAGACTTTTTGGGATCTTCTTGATTCTGGGTTTTGGATCTGCAAAACCTTGAGATATGTCCAGCCTTTCCACATGTGTAACAAATGATAGGAGGTCTGATGTTTTTCTTCATCATGCTGCATTGTTTTGATATGTGTCCATTTTTGTTGCATATCTGACATGTAAGGTTCTGCAAATTATTTTGGGGTTGATTTCTCTGATTTTTTTGATTCATTCTTCTTTGATTTTGCTGTGACTAAGATCTGCAATGTATAGCCCTGTGACCAAATTTATTATAAGAGAAATAGTAACCTTGAAAAGGTCTTACCTCTTTGCAATCTCTTGCCAAATGCCCATGTTTATTGCATGCATAGAAAGTTCTATTAACTTGTCTGATTTCCCTTTTTGGTGGTTCAGATATAACCTCTATAGTATCTTTAACTTTCTTTGCTTCTGAAGATGCTTCAAGTGTTTTTTCTTTCTCTTGTGATGATTTGATTTCATCTTGAGCTGTACTGAATCCAAGACCAGTAGTGTACCCTTTTTTTCTTTGTGCATTGAGTTGGGATTGAATCAAATTAGAACTTGTGTGGAGTTTATCAATCTTATCCTTTTCTTTTGTTAATTCAAATTCCAACTTCTTCTTCATGTTCTCCAATTCCAATATTTTCATGTTTGCCTGTATAAGTTCATCGTCCAATTGTTTGCTTTCTTTTATCTTGTCTTCAATGGTGTTCTGGCTATCTGTAAGTTGTTCCTCCAAATCTTCAAGTTTATCCTTTAGAGATTTATTCTCTTCATTAAGATTTTTGACCATTTGTCCTAGATCACTTGTAGAACAATCTTTCAGATCTTTCCTTAGCCGTTTGATAAGTATTTGAGAGCCATCATTTTTCAATCTTAATTCTTCATTTTCTTTCTTTGATCTGTCAAGATCTTCAAGAGCTACTTCAAGATTCTTTTTCAAATGTTTTGCTTCAGCTGGGTCCATGATCTCCTCAAGTGGTTAAACTTTCTTTCTGAGGACTAGAGCTCTGATACCAATTGTTAGAAACACTGAGAGGGGGGGGGGGGGGGGGAANGGGGGGGTGAATAAGTGTTTATCAATTATTTATATTTCAGCCAATTAAACATATAACAAATGTGAATTTAAAGAATCATAACAGAAGAACACATAACACAAGATATGATTATGGAGAACCTTGATCAGAGGATAAATATGGTGGGGATTAGTACCCATAAAATATTGTACAGGGCATAATGAACCTGTTAAAGTTCCTTTGCCCTGTTAGAAGCAGTCTTTACAAATTGAGTACAATGACCTGGTTAAAGGTCTAACCCTGTTAGGAGTCTTTTAAAATAACCCTGTTAGGGGTGGATGGATGACTGCCCAAATAATATGAAGGCTAAAACCCTCTGAATGTTGATATGCACTATATCAAAAATGAACTGCTGAAGTGACACTGTTGTCTCATTAGTTCCGTGTATGTGTGGATGCTCTTACTCCTTTAAAGAGCTATATCATCTTCTGACTTCATTATATTGACCCTCTATAACTTCTTCTTACATAATCATCGACTTCTCTTATACGCTGTAACATAATAATACATTACATACTTATATCTTTACAAACGAATAGGCGTGACCCAAAATATAACACTTAGTCGGCCTCTTAACAAAATATACAACGCTTCTGAACAAGTCAGCTCAAGCGTGTTTACAACAACATTAATTACATAATTAAAAACTTATAACTAAAGGCACTTAGCCTTAGCATCACAAAATAATACACGCTGATCAAAATAGTAGTCGGCTTCTGTGCTCTGCATTCTGGATTGTTTCCTAGACTGCAGTGTACTAATCTATCTATAACTTTTCCATACTGATGTTCCATATATTTCACATTTGGATATAGCATATAAACATACCATAGAGTATATATCTAAGCACACCTAATCTGGTGTGGTCTCTAACATGCACGCTGATGTGCTGATCACTATATCTGTTTGACTGCTCTGTATTATGTATTGAGTCTTTTTATCTCTCAAGTTATCTTTGATAGAAACTTAGTATGACTTTGTTGCCATGATTGACAACACAAAATAAGCCATGCTTCCTCAGGAAGTCAACTTGCCAACACTTAATTCATGCTAATTTGGCATTTTTACAATGAATATAGGAATTGATGTAAGATATATCTTTGGAAAACATAGTTCCATAACTTCTTGTATTGCTCATGTGGAGACGATGGAACCACCTGATCCATCGAATGAGGTGTCACCAAATATTGTGCTTGGTCTTGCATTATAATTTGATGCTTTCCTCCACATTTGATATCTAATCCTCATGATTTCTTCAATTGTATTTCCATTTCCATAAGTATTTATTCTTTCTGCACAATCTCTTCTTAAGTGACCGACCTTATGGAAGTGTGAACATTTCATGCAAGAGTTTGACCAATTCCTAGACTTAGTTCTCCATTTTCTCATACATTTTTCTTCTATATGTCCATATTTACCATATTCTATGCAACTACCCCAAGTGTTGTAATCCCAAGCATAAGCATTACCTTGTCTTCTCGATTGATTTACCTTTTCTTGTCCTTTAGGCTTCCAAATTTTCTTTGTATTCTTTCTACATGCTTGTGATGTATGACCATACATGTTGCAATTTTGACAATATTTATCCATGTGTGGTTTCTTCTGTGGTTTTTTCAACTTTGCTCTACACTCATGTGCTTGATGTCCATGCTTATTACAATTATAGAAATTTCCAATAAATTTAGGAGAGTTTCTAGAAATACCTTTTTCTTTGCTTCTATAAATGTTTGATGTGTGGCCTGGTTTTCCATAGTGATGGAAAGAGGGCTTCTTAGGCTTTAGATTTGAATATACATTCCTCTGTTAAGATTGATTTGACATTTCTCCTTGTTCGGTATACCCTAATCTAGTATTGTTGTTTAGTCTTATTTGATAGTTCAAAAATTCATCCATTCTCTTGGTACTGTCTTCAGATCTCTTAATCACTTCATTATGTTGTTGTAGAATATTCAACTCATTTCTCAGTTTTTCATTCTCTTCTTTCAATACACCAATGTCTTCTAGTTTTCTAGCAAGCTCAATGTTCACTCGATTTGCCTCATGACTCATAGAAACCACTTGATTGGTGATCTCAAAGTAATGTTCAGTAAGTCTCAATATCTCAAATTATTTTTCTTGTAACTTTTTAGTCATTTTCCTTCGGTTATCAACAACCATTTTTCTATCTTGTTTATCTTTCTTTGCATCATTGAAGACTTCAACCATTCTAACCATTTGTGTATCTTGACTGATCTATTGTGCTTTCACTTGTTCAGTAAGTTGTTGATTTCTCTTGGATAGCTTTGATATGATTCCTTCAGATGCATCAGATATGCTACCAAATTCAGATCTAGATGTGTTAAATGGGTCATGAATCTCTTCTTCCTGATAATCTGTCTCACGACAACAAAATGCCATGTCCTTTCTCTTAATCAACATCTCCCTCAGTTTCTCCTTGACTTATTTGTATTGTTTGACATAGATTTGTAACTGTAACTTCTGATTCTCAATAGTTTTATCAAGTGTATACCTTTCCATTATAAGATCTTTTCTCTTCAGTGATTAAACTTTCCAAATAAGAGAACTAGCTCTGATACCAATTGTTGGGATAATAGAAAGGTGTGTATTGAGAGGGGAGGGGTGAAAGTACACTTAAAAAATTTCTAATAAATATCTGTAACCAAACATATCTTTATATTGGAAATAATGGAATGGTGTACTGAGAGGGGAGGGGTGAATCAGTACCCTCAAAACTTTTAACCTTAATCCTTTTAGTAATCAATTGTATTAGCAACCATATTATGCTATCTTATCTTTGTGTATGTTATATCAATTCAAAATTCATTTACCATGTAAAACATTCATAGAAACATTCATGAAATGTATAGACTCATGACACAAGATTTGGTAACGTAGAAAACCCCTGTTAGAAGGTAAAAACTATGGTGGGGGTGAAACCCACAAAGATTCACTATCTGTAGAATGGAAGGGGCCGGTTAAGGATTACAATTTTGATCACTTCTGATGATCTACCCTGTTAGGAGTATTATGTAGAGACTAGTTAAGGTCTACTCTGTTAAGAGCTTTAGCAACACTATTTAGTGTGCACTCAGTTAAGAGATTTACAATGGATTATTAAATCCACCTTTCACAAGGATTTCTTCTATTTGCTACACTTGTTAGAATGTAGTCAAAAATATTCAATGAACTGAGTATGTGCAATCTAAAATTGCTGGTTACAGATCCAATGAAGATTACAAGTATATTTATCACCTAGTGTGATTGGTCAATACCTTTGTTTTTCTCGGTAGCCTTGGTTCTTGTTCTTGATAACTGATTTCATCCTTGGCTGTTCTTTTTCATAAAACTCTTAGTCTGATCCATAGATGTGCTCCTCAGCTACAATCATCATCACACACATGTGTTTTGATAGATTACATATCTATTTATACATTTATATTGACCTAAATGAGTTTCACGTATTACATTGATAACTCTATGACCAAAGGTTTACAACTTGACCTTGATATCCTAGTTTGCATGTTTCTAATCTGTTAGATTGATTAAAAAAATTACAATTACATTGCTTGTCCCTAAAGAAATGGATTTAAAGCAAATAGAAAAGCTAAATATAAAACACAAGTGTTTTATCTGACATGGAAGTCAGATCCACATTTCTCAGGATTATAACTATCTCTCGGTAGACTGGTGCTCAAGTTTCTCTTTGATTTGTCAAGTTCCTCTGTCATCTATTCTATCGGTTTGCATTGTACTCTTCTTGTCGGGTTCCTCTATAACATTTTTGGGTTGCACTATGTCATTAGATTTTCTTGGAATTTGTCTGTTGGGTTGCACTAAACTTGAATTTTGGTGTTTGTGTTACCGATGATTCAAAAATATTTTTCCTTTCTTACTAATGGAAAAATATGTCTTCAATCTCCCCCTTTGACATTAGTATCAAAAAATGATATGTGCAAAATACTAAAATGTTTAGTAATGTACACCATGTGTTCACTTTGTCATTTATGACTCCCCCTATGCATATGCCGGTATAGTATAAGTATATACACTTATCATCTACTTTATACATATAATTTTTCCCTTTGTACCCTATCAATTTCCTCCTATACATATCACTTTCTTTCTTTTTTGATAGTAAGGGAAAAGGTGTAATCACTTACAACTTGTCAAAAATGTGGGAGTGAGGGATGTTCATGTCCTCCATCATATTTTTCCATTTCTCTTGAAAGTGTTCAAGTCCCATTTTCTCTAATGTGATCCTGGTGTGCATATCATAGATGCTGTTAGTGACAAACATCTCCAAGGTGGCTATCAATTTCCTTTCCATTGTCATATGTTTTTGCAGTAGTGTTAGATTTGGTAAGAGTAAAGCCTGTAGCTCGGTTACCTCATCCCTAAACCTTAATTCTGCCTCTTGGATTTGAAGTCTCAAATTCTTAGCTTCCATTACCTTTGCATAATGCAATTGTATTGCATTGTCAGTTGTTGAGAGACTTTGAGCACTAGAATTTAGATCAACATCTATTTGTGCAATCTTTTCACTATTCTCCTTAGTGAATTTCTCTAATGTGCTTAACTTTTGAACTAAGGATATTTCTTCTGAAATGATAGGTTCTAACTCACTTAATTTTTTAGATAGCTTCACCTTGTTCTCTTCCACTTCTTGGCTAATTTTCTCTATTAATTTATACTATTACTTTTTCTCTGCTCATTCTTCAATTTCTTTTTCTGCATCCACATTCTGTGATTGGATGGCGTCGGTAAGAATGGTAAGTTGATCAAGGATTAGGACATTATGATCAAAATTTATATCAGGAGTAGTCTGTGTTAATATTTCCCTTGTCATTTGTAGCACTTGTGATTCCTTGTGCTCCTTCCTAAGCTTTTCTTGCATAGCTTTTCGCTGACATATTTCTCCATACTCAATTAGAGATTCATAATCCAATGTAGTTGGATCACATTTTGGTATCTCTATTATTTCATCAAGTATAACTTGTAGTTTTTTTTAATTTTTCTTCTTCTTCTTCTTCTTCTTCTTGGATATTGTATGGAAAGTACTTGAATGTAGCACCATGGCAAGATCCTTTCCTGGTCAGATGTACTTGATGAAGGCTTTGGTGGTGTTGTATCTTTTGCCTTCTGTGTGGTATCTTCTTGTCAGTTGGGGGTGGATGTCCCCACATCAACCTTCAGTTTATTTGCAGCATCTCCTTCAATATCCTTAGGAGTACCATCATCTTTCTTTTCTTCTTCACCTTTATCTTTGTTCTCTTCATCTGTTCCTTTTGGTTCTCCATCTAGTACATTCTGTTCATTAGTTTTATCTTTTTTTTCATCATTACCCTTATCCTCGAGTATGCTCACATCAATCTCGGGTGAGTTATCCTTTTGTGAGATTATGTTAATATGTTGTATTAACAATGGCATTTGGCCTGTATATTCACTTGTGTAGCATCCATAGTTGTGTCATGTTCATTGGTTTGGTCTGGGACAATAGTGACATCTTCATCTTTGTGTACCTCATCTGCAGGATCTTCTCCGATAATATCAATGATAGTATTATCGGGCCATGTATCATCTATAGTGTCCATATCCTTTTTAGCTATTGTGTTCAATGCTTCTTCATTTACATCCTCATCAATTATAAGAATATGCTTGGGGCTTGGTTTAGCCTGATCTTCTTCATTGTGTGGCTTATCGATAAGAGCTAATTGTGGCTAGGGGCTTGTATCCTTTTTAGGTACATCAAGTATATTTCTCCATTCTTCCTCACTTTTTTTGTCAAGCTCAATTAGATGTCCCTGTAGCACTTTTTAGGCTCTTATTTTAGTTATAACCTATTGGAATGTTGCTTCATCATTTCTTCAATCTCTTCCAAATTAGATTCAGGTGGTGTAACTGAAACTAGGGATCTTTCTCTTATTTGTTTCTCTTCCTTTAATGCATATGTCCACCTTGCCGACAATCTATTCATAAGTTCTTGTGGCATCTTATCTTCATATTTTATTGGTACATATTTGAATACACACATTTCTATAATGATTTCCTCTTCTAACTTATCCTGGTCCTCGGGGTCCAGAGTTAGCCATTTTCTAATCTTGGGGTCAGTTATTGAACCTGACTTAATAATTGATGCACATACCTCATCAATGGTGGTAGGGAACTTATTATTAATAGGTCGTTCATCCTATTCAATGTCCTCTATGTCTTCTTTGGTTTTGAGGAACTTTCTGTTGGATGATATTAGTTTTGGTTATTGATCATGCTGTTGATATTCATGTTTTGTCACTGATGTCAACATATATTTCTGTGGAGAGGACACACTAGTTACTTGACTGGAAGGAGTGTACGGACACTATATAGATGATTCAAAATGATCAAATTTGAATTTATATAGAAGGATGTGTGTTAACCTTATTCCTAAGAATTATTAGCTTTATGTTGCATATCGTGGATGTTATAGTTGATTTGATGAAGATTGGTTTCTGGACTGTAACTGTGTTTATGGACAGAGAAGGCCTCTATGTTTTGGGTATATCTTTCTAGCGAAGATATTTTAGATGATGTGAGATTATTGGTGGACAACCAACATAAGTTGGAGTAACGGGTTAAGTTTGATTTTTATTTGATAACTGGTGACGTTAGCTATGGCGTGTATTCTAAATAAAACCTAATTGGTGGGCAACTTCAGACATGTAGCGTGTAAAATGAATTATAAGGATGGATTGCAGATTTGGAAGTGTATGTGATAGATTGTAATTGATGTTTACTTGTTATGGGTACTGTGTGTATCTTAGCAAAGGGTCAAATAATTATTTGTATATTGGAAAGCCTTAATTGTCTGACCTAATTAATTATTTGTGTATTAGGAAAGCTTAACTGGCCGACCTAATGAATTATTGTAAGAGGGTATATATGAGTGATATTTTATTTTGAAAAGGTGTGACAAAGATTGATAAGAAGAAGAAGTGAAATCTACAAGGCTTGTTTGGCTTCTGGATGTAGAGCAAAGTTTATAAGAAGAATACTTCATTGGAACTGACCAAGCAAAGACAGTTGCTATCAAACAGTTCACTGGATTGTATATTTTTTTTATACACTTGCAAAAATTGTGAATCCTTGAGGGTGGCCTTAACCTTCTTTGGGTAGTGTTCCTTGGCAGTGAGTCTACTATTTCTTTTGACTCCTAACAGGGTCTGTCTCCTAACATGGACTATGTACTGTAATACTGTAACAAGCTCCTAATAGGGCTAAATATTTTAATAGGGATACTATACTCTTAGTACATTATTTGAGTGTGTTAATTACCATTGGGGTTTTACCTTTAATAGGGTTTCCTCAACAACAAATATTATATTATGGTGTTGGCATTTACTATGTTATCGTTTACATTTGCAGATTTGGTTTATAAAGTTTAAAGTTTAATAATATATATCACAACTGATTCACCCCCCCTCTCAGTTGTCTTGTGGACTGTTATTCCTAACAATTGCTATCAGATCTTGTGGTCCTCAAATAAATTTTAACAGCTTGAGGTAATCCCAAAGATGACTTACTACATGAAGGATAGTCCGAAGTTTGATCCTGAAAAACTTTGATAGCTGGCAGAACAAGATGAGAACACATCTGCTATGTCTGGGAATTGATTACTAGATGATAACAAAGAAGAAAGAAAAGGTAGCGACTGAGGATGAATTAGAGAAAGACATTGAAGATGAAAAGAAACTATTTTCATGTAATATGGTTGCAAGGGAATCCTTGATCAACGCTCTATTAGAAGGAGAATTTACTAAAGTAAAGGACTTGGATTCTGCACATGAGATCTAGACAAGATTAGAAGCATTATACATTGGAGACAAGTTTACTAAGCAGGCAAAGTTACAAAACTGGAAGACAAAAATGGAATCACTAAAGATGAGAGAAGATGAGAACATCAGAGCATATGGACAGAGAATTACTGAACTGGATACTGGAATTAGGAACTCTGGAGGAACTTACAGTGAGGAAGAAGTGATTGCAAAAATTCTCAGATCTTTGACACCTACTTGTAGAACCAAAGTTCAAGCTATAGAGGATATTGTACATTTGACATTGAACTTCACTAGAGAGATGTTGATTGGAAAGCTAACTAAATTTGAGGCCACAGAATTGGGAGACACTTTACCTAAAGTTGAGTCAATGTTCAAGGTGACCGTGCACAAGAAAAAAAGGATCTTACTTGGAAATGCAAGCACAAGCAGTAGTGATTTAAGAGAAGAACTTGGAGCCTATGCTGATGAATGGGAACAAATACAGGAAGAAGAAAGAAGCTAGATGAAGTTGTGGTGCTAGAAGAGAAAAGAGAGGTAAGGGTAAATTTGAAGGCAAATTACCTTTGAAATATTTTTCATATAACAAGATTGGTCATTTTGCATCTAGATGTCCTACAAGAATTCCAAAGCACAAACCTAAGTTTTTCAAGTCTAAATTTTCAAAAGATAAGGAATGTTATTATGCTAGTGAGGGAATATATGATGATGATGGTGACTATGATGAAATTGGATTTATTTCTATTAAGGATGATGAACCTATGCATGAAGAAAAAGATTTAGTATCCCATGTTGAAAAGAAATCAGAGTGGGTTATAGATAGTGGGTTTTCACATCATATGACATGAGATAAAAATAAATTGTGTAAGTTTGAAAAGACATGATGGTGGTGTTGTTAGATTTGGTGACAATACTCCTAAACTTATTATTGGGATTGGATCTATTTCTTTGGATGGAAAGACTAACACTGATAGTGTATTACTTATTGATGGACTTAAGCATAATTTGTTGAGTGTTGGACAACTAGTGGATAAGGGTTATCAATTAAATTTCATTAATGGGAAATTTTCTATCAAGAGTAAAACATGAGACTAGATAATGTCTAGTACTAAATCCAGAGGTAATGTATTTGAATTGAACACATCTGAAGCTTCTTGTTTTATTGCGAAGGTTGATGGTAGTTGGTTATGGCACAAAATATTTTTTCATGTTAATTTTGATAACATTGTGAAGGCAAGTATGAAAAAATAAGTAAGAGATCTACCTAAAATTGTAAAGCCATCTAACACTATGTATAGAGAGTGTGTTATGGGGAAGCAGACTAGAAGCACTTTCAAGAGAAAGGCTTATTCAGAAAAAGGGAAGTTGGATCTGGTGCATACAGATATGTGTGGTCCTACAAGAACAAGATCATACTATGGTGAAAGGTACTTTATACTTTTTGTTGATGAATTTTCTAGAATGATGTGGGTTACATACCTAAGAGATAAATTTGAAGCATTCAACAAGTTCAAGTTATTTAAAGAAAAAGCTGAGAATGAATCTAGTTTGAAGATAAAATCTTTTAGATCAGACAGAGGTGGAGAATTCACATCAGACTTATTTAATTCATACTGTAAAGAGCATGGAATATACAGACAGACATCAGCTCCTAGAACTCCACAACATAATGGGATAGCAGAGCGAAGAAACAAAACTGTATTAGATGCTGCTAGAACTATGTTGTTGAAAGGATATGTGTCACATGTTCACTGGAGAGAAGCAGTTGGCACTGCTGTGTACACCTTGAATAGAATTCAGATCAGAGAAGGTACAAGTAAAACACCCTATGAATTATGGTTTGATCATACACCTACTGTAAAATATTTTAGAATATTTGGTAGTAAATGTTATATCAGGAGAGATGATGAGATAGGCAAGTTTGATGCTAGAAGTGATGAAGGAATCTTTCTTGGTTATTCCACTAAGAGTAAAGCATATAAATGTGTTAATCTGAGATTGAGAAAGCTGATTGAAAGTGCCAATGTGAGGATAGATGAAAAGTTTTAGATTCAGGAAAGGATATATGATTGTGGTTAGATAACAAAAACAAAAGAGGTTGCTACTAAACCTGAAGAACCCTTGATGATCGAGAATGAGATTGAATAAGAATAGACTAAAGCTACTGAGACATTGAAAAGACCAAGGTATGTCAAGAAGAACCATCTCGAAGATCAAATTATTGGTGATGCAAACAAAGGGATGATGACTAGATCTAAAGCTAGAGATGAAATTTTCTTGATTTCTCAAGTTGAACCAAAGACTACTGATGAAGCATGTAGAGATGAATCTTGGACTAAAGCTATGGAAGAAGAACTTGATCAAATAAAGAAAAATAACACTTGGGAACTAGTTCCAAGACCTAAGAATAAAAATGTGATTGGGACTAAATGGGTCTTTAGAAACAAAATGGATGAGGAAGGAATAGTGGTAAGAAACAAGGCAAGACTGGTATGTAAAGGCTACTCACAACAAGAAGGCATAGACTATGAAGAAATTTTTTCTCCTGTTGCTAGATTGGGAGCTGTGAGATTATATCTTTCTTATGCTACACATAAAGAATTTAAAGTGTATCAGATGGTTGTGAAGTCAACTTTCCTGAATGGTGATCTAGAAGAAGTGTACATTGAGAAACCTGATGGTTTTCCTTTGACAGATGATGAAAAAATGGTTTGCAGACTGAAGAAGGCACTGTATGGACTGAAACAAGCACCAAGGGCATGATATGCAAGATTGGACAAATATCTACTTCATCTTGGTTTCAAAAAAGGTAGTTGTATTTAAGAACTGATTAAGATGGAATATTAATTATAGAAGTTTTTGTTGATGATATCATTTTTGGAGGCAATGATAAAATGAGTAAGAAATTTGCTAAAGAAATGGAGAATGAGTTTGAAATGTCAACGATTGGGGAGATGAAATTTTTTCTTTGTTTGCAAATTAATCAGAGTAAGAAAGACATTTTTATATCTCAGACCAAGTATCTTAAGGAAATGTTGAAGAAGTTTGGAATGGAAGATTGTAAACCTGTTGGGACACCTATGGTGACTGGACACAAATTGTCAAATAATAATGAGACTCAGAGTGTTGCACAGACCAAGTACAAATTGATTATTGGAGGTATACAATATATAACTCACACTAGACCAGATATTACCAATGTAGTTGGAATTGTGGCTAGATATCAGGAAGATCCTAAAGAGACACACTTTGCTACTATAAAAAGAATTTTTAGATATTTGAAAGAGACAGTAGAATATGGATTGTGGTATGAAAAATCAAAAGACTTTACTTTGCAGGCTTATACGGATGCTGATTGGGCAGGGAATGTGGATGATAGGAAGAGTACAAGTGGTGGTGTATTTTTTCTTGGAAAAAGATTGGTTTCTTGGTTGAGTAAGAAGTAGAACTCTATTTCTTAATCTACTAGTGAGTCAAAGTATGCTGATGATGCAATAAACTGTACACAAGTTGTTTGGATGAAACAAATGCTGAAGGACATTCAAATAATTTTCAAAGAACCAGTGGTTATCCATTGTGATAACACTAGCACAGTGAATATGTCAAAGAATCCCGTAATGCATTCAAAGACTAAACATATTTCTATTAAGTATCATTTCTTGAGGGAGAAGGTAGCAGATAAAGAGATTAAATTGGAGTATATTAGCACCAAGGAACAGATAAAAAATATATTTACTAAAGCTTTTCCAAAAGAAACTTTTGAATATCTTAGAGGAATGCTTGGGGTGATGACCCCTCCTAGTGGTGACTAAATGATGCAGATGTGCATCAGTCCAGTGGATCTCATAGCTATATCATTCTCTCGACTTGATGTATGGATATACTCCTTAGGGGGAGTGATCGCATGAGAATAATATGGATTACATTTAGGTGATCTTGCACCATGTTGATGGACATGAAGATTTGAAAATTCTACACCTTACAGAAGACTACAGATGAGTCATGGCACCCTTTGCCATTGCTGCCAAAGGGGGAAGGAATCTATGTGAAAATCCCTATTGTTTTGGGAGATTTGTGTTGAGCGTATTGAGAATATTGTATTGAGAGAGAGTACTATTGGGTTGATGCATATGGATTTTCCCATATGTTTCCATAAATTCCAAAGGGGGAGATTGTTGTATGATATCAGTTTTGGTTATTGATCATGTTGTTGATATTCATGTTTTGTCACTGATGTCAACATATATTTCTCTAGAGAGGACAAACTGGTTACTTGATTGGAAGGAGTATACAGACACTATATGAATGATTCAGAATGATCAAAGGTTAATTTATATAGAAGGATGTGTTTTGACCTTATTCCTAAGGTTTGATAGCTTTATGTTTTATATTGTGGATGTTACAGTTGATTTGGTGAAGACTAGTTTCTGGACCGAGAAGGTCTCTGTGTTTCAGGTATATCTTTCTGGTGAAGATATTTTAGATGATGCAAGCTTAATAGTGGAAAATCAACATATGTTGGAGTAATGGGTTGAGTTTGATTTTTATATGGTTACTGGTGATGTTAGCTGTGGCGTGTATTATGAAGAAGGCCTAATTGGTGGCTGACTTCAGACATGTAGCGTGTAAAATGAATTATGAGCATGGATTGTGAATCTGGAACTGTATGTGATGGATTGTAATTGATGTTTACTTGTTATGGGTACTATGTGTATCTTAGAAAGGGGTCAAATAATTATTTTTATATTAGAAAGCCTTCATTTTCTGACCTAATTAATTATTTGTGTATTAGGAAACTTAACTGGCCGACCTAATGAATTATTGTAAGAGGCTAATATATGAGTGATCTTTTCTTTTTAAAAGGTGTGACAGAGATTGATAAGAAGAAGAAGTGAAATCCATGAGGCTTGTTTGGCTGCTAGATGTAGATTGGAGTTTATAAGAAGAATACTTCATTGGAACTAACCAAGCAAAGACAGTTGTTATCATACAGTTCACTGGATTATGTATTTTATTTATACACTTGTTCAGATTGTGGATCCTTGAGGGTGGCTTTAACCTTCTTTGGGAAATGTGCCTTGGCAGTGAGCCTACTATTTATTTTGACTCCTAACAGGGTCTGTCTCCTAATAGGGACTGTGTACTGTAATGTTGTAACAAGCTCTTAACAGGGATAAATCTCTTAACATGGATACTATACTCTTAGTACATTATTTTTGGGTGTTAATTCCCACTGGGGTTTTACCTTTAACAGGGTTTCCTCGAAAAAAAATATTGTGTTATGGTGTTGGCATTTACTGTGTTATCATTTACATTTGAAGATTTGGTTTATAAAGTTTAAAGTTTAATAATCTATATCACAACTGATTCACGCCCCCTCTTAGTTGTCTTGTGGACTGTTATTCCTAACACTTAATTTTTTTTGTTGGTGCCTTTTTCCCTATTTGAGGCTTCCTTTTGTATGTCCTTACTTGTCCTTTCTTGATCGGTGAAGGACTTGCATCCTTTGTTGTCTAACTTCTGGTCCTAGATGGAATAGTAGTCCTAGGTTTCTTTGCTGGTGGTGGTGGTTGTGCATTGAACTCTGTGGATTCAGATTCACTCAAATTTTCTTCTTCACCAATGGGTGACTATCCCTTAGTGTCATTCTTTTTTTTAGACTCATCATCATTTACCGAAATTTTTTTCTTTAGTGTCTTGACCATTTTTTCCTTCTTCTTGTCAATCTTTTTCACAACTAAGCTTGTTTTAATTCTTTCCTTGGCTTCTTCATAGGTTCCAAACCTAGGTTGTGATTTGTCCAATGGTTCATTAATCAATGCTAGCATTGGTGGCTTGATCTATGTTGACCTAATATTCAAGTGGTGCCAACCATGCTATCATCAATACAACTGGTTTGATATAGGTGTAATCGATGTCCACCATAAAACATAGATTAGTTTTATACTTTTCCACCAGTTGTTCTAGAATCCTCATTCTTTTCTGCATTCTTTCCTTAAATCCAGTGAAGTATTCATCCATAACTGATACAAAGCTTTCACCTAGTGACTTGATGCATTCACTCATTTGTATGGTCACTGGTTGGGAAGTATCCCAATTGACATTTCCTATGGATGGAAAGAAGTTCTGAAAGTAGAAAAATGTAAACATTAAGAGTGATCCGAACTTACATAAATTGGATTTTGTGGACCTGATTGTCCCCATGTTCTCATCTAATTGCTTCAGTAGAAGCTTAGATAGATCTAACTATAGACCTTTATTTACAATCTTATAAGCAGTGTCAACTACTCCACATGCTATGCTGTTTAGCCTACTAGATTGATATATCTTGTAGTGTAGTACACATGCACCAAACTTGAGTTCTAGATCGGTGATGGTATTAACCTTCAATCGTCTATTATCCCACATTGCTCCTTGTTAGAATAGTCCCAAAGGATAATTAAGAGTGGGGGGTGAATCAGTTATCAGCTGCTTGAATTCTTTTCTTTTCTTAGATAAAATTAACATAAAGTAAATGCACATTCAAATAACACAATAGAGAACACAAAAATTTTGGTTACGGGGAAACCAAATAGGTAAAAACCCCGGTGGGAATTAGCACCCACAAAGAACTGTACTTGAGTATAATTATCCCTGTTTAGAGATCTTGCAACCCTATTAGGATTTGTTCTTTAAAATGCAATAAGTACAGAGACCTGGTTAAAGGTTGTACCTTGTTAGGAGTCTTTTACAAGTAACCCTGTTAAGGGTGAGGACTCACTGTCCAAAAGCTCACTGCTAAAATGATGAAGGCTACAACCTTCAGTAGAATAGATATACACTATATTTGATAGATGAACTATTTGAGTAGACCTACTATCTTGATAAGTTCTAGTGTGTTGTATACTTCCACTTCTTCTTCACATAGATCTTTTCTTGATGAATGAAATGTCTCTACTGTCCCAAAACAACATACATTCTGTCCTGCACTTTTTCTTTCTTTCTTTTTCTCATTCACACTTGGCATTCATCAAATGAACTACTATAAGTATCTTCTCCAAAGGATGTGATCTTTGTCAGCTCTAGCATTCCCTTCAATACTTCTTTAGTCAGCCACATCATCCACGCAAATTGATTAGAAACACGCAACTCATACTGAATAGACACGACGCTTCACAAAGTTAGCTCCATCAAATTAACTCCAACTTAATGATTTTGATAGAAAATGTTGGGCACCTTTAGATAATTAGCTTTAACTCATGACTAAACATGAATACAAATACACATATCCCAAAGATAGGCACAACTCAAGAATTAATGTAATTACATCGACTCTTCACAGATAGTCTTCAATCTCTGTAACTGTCATAAATGATTAACATAACTCAACTAAAACTTCATATCTAACTCAGCGTGAATGCACATAGCATCTAGAACATGTATACACCATGTAAATGAACACGCATAGCTCTAGAACATCTATACTGATAATTTCATATAGAACACTACTGTATATTATATGTTGTCATCAATGACAAATATATAATCAATTATTTGCACAGAAGAAAATCTCCAACAATCCTGTCATCTTCTCAATTTCAGGTCAAGGAGGATGTTTAAGTGATTTTTCCTTGTCAGTTATAGGATAACCCATAACAATATGTATCACATCTTTGGTGATCGGTTTTGGCTCATCTAGCCACATCTTTTGGTCGTGCACTCTTCTTAGCACTACCCAAATCCATTCAGTCTTAAACTCCCTCAGGAACATTAGGGAACAAGTCAGACCTTTGAACTCGATATGTTTGTGTTCCTCCTTAATGATTTCGCCTGTGTAAAGATTCTTGTAATCTTGATCAAATTCAAGATCTCATATCTCTGCAATCTTGCAATGTATGTAGGAACAAACATTTTCAATTAATAAAATCCTAGGTGGAATTCCGGAGAATGCACTAGCATCGTCAGGTTGCAAAGCAACCTTTGGACAGATTTTATACTTTGGTTCTTCACAAGTGGAGTTCTTTATCAGATTCACCTTCTTCTCCTTAGTATTCTTGATCTTGGTTGCACGGGAAATGGTTGCCATCGTTTATGTGAATTTAGGGCTTTTCCCATAAAATAAAATAATGATCTCGATGATCTTTGTTACTTACTTTAACATTCTGATAGCTTTTGTTTATTCAGAATCTGTATGCCATGAATCTTCTTGGAGTGCTCTGCAATCTGGTCACTCTATTTTTCTATTCACTCTTCTTCTTCGCTCTAAATTGTTGGTGAATAATGAGCTCTTCTGTCGCCCTATTTATAAACAATGCCCTAAGTGGTGCAATTAATTCTCTACCCACTTTTTGAGTGTCAAAGACGAAGTTGCTAAGGTTACATGCCTACTTTATTTTTGGTGAAAACACTATGCTCGAGGCAAGTGTCAACTCTTTCAACTTTTCATGTGTTTACCGATGGATCTCAGTATCTAGCGAAGACAATAATGATTTTTACTTGATTAGCGATGAGTCTTGAGTTGAATTGATAAAATTGGTGTCAAATGTACACTGACAATTCTCGGTATGCTTTGACAACTTATCTTTTGTATGTTAACCGATGCTTTTCGGTATGCATTAACCGACAAGATTGAATTCACAGAATCATAATAAGTAGTACCATAGTGCATCTTTAATCATGTTGATTTGGCATTTTAACTATGTATAATGGAACTAATGTAAATTATAACTTAGTATAGTGTAGTTCTATAATTGTTCATCTTTAGGTGCGGGTGGTGATGTCACTAGATCCATTGGATAAGGTGTCACTATTTGCATTGCTTGGTCCAACTTCACCAGTGTTTGTAGCTTTCCTCCACATTTTGTTTCTCATCTTCTTGATGTCTTCAATGATGTTTCCATTCGCAAATGTGATGGTCTCTGTCACTCAATCTCTAGTATCCTTTCTTAGATGACCAACTTTATGATAGTGTAAACATGTCATTTCAGGGTTAGTCCAGCTCCTAGAGTTTCTCATCCATTTTCTTATGTAGTTTGTATCTATGTCCAAATCTTCCACATGATGTGCATTTTTCCCATGTATTGTAATCCCAAACATATGAGTTACCAAAATTTTTGGTTGATATGCATTTTCATTTTATTTGGGCTTCCATGCTTGCTTTTTCTTCTTTTTGCATTCAAGAGATGTATGTCCATGCATTTTGCAAGTAGGACAGTATTTGTCCATGTAGGTTTCCTTTTTTGGTTGTTTCACCTAAGATTTACATTCATATGCTTTATGCCCTTTCTTGTTACATTTATAAAAAAATTCTATGAATGAAGGTGTGGATTTAGGAATACCTTTTATTTTTCTCCTACAAACATTTGATGTGTGGCCTGGTCTTTCACTGTGATTGCATGATTGCTTTCTTGGTCTTGGATTTGTGTAGAAATTCTTTGGATCAGTTGATGACATTATTTTTCCATTAGTATGAAAATAAAACTTTTGGTAAACATACACTAAAAGACATAACAAAGAGAAAATAAAAAATACAGATATAAGAGATCACCAAAAACTGCTAATTACAAAGAAAATCGATGACACAATTTTGTGTGAAAACTAAAAATAAAAAGTGGAAAGGATAAAGAGAAACCCAAAAGTGGAACTTGACAATCAAGACAAAGTGTAAACCGAGAGAAAAGTCAAAGAGGAGCCCGAGAGATAGTTCAAGCTAGGGACACCGAGAAACAATCTAATTGACTACAAAGCATAACCGACCGACAGAACCGAAAGTCAATTGCAGCCCACAAAATGTGGATTTGACTTCCACATCAGATAAAATAGTCTTATTATATTTACAGAGTATTGATTTGTTTTTAAAACTATTTATTTAGGGACAAGAAACATTAATGTAAGTTTTTTAATTAGTCTAACTGATTTAAAACACATAGACTAGGAGATCAAGGTCAAGTTGTAAACATGTGATCTTAGAGTTAATATTGTTTTATGTGAAACTTTATTAGGTCAATCTATCTTATAAATAGATGTTGTAATAATTAATTATAAATGATGTGAGAATTAAAAAGAGGATGAATGAAGCATACAAGCACATCTATTGATCAGACTGAAATTTTCAAGAAACAGAACAACAAAAGGTGAATTTGGTTATCAAGAACTAAGAATAGAGGCTATCGAGCAACATAGGTATTATTCAATCACATTAGGTGATATAATTATACATGTAATCTTAAATGGATCTATAATCAGAAATAGGAGATTGCATACACCAGGTCAAATTGTAATTTTCTTACATTCTAACAAGTGAAGCAAAGTGTAAAAATCCGTTCAAGGAAGGTGGATTTAACCATCCAATTATAAATCTCTTAACCGAGTGCACACTAAATAGTGTTTCTAAATATCTTAACAGAGTATAATTTAATAGGTCTCCATAGATACTCATAATAGGGTAGATCATTAGAAGTGATCAAATTTTAAGCCTTAACTGGCCCCTTCCAATCTACAGATAGTGAAGAATTTGTGGGTGCCATCCCCACTGTAGTTTTTACTTCCTAACAGGAGTTTTCTACGATATCATATCTTGTGTTATGTGTCAATTAATTTCATAAATATTTCTATGAATGTTCACATGTTTGTTAAGTTTATGAATTGAAAAATCTTACATCAAGATAGCATAGAATAGATGGTTGGATATACATTTGATAACTCTAAAGGATAAAGGTTAAAAGATACAAAAGTTTTAGAGGTACTAATTCACCCCTCCCCTCTCAGTACACACTTCCCATTAATTCCAAAAATTGGTATCAGAGCTAAGTCTCTTAATTGGAAAAGCTTAAAGGCTTAAGAGAAAAGATCATACAATGGAGAAGTAATGACTTGACAAGAGTATTGAGAATTAGAAGCTACAAATTTAGATCTTCTATGAGTAGTATAAAGAAGCTAGAATCAAGATGAGATAACTGTTAGATGAAAGAATGATTATGGCTATGAGGCCTACCCCAGTCTGACTTAATCTTAAACACTATTTCTCATTTTCTATGCTCTCTAGTCAATACTAATTTTGCTATAGTCAGACTTTTGGGACACATGTATTACTTTATGGATCCGTGGAAACCTTTGCTTGTATACAAACAACTGATTATGTAATCGGAAAATCTATATAATACTCTATGTTAGTGATGAATATTTCCCTACAGAACTTAGTTTTGATGGTCTTGTATATTGGGTTAGTATGAGGATGTTAGATATTATCAAGATGCAAATTTATTAAAAGTTA
>MU224070.1:1913595-1980312 GCA_018584345.1 Thuja plicata
TTTCCTTGTAATAAAAGAGAAAGAAATTGTTCTATATACTTGTATGATTAATTGCATTATTGGCTACTTCAGAATTAGTATTATTTTTGATCTATTAAAGTGATAAGAAAATAAATCTTAAAGATTAAAGCTTTATTATGTGTTGTTGAAATCATATATCAAACTTTCTATTAGTTTAAATCTGTGAAATATGTAAAGGTATTGAAAAGATTTCATCTCTTATAGTTCTTATAACATGTTTAAATGAAAATTTATGTTCTTTTGATTAAGGTTTAAATGCCCAGATTTTGGGGCATGACAATGGCATATTACTGTAATGAAATAGATTACCATGAGGAAGAGATACCAGATTTCTTTGAGTCTTCAGGATCAACTACTAGCAAAGCATCAGGCATATCATAAGAAAGCATCACAAGCCTGAATGAAATCAATCAACATCTGGCTAGACAAGTGAAATATCTACAAATAGGTCAAGAGACATAGATGGTAAGAATGATTGATGTCATGAATAGTGCTAGATAAGATGAGAAAGAAAGAACACTAGATATTGATGATAGAAGGAAGATTATTGAAAAGATACAAGTTAAAGAAATTGAAATACAAAGACTTACAAAACATCATCATGAGATTACAAATCATATTATTCTTATGAGTCAAGAGGCAAATAGAATGAATGTTGAACTCATTGAAAGAATAGAAGCTATCGGTGAGCTAAGGGAAGAAAATGAAAATATGAAACAAGAACTTAGAATTCAGCAGCAACATAATGAAATTATCAAGAAAAATGAAGAAAGCAATAAAAGAATGGATGATTTTCTTGATGGACAATGGAGAATCAACAAAAACATCAGTCTAGGCTATACCAAGAATGGAGAATCATCCAATCAAGTTGATCCAAAGAATGTCTATTAAAATTCAAGACCAAGAAAGATGACATGAAATCACTGTGGAAAGCAAGGCCACACATCAAATATATGCAGGAGAAAAATGAAAGGTATTTCTAAATCAAGAAGTCTGAATGTAAGTCTGAGATGAAAAAACCAAAGAAGGAAACCTACATGGAAAAATACTGTCCTACTTGAAAAATGAACGATCACACAACTCTTGAATGCTGGAAGAAGAAAAAGCAAGCATGGGAGCCTAAAGGTTAAGAAACTACCTATCAACTGAAAAGAGTCGGTAACCAGTATGTATGGGATTACAACACATGGATAAATTGTACAACATTTGGAAGATTTGGTCACATTTCTGCAAACTGTATGAGATAGTGGACAAGAAAGTCTAGAGGCTGGACTAACCTTGGAATGACATGCTTACACTGTCATAAAGTTGGTCATCTCAAGAAAGACTGCAGAGACCGAATGATAGAGACCAACACATTTCCTATGGAAATACCATTGAAGAAATCCAGAGAATGAGAGACAAAATGTGGAAAAAAGCCTCAAATAATGATGAAGATGGACCAAGCAATGCAATTGGTGACACCCCATCCAATGGATATGCTGAAATCACCACCCCCACCTAAGAAGAAAAACTAAGTATGGAACTGCATTACAATAAGTAACATCAGTTCCATAATATGTTGATGAAATTCCAAATTAGCATGAGTAAAGATGCATCATGATATTACTTATTAAAATTTATGATAACTATTCCATTGGGAAATACATACCAAAATCCATCGGTATACACTCAAAGCTAAAAAATGTCTACACTTACTGAGAATCATCAGTTAACATGTAAAAGAAAAGTTGCTAGTGTAAACTGAGACTCGTTGGTTATCAAGCAAGTTGAATGAGTTATCTTCATCATACACCAAGACCCGTTGGTAAAAGCAAGAAGTTAGATGACTTCCCCAAAGCATCACATTGTCACTAAAGAGAGAAGTTAATGTTTAAACCAACAAATCCGTCTTCACACACTGAGGAGTGGTTGAGCATTAATGACTTGCTTTAGGGCAAACATCTATAAAAGGGTGATGGAAGGGTTTCATTATTCACCAGTGAGAAAAGAAGAAAGACAAGAGTGAAATTTGAGAACAAAGAGATAGCATCACAAAGTGACTTCAACTCAACCCAAAGCACTCCAACAGACCCGTGACCACTACAAGATTAAATAGTAAGTTCCTACGATAACCGAGAACTCTGTTTTACCCATTTTTCAGAAAGCCCTAAAAATATTTGAAACAATGGCCACAACCTCAAGAACCACCAAACTGAATACCATCAAGGAGGATAAGGTTAAACTTGTCAAGAAATCTACATGTGAGGAACCCCACTACATGATTTTCTATGAGGTTGCATCACAACCCGATAATGTTGGAGCATTCTCATGAATACCAGCTAGGGTTTTTCTCATTGAAGATGTGCGAGCATAAATCCACTGAAAGATTGCAGAAATTGGTGACTTAGAGGTGGAAAAATCTTTCAAGAAGCTATGTAATGAGGATGGATCCATAAAATATGAACACAAAAAAATAGAAGTGAAAGGGCTCACAAATGCCGTATTGTTCCTGAAGGTATTCAAAAATGAATGGATTCGATTAGTACTGAGCTGAATTCACAATCACAAGCTATGGCTAGATGAACCCAAAATGATAACCCAAGATTTTCTTCATGCAGTCACCGGTTACCCTTTAACCGATAAGGTAAAGGAATTAAAACACTCACCCAAGGCAGAGATTGAAAAGAACACAGGAGCCAAGTGTGATGGCAGAGGACTGAAGGTATCCACTATAACCGATGATGAACTGAAATTCAGAGCATGTGTCCTAGGCTATGAATTCTTCCAAGCTAGAAGGATGAAAAACATAGCATCCAAAGCAGTGGATGCAACTTATCAAATTGTAAAGAAAGGAACTCAGTTGGATCTGTAAGAGCTTCTACTTAACTAGTTAGAAGAAAACTTGTGAACAATCAGAAATGCAAAGACAAACACATGTAAGTTTGGCTCACTTATCATGTGCACTTTATTTTACTTCCAAGAATCATTTCCATCATTAGGAGATATAAAATGGGATACCACAAGACTAGTCACCATATAAATTAGTGAATACATAACATCATTGGGAGACAACTTTAAAACAGTTATGGATGAGTATTTTACTGGATTCAAGGACCAAATGCAGAAAAGAGTAAGGATCCCAGAGAAACTTATTGGGAAATTCAAGAATGATATATATTTTATGGTTGACACCGACCACACATACATCAAACCTATTCTACCAAGGACAACATGGTTACAACCTTTGGAATATGAGGCAAATATTTCTCAAGCATCCAATCCAATCGATGCATTGATAAATGAACCATTAGACAAGACACAACCAAAGTTTGGAACTTATGAGGAGGCCAAATCAAGAATCAAAACTAGCTTGGTTGTAAAGAAAATTGACAGGAAGAAAGATAAAATGGTTAATAATTTGAAGAAAAGACTGTCGATTACAGAGGAGTAAACTGAACAAAATGAAGAAATCGAAGGATAGACACCCATTGGTAAGGCTGAGCAAGTAAGTGACTCTGAATCTATAGAGTCAGATACTCCATTATCAATACCAAGTAAGAATCCAAGAACCAGAGCTGCTTCAAGGACAAGAAGGCAAAAAACTAAGGGCTCAAGTCCTTCACCCTTGAAGAAAGGATAAGTGAGAACCTACAAGAGGAAACTGACTACACAGAAAAGAGGGCCAACAAAGAGAAGAAAGTTCATTAGAACCAGAGAAGATATTGAGGACATAGAAAAAGATGAAGGTGTTCAAGAGGAAAAGAACAAGATACCTGAAATAGTTGATGAAGTATGTGCCTCATTTCTCAAAACAAGTAATGCAAATAGTAGGAAGGTAAAGAAATTGTTAACATTGGATCCCTTGGATCAAAATAAAATTGAGGAGGAAATCATTGAAATGATGCACATATACCATTACCTCAAAATAAAACTGACATAAAACATTCCCAATGAACTTCAAGATAGGCTATTGGTAAGATGGACTTTTGCCTTGCACTCTGAGAAAGAAATTAGGGAAAGAGCCCTAGTATCAGTCATGCCTCCCAAATCCAAAATGGAGGAAATCAAAGCAATGATGAAGGCTCATTCCAAAAGGTTCTCACTGAAGGTGAGAGCCTACCAAGTGCTAAAAGAATGTCTACTAGAGTTGGACCGAAAAAGTGAAGCTGAATGGAGGAAAATACTTAATATTCTTGAAAAGGAAACAAGTCTCAAGCCATGGAGAGCTCCAAATGAGAATCAAGAAATCAAGAATGATCAAGATTCTAAGGCAACAAAACCAATCATCATCACAGATGTTGAATTGGAAAAAGAGGAACTGGACACTAAAGGAAACAAGGATATGGATGTTACAGATGAGATATGGCTGGACACCACTATGGAAAACACAGTCATTGACATAACCTATGATCTAGCAGAAGAAATAGAAAAATATGAAGATGTCACTGTTACCGAGGACAAGATCAAAAAAAATGATACAAAATTTGACACTTCATAGGTGAACATATCAAGCAACATTCCAATATTCATGCAAGCCATCAATATACTTCAAGAAAAAGACAAATCACCTAACAAATATTCAAGTATTCCTGAGGATGCAAGGGATGAAGGAAAGAAAGACAACAACGATGAATAGAATGTCATCAGAGACACTCATATTGTAACCAAAACTAACAAGGTAACAAAAGGAGATTTAAAGAAAAAAGATGGAGACACTACTAAGAAGGATGCAAAGACAAAGGAAGATGAAGTACATAAGGATACCAATGAAGGAGAAAAAACAAAAGATGACATTCTTGAGGTAACCGAACAAGTTTATACAAATAATGTAAAGGTTGATGTGGAGACGTCTACTCAAAACCAACAAGCTGACACCAAAGCACAACAACAAAAAGATGCAACACCACAAATCACTTCATCCAGCACAATAGACAAAGACGAGAAGATGGCTATGGTTCTACATTCAAGTGAAACTCAAAAGAAGAAGAAGAAATCCAAAAAGAGTAAGTTGGAAGTCACCCTAGACGAAATCATTAAGATACCCAAATGTGACCCAACTACACTTGACTATGAAGCACTAAAAGAGTATGATGAAATATGCTAGAAGAAGGCACTAAAGGAGAACCTAAGAAAGAAACACTGAGACTCCATGGTACTAGAAAACACTAGGGGAATCTTGCACTAGATTGTACCTGACATTGATGTTGATCAGAATAAACTGATCCTTGATCATCTAGCCACTCTCACTGAAGCCATTACAACATAGAACATTGATGGAGAAAAGGCAATAGAGGAGAGAGAAGAGAAGAAATATTAGCACAAACTTGCTAAAAACATCAGCCAAGAAGTGGCAGTAAACAAGGTAAAGATTTTAGAATTCATAAGCGAATTAGCTCCAATAATTGTTGAAGCTATTTCCTTGATCCAAAAATTGAGCACACTTGATAAATTCACTAAGGAGCATAGTGATAAGATAGAAAAGTTAGATTTTGATCTAGCTACTAGTGCTAAAGGCTTAACCACCGAGGAAAATGCAATAAAATTTTCATTATGAAAATATTGTTGAGATAAAAGGTTAAGACAAGAACTGTGGGAAGCATAAATCAATTCAGGGAAGAGGTCACCGAGCTCCAAGCTCAAATTCTACCAAATCTCACACTGCTTCAACAACATATCAATTCTACAAGACAACTGATAGCAACCCTTGAGATGTCTATAGCAGACAACATCTATGATATGCATTCAAGGATCATACTTGAGCACATGGCTCTAGACAGCCTAAAGGACCAATGGGAGAAGATGATGGAAGATATGAAGTCTTCACACTCTCACATTTATGATAATCTATGAGGTATACACCTTTGCCCTTAATATAAAAAAATGGGGAAAATAATGATATGTATAGATAGGAAATAGTATAGAAAAAGAACAAAAAAGAGGAGTATAATAATATACCGACATATACATAGGGGGAGTCATGAAATGACTAAGGAATATATATGATGTACATACTAAACATTTTTTAGTATTTTGCATATATCAGTTTTTGATACTAATGTCAAAGGGGGAGATTGATGACATTATTTTGCCATTAGTATGCAAAGAACACTTTCGATAAACATACACCGAAAGACAGGACAAAGAGAAAATGTAAAATACAGATATAAGAGATCAACAAAAACTACTAAGTACAAAGAAAACTGATGACACAATTTTGTGTGAAATATGAAAATGCAAAGTGGAAAGGATAAAGAGGAACCTAACAGTGGAACCCAACAAGCAAGACAAAGTGAAAACCAAGAGATCAGTCAAAGAGGAACCTGAGAGAAAGTTAAAGAAAGGAACACCGAGAGACAGTCTAACTGACTACAGAGCATAAATGACTGACAGAACTAAAAGTCAGTTGCAACCCACAAAAAGTGGATCTAACTTCCACATCAGATAAACCAATCTTATTCTATTTATAGGGTCTTGATTTATTTTTAAAACCATTTCTTTAGGGAAAAGAAACATTAATGCAAGTGTTTTAATCAGTCTAACTGATTTAAAACACATAGACTAGGAGATCAAGGTCAAGTTGTAAACATGTGATCTTAGAGTTAATATTGTTTGCGTGAAACTTGATTAGGTCAATCTATCTTATAAATAGATGTTGTAATCATTAATTATAAATGATGTGAGAATGAAAGAGAGGATGAATGAAGCATACGAGCACATCTATGGATCAGACTAAAAGTTTCAAGAACCAAAACAATAAAAGGTGAATTTGGTTATCAAGAACCAAGAATAGAGGTTACTGAGCAACAGAGGTATTATTCAATCACATTAGGTGAAATAATTATACATGTAATATTAAATGGATCTATAATCAGCAATAGAAGATTGCATACACCAGGTCAAATTGTAATCTTCTTACATTCTAAAAAGTGAAGCAAAGTGTTAAAATCCTTTCAAGGAAGGTGGATTCAACCATCCAATTGTAAATCTCTTAACCGAGTGCACACTAAATAGTGTTGCTAAAGATCTTAACAGATTAGAATTTATCAGGTCTCCACAGATACTCCTAATAGGGTAGATAATCAGAAGTGATCAAATTGTCAGCCTTAACTGGCCCCTTCCAATCTGCAGATAGTGAAGAATTTGTGGGTGACATCCCCACCATAGTTTTTACTTCCTAACAAGAGTTTTTTGTGATATCATATCTTGTGTTATGTGTCAATTACTTTCATGAATGTTTCTATGAATGTTCACATGTTTGTTAAGTTTATGAATTGATAAATCTTACATCAAGATAGCATAGAACAGATGGTTGGATATACATTTGATAACTCTAAAGGATAAAGGTTAAAAGATACAAAATTTTTAGAGGTACTAATTCACCCCTCTCCTCTCAGTACACACTTCCCATTAGTTCCAACATCAGCTTGGTATGGTGAATCTCCATTCTCAGTATACCCTAGTCTGATATTGTTGTTGACTCTTCTTTGTCAATCCAGAAAATCATCCATCCTTTTGGTGCTTTCTTTATCTCTTTTGATCATGTAATTGTGTTGTTGCTGAATTCTCACTTCATTCTTCAGTGTTTCATTTTCTTCTCTTAACTCACCAATAGCTTCTAGCTCTCCATTCAGTTCTATGTTCATTCAGTTTGCCTCCTAACTCATAAGAATAATTTGATTGGTGATCTCATGATGATGTTCTGTAAGTCTTTGTATTTCTGACTCTTTCTCTTGTAGCTTTTCAGTAATCTTCCTTCTATCATTAATAGCTAGTGTTCTTTCTTTCTCATCTTGTCTAGCATTATTCATAACCTCAATCATTCTTACCATCTATGTCTCTTGAATGATTTGCAGTGATTTCACTTGTCCATCCAGATGTTGATTGTTTTCATTTAAGCTTGTGATGCTTGCTTCAGATGTGTTTGATGCTTTTCTTGATGTAGATCATGAAGACTCAAATAAATCAGGTATCTCTTCCTCATGATAGTCTGTTTCATTGCAACGAGATGCCATAATCTTTCTTTCATCCAACAACTGTGTCATTTTGATTCTAGCTTCTTTATCTTGTTCATAGAAGATTTATATCTCTAACTTTTGATTCTCAATACTCCTGTCTAGCTTGTACCTTTCCACTGTATGATATTTTTTCTTAAGTCTTTAAAATTTTCAATTAAAAGATCTAGCTCTGATACCAATTGTTGGAAACAATGGAATGGTGTACTGAGAGGGGAGGGGTGAGTCAGTACCCTTAAAACTTTTAACCTTGATCCTTTTAGTAATCAATTATATTATGAACCATATTATGCTATCTTATCTTTGTGTATGTTATATCAATTCATAATTCATTTAAAATGTAAAAAATTCATAGAAACATTCGTGAAATGTATAGACTCATGATACAAGATTTGGTAATGAAGAAAACCCCTGTTAGAAGGTAAAAATTGTGGTGGGATGAAACCCACAAAGCTTCACTGTCTGTAGAATGGAAAGGGCCAGTTAAGGCTTACAATTTTGATCACTTATGATGATCTACCCTATTGGGAGAATTATGTAGAGACTGGTTAACATTTACTCTGTTAAGACCTTTATCAACATTGTTTAATGTCCACTCGGTTAAGAGATTTACAAAGGATTGTTAAATCCACCTTCACAAGGATTTCTTCTATTTCTACGCATGTTAGAATGTAGTAAAAAATATTCAATGACCTGAGTGTGTGTAATCTAAAAATTGTGATTACAGATCCAATAAAGATTATAAGTATATTTATCACCTATTGTGATTGATCAATACCTCTATTCTGCTCGATAGCCTTGGTTCTTGTTCTTGATAATTGATTTCTTCCTTGGTTTTTATTCTGCATAAACTCTTAGTCTAATCCATAGATGTGCTCCTCGGCTACAATCATCATCACACAAATGTGTTCTGATAGATTACATATCTATTTATACAATGATATTGACCTAAATGAGTTTCTTGTATTACAATGATAACTCTATGATCAACGGTTTACAACTTGACCTTGATCTCCTAGTTTGCATGTTTCTAATCAATTAGACTAATTAAAACAATTACAATTACATTTCTTGTCCCTAAAGAAATGGATTTAAAGCTAATAGAAAAGCTAAATATAAAACACAAGTGTTTTATCTAATGTGGAAGTCAGATCCACATTTCTCGGGATTCTAACTATCTCTTAGTAGACTAGTGCTTAGGTTGCTCTTTGGTTTGTCGGGTTCCTTTGTCATCTATTATGTCGGTTTGCATTGTACTCTGCTTGTCGGGTTCCTCTTTGACATTTTCGGGTATCACCGTGTCGTCGGGTTTGCTTGGAACTTGTCTGTCAAGTTGCACTAAACCTGACTTTCAGTGTTGGTGTTATCGACAGTTCAAAACTATTTTTCCTTTCATACTAATGTCAAAAACATGTATTCACTTTATAACTGACTGAGTAGATAACATTCACTAAACATGTAATTTCACTGCTTAAATGTAAATGCATGTAATGTAAAAAATAAAAATTCATCAAATTTAAGTACACATGACACTAGTATTTTGGTATCGCAGAAAACCCATGTTAGAATGTAAAAACTATGGTGGAGATGAGACCCACAAAACTTCACTACTGTAGTAAATAAAGTATCATGTTAAAGATTACAAAGGTTGATCACTTCTGGTGACCTTACCCTGTTAGGAGTAACAATGAGATCGATTAGATCTACCTCGTGTGAGGATTTAGCAACAAAAATTATGTGTGCACTTGGTTAAGAGATTTATACAAAGATGGTTAAGTCTACTCTGTTAGAAGATTTTTGCATCTATTAAAATTGTTAGAGAGTAAAAAAATTGTGATATGAAAAAATACAAGATGAATATTGTGAATACATATCCTTTAAATTCATATAAATATATCACCTTACTGTGAATGATAATACCTTCTTCTCTACTCGGTAGCCTTGCCTCTATTTTGAAAACTAAATTCTTGCACTGTAGTCCTTGTCCAAAAACCCTGTCTGATCTCTGATGTCTGTAGTATGGTGGCTACTTGATCATTACTTAATAAACATACAATACAAATGACATCATAACATTACATATATCAAACTTCCTGACCTAATTAGGGTTTTACAATATCTTACATAACCTAAGATCAGTGGTGTACCAAATTTACCTTGATCATCTAAACATATGAGATATAAATAATTAATGATGTGAATCTGTAATTAATGTTCTCCTTTACAATTATAAATGTTTATCTAGGTTGGAAAAAATCTGTTACCTAGATTGATGTGCCAATACAAACTTTTATGTCACCACCAGTATGCTCAGTAAATACTGTCTCTCGGTGCTCGACATTCTCTGTGCATCTCTATGTAAACTGTGTGCTCGATGTAAACTGATGCTCAGTAAAGTCTGTCTACTTGGTGATCATTGTACTCAGTTAACTCTGTACATGATTAGTGTACTCTATTAACTCTGCACTTCGGTGATCATACTGAATGATTATGTTTGTGACTCTGTTACCGACTGTCAGTTTGAATGCTTGAATACTAATGAAAATCTTCATAGCTCATTTAGAGTAACATTTCATGACTTTATGATTTATGAGAAGTCTTTATGGTTTTGGTTTTTCTTTCTTTTTTTTCTTTTGGTTGGAGCATTAGGGTAGGTTATTTGGGACCATAGAGGGGAAGTGGCTTGCAATGCACATCAGGGCCCTCAAGTGGCTGCCAGGATCACTCATTGTACGTTAACTTAATAAGCGGTAAATTAATGAAATTAATTGAGAGAAAAAATTAATATGATATGTGTCTCACCCATGCCTTGAGTGCTAGTACATGCTAAGGATGGGAGTGGGATAAGGTTCTTGATTGAGGTCTAGCATAGTTGGTTTCCTTGTCTGTATGAAATAATTATTGATGCTGCATATGGTCACTTGGGCATCGGGTCCAGAGAGGCTTCCAAGACGAGGTCCAAGGGTTAGACATATGTGATGACACTTCCCTATATTTGTTCTAGGTTGGTACATGAGTATTTGGTACAATTTTTTTGATCTCTTGATCTTTTATACTTATTACCTTGAATCTTTTTATTACCTTATTATCCAATGTACCTTTGTGATTGTCTTTCTTGTTTTGTCATTTCCAATTTGTATGGGCCTAATGTTATCAAATCAACATGGTGGAAGGGGACCTTTGGTTCCATGAGGTTGGGTGGTAATGATTATTATGACCATTGAGATCTGACGGTGACTTTATGCTAGGATGATCCTTGTTGCAGATGTACCTTCTTGTTCATCACTATTGGAGACTTGCTCTTATCTTTTTTATGTTGTATACTTGTATCATTGTATCGATTGTGATATTCTTGGAATAATGTATTTTAATTTATATTGGGTTTTATTACATACCCTGTGACTTGTGTAGGGATGTGGGTTCATAATGTATACCTTATGGTATTATATGTTTCTAGATTTCATTTATGAGATGATGTACTTGTTATTCATTTGCATATTATGGAGATTGTATATTGTTTATTGCATTTAGTAGATTAGCTATCTTACGTGATTCTGCGTCATGGAACCCTCGGGATATGTAATCTATAAATTAGTTACATTTATGAGTATGTATCTTCTTATGTTATATTAATTTTGCATTGTTATTCTTTATCAATTGTAAACTATTAAAAAAATCATTTTGTATATTTAGAATCTCTTAAAAGAAAAAGGTACAACCTCACTTCCATAGTGACTGGTAGGTCTCTTTTCTAGTGTTCTATAAGAATAAGGATGAAAGGGTTCCCTTGTACAACCCTTGGAAGCTCGACTTAGTTAAGGTTATAGTGCCTAATGTATTTTTCGATGTTGAACTTATTGAAATACTAGTCCAAGATTATAAGCAAGAAACCAGAATGGTTAGAGGGATAACTGGGGAGTCAATTCTAGTTATTTCAAAGTCATGCATTGCAGATTATTTCATCCTGAACAAGCAAGACCTTACAAAAAATGATAGGGAATAGTATTTGGTTGATTAAAAAATAATGGTAAAGAGATTTGAGTTGAGAGAAGTGACCTATTTTAGAACGAGGGGGAAATATAATAGGACCATGATGATAAATGAGACTACACTATTCTCTACATTAGGCTTTATGAATTTCTTTCAGAAAAAATATCATGGATGATGCCAACTGTGTGACGATGATCATAAAAGCCAAATAACTTTTGATTTAATGTTTATGTCCACAAGAATTCAGAACCCTAACATTACTCTAGATTTTGATATTGCAAGTGAAATTGAAAAGATTCTACATAATCAATTGGTCTACTGGAAAGAGATAAGGTCTTTCAAAAACTACTCTCTATTATGTCATCTAATAGTGTTCCAAAATAACAATGCCTTTACACATAGTATGAATCTAACCATTGTTGATGATCAAGGAAGTAGGCTCCCCAGTTAATTATGGTATTGTGTGTGGGATAAGAATATAAAAGATTGCAATTACAAATTTTTTTGTGATTCGTTTATTGTATGGATATCCAGAGCCCTTGGGTTTCAGGTTTTTGTTATGCCCTGCATCCTTGTCCCTACATTTTGTGTGCAAAATGTTGGGTCCCCCTTTGTTTTTTGCTTTTGGCTCTTGCCTTATCTTTTTTCCTTTGTTTCTTTATTTTCCTTCTCCAGGTTTTCTTTCCCGCGGTGTTGGTTTTTCTTTGTGTTTTTGTCCCTCGTGTCTCTGGGACCCGGTCCCAGAGTTGGTTGTTTCTTTTACAGGAGCCAGATCCCAGAATTTGGGATTCCCTACCATGATGTCTTCTTTTTGTAAGAGGGTATGGTCGCATAGAATCCTGGGGCCCAGAGTCCGGAGGTCTGCCTGTTCCAGAGTTTGCGGAAAGAAAGGTAACTCGCTTTTCACCTTGGGTATAAATAGAAATTACATGTCACTTTCACAGTTACCACGATTAAAAGCACTTAGGCAATTTCAGAGCGATTCATAGGAAATTTGAGCGAGAATTAAGTGAGTTATTCTGAGCTTAGAAGGCAATTGTGAGTTAATTTTTGGTGTTGGTTGGTGATCATTCAAAGGTGGAAACTGTTGTAGAGCATCCAAAGTACCTTTTCCTTCCTCGCCCTTTCTTCAGATTCCAGGTTGGTATTTCTGGTTCTTTCCCTCATTTTCTGTTTCATTTTTGGTTTTGCTTCATTTCATTTTCACTCTGCTTTGCATCTTTTTCATCTGGTTCGCCACCCGTTGGTGGGTTGGCTCTACCAGAGGGTCATTTGTCCTTTATGTAGGTGTACGATAATGTAGATATTGTATATGTTTGTACATATTCTAGCTTTATTTTAGGGTAGCTCCTCTGCGTTCTATTTTGATGTATATTAGTGTATATGGTGTATATTTTCTATAACTTTATGTATATACACTTTGGCTCTCGGCCCTCCTATAATTTTTCTATATATTTTGTATATATGTGCTGTATATATCCTTCAGAGCATCGAGTTCTTCATGCTCTATCATGAATTTCAACTCGACGGGATAGAGCTCGACGAGATAAGGTCGCCATGGTTCAAACTCAGCACCTCATTGGTTTGAACCATAGTGGCTTTCTCTCTCCCTTATCTCATCACATTAATGATGGGATTAATTTCCCATGTATGGCATTTAAAATGCATCCAACTTGGCATTCAATTTTTCCTCGTGTCAGCCCACTTGTCCTAATCAATGCCATAACTATCTTTATGTTGTCTGCCATTATCCCATGTGCCAGCACACGTTGACCAAAGTACAGTTTGTTTCCAATCACTTTGGAAACAACTAGTTTTTCCAGACTCTAGACTCCCAACTAGATCTTGTCTCCTACCCTTTTTCTCATCATCGTGTTCGCATACTCTGGAATGCTTAAGCTATGTTCATTTTTAGATAATCTGGAACTTTCAGATATATATGCGCTAACATTTGCTTGACAGCTGTGGGCTGGTAGAAAATATCCCATAATTTCTCATATCCTTATATGTTCTGACAGTTTTTTGGTCTTGCAGATTGTTGATAAACTGATCCAAAATGTCTGACGACTTTGCACCTCTTAATAGCCCAGAATTACCAACTACTTCCACTTGGGAAGCTACAAAATTGAAGCTGGAAAGAATGTTGGCAAAGTTACCATTAACCTCCAAGTATCTGATAGAGGGAAGTATTACGGGGTCCAAAATAGACTTCAAGGTTCAAGAAATTACAGATCCAGACCCCGGGAGTTGGGCCGAACTATAAGGTCTAATCCAGACCATTTATAGGTTGAAAGAACAAGGGGACAAAATATCAACTTGCTTAGCTGCCTCCGGAATCATCAAGGCCACAAATTTCCCATGCATGGTGTAGTCCCCCAAAATTATCAGGTAGCTAGCAGTATTATACAATCTGGCCACTCGGTCAGTGTTGCTTCTAGATCCCCGGCCGTTGCAATATCTTACCACCATCGTCACATTAGATGCTCCCACCTTTGCTTCCAGGTTGGGAATTCCACAATTCAAAGGGTCCATAGTAATCACCCATACCAGCTCATTAAAGGAGTTTGGTGAGGCCAAAATCATTTCCTAGCAGCACCTCAACAATCACTGGTTGAGGTCTCCAAAGCGAGACTATAAAAGGATGAAATTGGAAATTCCCCACAGGGATTTCAAAAAGCCCATTCAAGCGGGTATAATATTTTTGTGCAAAATCTTTGGATGGCCCCATGCCCAGTAATTCTCTACGTGGATGTATTATTTCTTATACTATATAACCACACACAACAGGTCTTTCAACTGGGCGGTGATCATATCCAATCATGTGGATACTCAGATGCGGACCGTTGCCCAACATTCACAGTTTTATATGACATCGTATGTGTTGTGGGCATTGACATAGAAAAGGCCAGCTTTTCAGGTCCTTGGAACAGTTGTAGAGCTTGGAAATGGTCTGAGAAAGGTTACACCTTGGGATCATTATCCCCAGTTAAAATGGGAGCTAAGCTTCCAGAATTTTTTTCAGGTAAACAATGCCTTCGTTTACCATAACATTCTTACACTTACCCAAGATTTCGGGTACCGCCTCTCACAAGCTGCAATGGCATTGGTCAACTGCTATGGCCGGTATTTCATTCAATTTAGTTAGCATACTTACATAAGGGTGACAGGCTAAAACGGGAAGCCCTACCTCCTTCCCTGGTATTGCGGGGATAGGATTAATCTTTTGGAATCTTGCAGGCAGATGATGGATCTACACGCCCTCTTCACGATGAAGAAGGTCTCTAATGTCCCATTCCCCTTTTCTTGCGGGGATTATACATGTAGCCTCACCATGGCCTGGGAGGTAGATAATGAGTTAAAAGGGTTGGTGCTGGTTGAATTCAACCACACCTAGAAAAACTATGACCCCCGTGGAAAAATTGTCCTCGCACTACCAAGGGAATCCCCCCACATGAAGATGACATTAAAGATTTCTGGGCAGATTACCAAGATAGCTTTGATCTTAGGGCTGGGAAGCATAGCAGAATGAGAAAAGGGCTCATGGAGGCACTAGACCTTTAGACTTTCCCAAAGGGTTTTAATGATGGTGGGCCGCTGGAAGATCCAGCGTACAAAGAACAAGGGCTGAATAAATTGGACCTCCCTCTAGTGGATTGGGCCACTCTGAAGGATTTGAAGATTGAAGGGGCATGCCACCCATCATAGAGGCAAGCCACCAATATTTTTCCTAGGTGTGCCCCAAAAGCACCTGCAAGAAAGTAGCAACCAAGAAGACCCTCCCTTCTTCAGACAGCACTGGACTTTCTTCGTTCGCCGTGCCCGCTGAAGCAAGTATGAGCAAGGGAAAGGAAAAGGAAGGAGTCCCAGTGCCCAAGGCACCCCGTCAGATCCCCATGCTTCTAATGGAAAAATTAGATAATCAGATGGAGTCGGAAAAGTTGGCTAGCTAATAGATTAGCATGCAGGTAGCTGCCAGCCTCCCGGTCACCCCAGTGATATCTACTCACCTAATAGGACCTCCCTCATTGGCAGCTATGATGAGTAAATAGAATTTTGCTGAGGTAGAGTCTTCTAACATTTTATACATCGGGGCTTCTCTCGTAAGGAAGAAGAAAACAACAATGATCCCCATACCAATTGATCCTCTTGGTATGCCTGAGAAGTCCCTGGTAGATGTAAGTTCAAATTCCCTCGAACCAGAAAATATCTCTGACTCCTCTCCCCCACATGACAATTTTAATGACACATTCTCGGGAGATGAGCTTCTAGAGATCTAGTAGGGCATTGATACTGTAGTAAAGGAAATCAAGGCTCAAGAAAAGGAGGCCCCTGTAGAAGAAGAACTCCCCATAGAAAAGGACATATCAGAGCAAGAGGCTTGGGAGGAAAGTGCTGAGCCCGGGCAGGAAGAACCATAGGTCCAAAGGACCATAGATATGCCAAGGCAACCTACCAATGAGCCCCTAATAAAAGGAGAATTTGAACCCTAGGGAACAACTGTACCTTCGACCATCACACTCCAGGTGCCTTTGGAGACTTTGGGTGACCAAGTAACCCAGAGCACTTTCGGTGAGGTCGTAAAACCTGCCACCTTATTGAACTTTGGCCAGTGACCTCATCCACCTCCGGAGGATATCCCCAGGGAGGAGGAGAATGTTGAAGTAAATGAGGCTGATAGGGCCCAAGAAAAATAGCAGCCAATGGAATAGGAGGTCCCGGGAAAAGAAAATGAAGAGGCTGCTGATACCACCAGGGAAGATGAAGTCCCTAAGAATACAAAGATGGAAACCAGGGAAAATATCTTAGATAACTTTACAGAAGGCGCTAGCATGGCAGAAAACATAGAGGGTTCTAGAGAAGAGGAACCAAAACAAGAATAGGAAAAGGAGCCAGAAGAAAATATAAACTCAAGGAATGCGCTGCCAGATTCAGAAGTGAATCTCAGTGAGTAGGAATTGGTAGCAAGGCCGCCCTAGCCACCTTAATGGTTGGTGGAAACAAAGAAAAGAAAAGCTCTGGTAGTGCCTACAGGCGCTCCTTTGTCATTGGCCAAGATGATGGCCAAGAATGCCAAAACAAAGAAGCCCAAAAGGGCACAGGTAGTCCATACTCTCCGGACCAACCCAGCAGGCAGTACAGTTGCGGTCATCACAACACCCCCAACAAATACAAATGCAGCGGCCGCAAAGCCTAAAGACTATAGTATAATAGAGGTTGAGCTAGGGAAAAGGGACAAGCAAGGAGAACTTGACTTGCTTAAGGAGGCTACCAAGGCTATATAAGCCCGGTATGCCAAATAGGGGTAGAAGTGGTAGGAGGAAAGGGAGACAAATGCTAATCTCCTCACACTTTTGACAGATCTAATGCGGCCCTTGGCCGAAGTCCACCCCATGACCCCTTCTTCCATATTACCACTTGCATAGGGTAAAATGGACTCACTATGCCTGATGAAGAAAAAGGTGCAAGTAGTAGATGGGTGGGCAGCCGAGCAAATATCGGCGATGAGAGAATTTTTGGCGGCGTCCCTCCTAGACTTTTACAACGTAGACCTCACCCTTAGCCATGCAATAAGCTCTGCTCAAGTATGGGAGTTAGACTTAGATAAATATGAAAAATGGAAGGCAAGGTTGGAGGAGATCTATAGCATTGGTGAAGAGGTCACCACTGAATCTGGCATTTTGGGAGAAGAATCGTATGATTCCCTCTAGGTCCAGTACTCCAAACTTGCCCTCAAAATTGAGGTTTGCAAGGAACTGGTTAAGACCTTAAAAGAAAAATTGACAGCTACTCAATATCCCTTGGATCTATTCAAGACATTCATGGTAGGGGTATCGCAAGTTGATCCCTTCATCACTGGAATGTGTACCCCAGAGGACTATGTCCTCAGTAAGTTTGACAAAAGGATGGAATCCCTATATCCGTCGGGCAGAGATTTTGATCAAGGTAGGTTGTCATGGTTGTCAAAGACTATGATTCAGTCGCATGACACCATCAAGATGGTGAACAAATTCTGGAATGGGGCCGGAGAGGTTGAGGAGGCAATGGAGGTTGTCCATAGCAGGTGGAGTAGCATCTAGAGTATAGATGAGGAGAGCATTAGTCGAGTGTTAGAGGCTTGGGAGAAAATGTAAGTCAATTAAGTTCTCTGGGTCTAGGAGAATTGGGCCCGACATTTGTATTCTTTATTCTTTTGGAACTTAAGTTCCCATATCCCAAAATTGTGGATCCTATATTTTGTATTCTTTAAGTGACCCGTGTCCCGGTCCCCAAGGTTGACCGGTCACTTTCAAGGTAGTTAATAAAAGTTGTCAGAAGGTGGGTAGTAGTTAATAAAGGTTGTCAGAAGGTGGGTGAACTATCAAGGCATGTCAGCTCGATGGGAGGTTTTTGATAGATGGCTTTCCCAAGGCGCCACTTCAGAGACACACCTAGCATATCAGAGATAGGGCACCACTTTCCCATTTATGAGGCATGTAGCCTTGATCCCCAGGGGATCAGATTTCTTCCTTCTCCTTTTTGACTCTCTTCTCAAGGCCGATTCTTCCACTCCATCCTTCTTGTCTTATTCTTCTGGCTTGACAAGCCTTTTCCATCTCTAGGTCTTTTGTAGAGTGGTGCAGGTAGTACTAGCCATTGAATAATATATTTTATTGTATAGTGTAACATAAGTTAGGGTTAGGGTTAGATCGAAAGATGTGTATAAATAATAAGTCTGACCTCATTCCAAGGGTCGACAAAATTGATGATTTTGCAGTCCATAGTTAATAACAATTTGGTTTTCTTAGTTCTTAGTTGCCAAGCTCAATGATCCATTTTTTCTAAGCTTTTCAATAGTTAGATGCTCCCTTGGAGCCACCATTGTACCACACACTAGTTCTCGCTGGAAGAGATGTTAATGAAGAAGGAAGAGTTCTCTCAATGATGTTGTTGGCATTCTGTCTTTTGGGTTAACGGTATTTTATGCTTTGTGTTCTTGATGTCCTTTGCTCTGATACTTAAAGTAGATTAACGACCTCCTTTCCTTTGCTACTAATAAAATATGAATTGATGGTTGTATATTTCTTTAGTATTTAGTGTAGTGTGTTAGAGCATTGTTGATGTCTTGAACATTTAGTATAACTATAGGTAGATGAAATATTTCTAACTCTGTAGTATCTTTTTCAGTTTATTTTTTAAGTGAAAGCATGCTTACAAGAAACCCCACTTACTTGAATTCCCAGAGTTGATGATTTGAAGATAACCAGCTATCCCCCTCAAAAAATAGTCACATCTCCCAACCGAGCCCCGCACTGTCAAGACTCGACTCTCACGTGCTTGGAGGCCCGGGGAATCTCATTTCCTTGGACAACCTTTACAGGAAAAGTTGGTCGATACCCCTGTAGCTGGTGACAACTTACCTCTGTTGGTGGAACCGGTCACAAGATCCCCGTCAATAGAAACTGGTGCTAGAAGGAGGGCATGAACTCGTCCCCCTCTCAAGATTCTAATTTTACACCTCCTGAGGGTTCCCCAAGCCACAGTTTTAGGAGTCAAGCCTTCAGTGGGATTGGGTCTTCCTCCCCAATGAGATTTGAAAGAATCCTTAGATTAGCCCCTGATCTCGGAAGGTTTGTCGAAGTCAAGCCTCCTACTCAAAAGAAACAGACCCCAAAAACCACACTAACCACTATTGTCTAGGGGTCTAGTGTACCATAGAATATCCAAACTTCCTAGACAATCTCGAGAATCAACGTTCAAATTACCCAAAATTTAGCTCCCCAAATGGCTGCATATTTCAGAAATACCAGGTCCCCTATGGAAACTTTTTTGGGCGCAACCAATGATTTACCCTTACACCCAGAAAAGATTTGCCTATGATATGAAAACCTAGGCTCATGAACCACAGAGGAACACTTACAAGCATACAAAGATGCCATGAACCGACACTGGATCCAACATGAAGATGTTGTGACTTGGATGTTTCCCCTATCCCTGGGACAGGGTGAAGTGAATTGGTACCTTAACCTTCCCGCCAACTCCATCAACAGTTGGTAGGACATGGAGGATGCCTTCTTGGCTACCTTCCGCATGCACATAGACCCAGCTTGGTTCCACAGCCAGTTCATTTCCATCAGAAAGGAACCAAATGAACCCCTTACAACATTTAATCACTATTTCCAGCGCACCCTGAAAGAATGCATAGTCCTTTCATCCCATCCGCAGAAGTAACCATACAGACCTATCTCAATGTGATGGACCCATTTGTTGCCACTCTCCTTTGGAGAACAACCACCACAGACTCAAGCAATACTAGGTCTTGAATATTTCCCTTGGAACTAGCCACAGCAGAACCAACAACAACAAACACAATCATCTGGATTTCCCTTCTTCTAGTCATTTGCGGCTGGAGGATTGCTGCCCTTGACTCTGGCAAGTACTACCGCCTTCTCAGGGAACTAACAACAACAACCATCACATTGTGACACAAACACTCAATTGACCACCGAGGTTGAGTCCCTCCGGTGAATGTTGTCCACCCTGACTGTGGACATGGGTCAACTGAAAGCAGGGTCTTATGCACCCCAGAATTCCAATTCCCAAAGAGGGAATATTTTCTCCTGCCAATGAAACAATGTTGGAGGAAGAAACTTCAACAGCAGGCCTTGGCCCAACCAATAGCAATAGAATAATAACGCAAGCACCAGAGGTCCACCTCCGAACCAAAACACTGATCAAGGTGGTGCTGGACCATCCCAATTTATGCCAGTCACAGACTTCCAGCCCATGACCAATTGGTGTAGATTGCATGACACAGGCTCCCACAATGAGGTAAACTATGCCATGCTAGAGAAGGTCATCATGATTTCCCAACTGGATAGGCAAAAGGCATATAACCCTACTCCCTAGAGCCTCCTAGACAAGAGCCAACTCATAGAGCATTCACTTGTGAGATCACCTTCTTTGGATCCTGCGGAGAAGATGAAGAAGAATCCAAACTGCAGGGATTCTTTGACGAATCGGTTCCAACCTTTGAGGCCAATGCCTTCACCAACCCACAAGCTCCTTATAACACTTGGAGCAAGGATGGTAAAGAACTAGTTTACATGCAGACACCTCCTACCAAGGACCCTCCTTCCGGAGACAATACAACTGACCGGCCTGTCTCTCCAAAAGTTTCTAGCTCTAACCAAGTGAAAGACCCAGCCGAGGGAAGCCACCAATTCCTAGGAGGAAAGTTTGACATCACAAAGGCGTTAGAACAAACCACCGCCTCCATGACCTTGATGGAGGTTTTACTAAACTATCCTGAGCATAAGAAGTCTCTTCTGAAGCTCTTGGGAAATCTGGAAGCCATTATCAGTCGCCCACCCAAGACTGTCTCTTTTGAGGATGCCAATGCGGCCGTCTTCCAGGGAAATAATGAAGATCCTCCATTTCTACTAGGCTTGAACATCCAAGGAAAAAACATACACAACTACCTAGTGGATTATGGGGCTTCGGGCAACATCATGCCTCTATCCATATGCCAAAAGCTCAAATTCTAACCTACCCCATCTAATGGCACAGTAATTTGATTGGATAAAATTGCTATGAAAATGGTGGGTGAACTAAAAAATGTCTGAATACAACTCATCCAGGACCCTAGAATAGCCAACATAATTGATATTCAAGTGGTAGACATCCCAAAGACTTATGGGATGTTATTAAGTTAGAATTGGTCTAAGTCCTTGAAGGGATATTTTTTGACCGACTTTTCCCACTTATGGCTCCCCTAGGAAGGAGAATCAAACAAAATCTAGGTTGAAAGTGAGCCATAGATGAAGCGGGACCTTACCAAAGTTGGAAGGGTTAATGAGGTCTTACTCTCTGAGACTTCCCTGGGGGTGTACCAACCCCTTTAAATATTAATGTTCAATTTCACTCCCGGGGAGGACCCCATAGTCCTGCAGAGAATCCAAGACCTAGAAGAAAAACTGAGGGTTGAAGTCAATTCTTAGGGTGCAATGACAACCCTTGCTACACTCTTGTTTGGCACTTGGTGCTGAGTACACTACCAGAAACATTCAGAGCTAGAGTATGAGCCTTGAATTTTCATCGCTACCCGATACATCGATGCCTTCTGAAACAAAGAACATATAGCTGATTCCCCATAATCCAGTATTCCTATTGGAAGCACTTCTTCAGTGCCACCTCTCCAAAAATCTCAATCCCAAACCACTCTGGAGGTAAAAATCACCCATGCACCACCAGTGTAGGAGGAAGCTCCTCCTAAGTCTCCCAAAAATAACCCAAAAATTACTCTATCTCCCCAGATCCCAATGACAAACGATGACTTGTGGACCCTTAAGTTTGATGGGTCCCGGTCCAAACAAGGTTTTGGGGCCGGAGTAGAATTAATCAACCTGCAAGGGAAATCCTTCCTTGCATCCTACAGGCTATAGTTCAATTGCACAAACAATGTTATAGAGTATGAGGCTTTGGTCCTTGGACTCCTATTTGCATTAAGGAAAGGAATCACCCACCTCTGGGCTCTGGGTGATTCAGAGTTGATTGTCAAATAGATCGGGAGTCAGTACACATGTCATGATAAAAGGTTGGCCGCATACCACAATTAGGCTTGGAGCCTTATTGAATATTTTGACGCCTTCGGCATTGATCTTATTCCCCAGTGACAAAATTATGTCCCGGATGCCCTCGCTATTTCTGCTAGCACACTTGAGCCCATGGCCAGCTCACAACTCCATAGATTTTCTATTGAAATGATCCCCACCCTGTCCATTCCAGATAATTTCACCCACTTTCAATTTTTGAGGACAATCAGCATATCCTAGCCTTCATGGCCAATGTTGGTGTCTTCGAGGACCAGATAGTGGAGGAACGAGACCATGATGATACTGGGCAGGGTGATGAAGATGATGGGATCATGGATCTACCTACCAACACCATCCCAAAGGGGATGGTCATGCTTGAATGTATCTTTGACTTGGACCGTTGGGGCTGGGAAAAGATATCATCCTCCTCTAAGGGAGGAAAATTTGAGAAAGTGAACATCAACCAGCCCGGTGAAGAAAAGATGATACACATTGGTACCTCCTGCTCCCCTAAGGAGAAGGATAAGATTCTCACGGTTCTCTGAGAATACATAGACATGATCACATGGAGGTATGAGGATTTGAAAGCATATGACACATCCATTATGACTCATACCATCCCCCTAAAACCTGATGCTAAGCCTTTTTGATTAAAGCAACAACAAGTCAACCCACTAATCGAGCTTCTGATTCGTCAGGAGGTGGAAAAACTATTGTCAGCCCAGATAATCTTTCCAATTTGGCACACTACGTGGGTTGCCAATTTGGTCCCTATTAGAAAGAAGAGCAGTGAAATTTTCCTTTGCGTGGATTTCTAAAATTTGAATAGAGCCTCCAAGAAGGATAATCACCCTCTCCCCTCACTAGATGAGGTGTTGCAGATAGTGAACGGGTCACAAATGATGTCTTTCTTGAACGAATACTCTGTCTACAACCAAGTCATGGTTAAATACGTTGATAAAGACAAAATGATGTTCACCACCAAGTGGGGAACATTTGCATATCAGAGGATTCCCTTTGGCTTGATTAATGCAGGGGCCACATTTCAAAAGGCTATGGACATTGTGTTCGAGGGCCTTGTGAATTGGTGCATAATCATCTACATGGATGATTTGACCATCTTTTCTCAGGATAGGCGTGATCATTCCGCCCACCTTGCCCAAATTTGTGAGAGATGTCGCCGGTATGGAATATCCCTCAACCCCAAGAAGTGCATATTCGGGGTCACTGAAGGGAAGTTACTCAGGCACATTGTCTCCGAGAAGGGTATATCTATTAACCTTGAGAGAGTTGAAGTGTTGCTAAATTTGCAAATACCCAGTAGCAAGAAAGAGATGTGATCTTTCTTCGAAAAGATCAACTTTGTTCGGCGGTTCATCACTAGATTCACTGAGATAGTCAAGCCACTCAATGAAATGATGAAAAAGGATACCAAAATTGAGTGGAGTCCTGAAGTGAAGAGGGCATTTGCCCAAATTAAATAAATGATAACGGAGGCACCCGTTCTAGCTAGCCCAGACTAGACCCTCCCATTTTACATTTACTCCTTTGCTTCGCAGCATTCTACCATGGTAGTCTTGACCCTGAAGGTCAAAGGGGAAGAATGACCAATAGATTTCATGAGCTCCCCCTTTAAGAATGTTGAAGTCCGGTATTCGTCATTGGAAAAATAGGCCTTTTCTCTCGTTCATGCCATGAAGAAATTCTGGCATTACATTCTCCGGAGCAAGGTACATGCTATCATCCCAGACCAGGCTATGAAATCTCTGATAATGCAGAGTGAATTGGGTGAAAGATGGGGGAAATGGATGGCCATCCTCTAGGAATATGACTTAGAAATGCAACCGATGAACATAGTCCGAGGCCAGGGACTAAGTTGAGAAATTGTTGATAAGACTCCCCACATAGAATGTCAAACATACACAGTGGAGTCTATCACTCGAGACCCATGGTACACCAATTTGGTGTACTTATTGTTAAACAATAGATTTTCAGAGGGGTTAGCTCCCAACAAACACCATGCCCTGTGGATGAAAAGCGCCCACTTCATGATCAAAAACTTTGCACTTTACCGCAGGAATTATGAGGGAGTGTACCTTCGGTGCATTGATAGGGACCAAGCTGCGAAAATGATTGAAGAATTCCATGGGTAGTTTGGGACCGGGCATGGCTTAGCCGATGCCACCACCCATCAGATCCTTTAGGCCAGATATTATTGGCCCTACATATTTAAATATGTTTACACTCATGTTTGGAGATGCCATACTTGCCAAACCGTGACACATCATGAGCGTAACCCGACTATGCCTTTACAACCAGTCTTCGAGGCTAGGCCTTTCGCCCAATGGGCATTTTAATTTATTGGGGAAATCAATCCCAACTCATCTGCCAACCACCAATACATCCTAACCACAACTGATTACTACACCCGATGGTCTGAAGCCATACTTTGCAAAAACAACACGACAGACGTAGTTATCAAATTCTTGGAAGAAAAAATTGTCACAAGATTTGGAATGCCTTTCGCTATAGTGTGTGACAATGGTGTAGCATTTTCTTTGGTGAAAATACTTGAATTGACCTATGACCAGAAGATCACTCTAAATTTTTCTAGCAACTATTACCCCCAGGGGAATGGTGTTGCTGAATCAACCAACAAAAATCTACTTGAAGTGATCAAACACCTGCTACAACAGAATCCCCAGGATTGGCACCAAAAGCTGAGATTCGCCCTCTAGGAAGATCACATTCAAATTAAGGCTTCCCTAGGAACATCCCCATTCCATCTAGTTTATGGCCAGAACCCAGTATTCCCAATCAACTTACAGATCCCAGTTTTGCAGTTTATGCAGGAATTCAGCAACCGAGATAATATTATGGAGGTTCGGCTCTTGAACCTGGTGCAGATGGAGGAACAAAGAGATGCAGCCCTTGAACATTTTTCACATCACCAAGTAGTGGTAAAATGTTGGTTTGACCATAGAGCCCAATACAAGGCCTTTCATATTTTGGACTTAGTCCTTTTGTGGGACAATGCCCGAGAAAACAAAGGAAAGCACACCAACCTCCAACGGCTCTGGCTTAGACCATACCTAATCTTAGAGATTTGCGGGGAAAATACCTATTGCCTTAACACCATGACTAGAGAACCTGTCCCATTTCCTGTCAATGGACAGTTTCTCAAACATTACTTCGAATGAGGCCGGTTTTCCCAAAGTTGTATTTTATGTAAATTTTCTTGCTTGTAAATATTTCTTTCCCAGTGTCCCCATTTGGGGGTACCTTGCTTTGTAAATAGTCTTGATGGCCATCCTCTGGGACTGTGCCTTTTTTTTTTTTTTTTTTTTTCTTGTCTTATTTTTTGGGTTCTGACATTTTGCTCCCCCTCTTGTGAGGATTGGTATGCTTCGCATAATATCTAGTCTCTAGGATGTTGCTTTTAACCTGATGGTGAACTTAAGAATCTATTGTTAGCATGATGGAATCGGTCTAGTCTTCGGAGTTATTTTTCAAGTTTGGTAGTACATTATGAGTAATCTTCATCAGATTCATCCCCAGAAGTCTGGTAGTCAATGAAATAAAGAATTAAGGAACAAGTAATCAGACACATTGAGGGTAGATTAGTTGCACTAGTTGGTGGACCCAAGTCTGAACTTTTAAAATATTCTTTCTGGATCTGGAGTTTTCCTCCCCCATTCAGCATATTAAGGTGTGGAACGGTGAAAGAAGTACCACCATTGAATTTAGCTAAGCTTAAGCTTGATGGTGAAAGAAGTACCACCCTCCCACCTAGAAACATACAAAATAATAAGAAAAAAAGAAATGGGACGAAACTCTGGTGTCCAGGAGAAACGAGTGGATTTGATGACTTTGGGGTTTGATATACTTAGTGCCTCCTCTCTGCTTCTCCCAGAGGTCATCGGCTTTATTTTCTTCCAAAGCACACACTTCACCACTGATGAAAGGGTCATGGACTAAATCGCGTATGGCCAGATTTTCTCAGACATGTTAATCTTTGCAAGTAAGATGCTTTGAAGTAACGATTTGTTCTAGTTTTTCTAAACAGACATTCTGTGGTTCTCAAATGCACTAAGGCATTCATCCCAGATAGTCACCATTTGTTATGCCCTGCATCCCCATCCCTACATTTTGTGTGCAAAATTTTGGGTCCCCCTTTGTTTTTTGCTTTTGGCTCTTACCTTGTCTTTTTGCCTTTGTTTCTTTGTTTTCCTTCTCCAGGTTTTCTTTCCCATGGTGTTGGTTTTGCTTTGTGTTTTTGTCCCTCATGTCTTTGGGACCTGGTCCTAGAGTTGGTTGTTTCTTTTCTAGTAGCCGGACCCTGGACTCCAGGATTCCTGCCACGATGTCTTCTTTTCGTAAGAGGGTATGGTTGCACGGAATCCCTGGGCCCAGAGTCCGAAGGTCTACCTATTTTAGAGTTTGCAGAAAGAAAGGTAACTCGCTTTTCACCTTGGGTATAAATAGAAATTACATGTCACTTTTGCAGTTACCACGATTAAAAGCACTTAGGTGATTTCAGAGTGATTCATAGGCGATTTGAGCAAGAATTAAGTGAGTTATTCTGAGCTTAGAAGGCAATTGCGAGTTAATTTTTGGTGTTGGTTGGTGATCATTCAAAGGTGGAAACTGTTGCAAAGCATCCAAAGTACCTTTTCATTCCTCGCTCTTTCTTTGGATTCCAAGTTGGTGTTTCTGGTTCTTTCCCTTGTTTTCTATTTCATTTTCATTTTTGCTTCATTTCGTTTCTGCTCTACTTTGCGTCTTTGTCATATGGTTAGCCACCCATTGGTGGGTTGGCTCTACCAGAGGGTCGTCTTCCCTCTATGTAGGTGTAGGATAATGTAGATATTGTATATGTTTGTACATATTCTGGCTTTGTTTTAGGGTAGCTACTCTATGTTCTATTTTGATGTATAGTAGTGTATATGGTGTATATTTTCTATAACTTTATGTATATACGCATTGGCCCTCGACCCTCCTATACTTTTTCTATATATTTTGTATATATGTACTATGTATATCCTTTAGAGCATCGATTTCTTTATGCTCTATCATGAATTTCAACTCGACGGGATAGAGCTCGATGAGACAAGGTCACCACGGTTCGAAATCGACACCTTACTGATTTGAACCATGGTAGCTTTCTCTCTCCTTTGTCTCATCAAATTAATGACAGGATTAATTTCCCATGTGTGGCATTTAAAATGCGTCCAACTTGGCATTCAATTTTTCCCCGTGTCGGCCCACTTGTCCTAATCAATGCCATAACTGTCTTTATGTCATCTGCCATTCTCCCACATGCTAGCACACGTCAACAAAAGTATGGTTTGTTGCCAATCACTTTGGCAACGGCTAGTTTGTCCAGACTCTAGACTCCCAACTAGATCTTGTCTCCTGCCCTTTTTCTCATCACCGTGTTTGCATACTTTGGAATGCTTAAGCTATGTTCATTTTTAGATACTCTGGAACTTTCAGATATATATGTGCTAACGTTTGCTTGACAGGTGCGGGCTGGTAGAAAATATCCTATAATTTCTCATATCGTTATATGTTCTGATGGTTTTCTGGTCTTGCAGGTTGTTGATAAACTGATCCACAATGTCTTATGACATTGCACCTCCTGATACCCCAGAATTACCTCCTTCCACTCGGGCATCTACAAAATCGAAGTTGGAAAGAATGTTGGCAAAGTTACCATTAACCTCCAAGTATCCGATAGAGGGAGGTCTTGTAGGGTCCAAAATAGAATCCAAGGTTCAAGAAATTACAGATCTGGACCCCAAGAGTTGGGCCAAACTACAAGGTCTAATCCAGACCATTTACAAGTTGAAAGAACAAGGGGACAAAATATCAACTTGCTTAGCTGCCTCTAGCATCATCAAGGCCACAAATTTCCCATGTACGGTGCAGTCCCCCAAACTTATTAGGTAGTTGGTAGTATTATACAATCTGGCCACTCAGTCAGTGTTGCTTCTAGATCCTTGGCCGCTACAATATCCTGCCACCATCATCACATTAGATGCTCCCACCTTTGCTTCTGGGTTGGGAATTCCATAATTCAAAGGGTCCGTAGTAATCACCCAGGCCAACTCATTAAAGGAGTTTGGTGAGGCTGAAATCATTTCCCAGCAGCACCTCAACAATCACTGGTTGAAGTCTCCAAAGCGAGACTATAAAAGGATGAAATTGGAAATTCCCTGCATGGATTTCATAGAGCCCATTCAAGTGGGTATAATATTTTTGTGCAAAATCTTTGGATGGCCCCACACCCAAGAATTCTCAGCATGGATGTATTATTTCTTATACTGCATAACCACACATATCAGGTCTCTCAACTGGGTGATGATCATATCCAATCATGTGGACACTTAGACGCAGACCGTTGCCCAACATTCACAGTTTTATATGACATCGTATGTGCTGTGGGCATTGGCACAACAAAGGCTGGCTTTTTAGGGCCTTGGAAAAGTTGGAGAGCTTAAAAATAGTCTGGGAAAGGTTACACCTTGGGGTCATTATCCCTAGTTACAATGGGAGCTAAGCTTCCAGAATTTTTTCCAAGTAAACGATGCCTTCGTTTACCATAACATTCTTACACTTACCCAAGATTCTGAGTACCACCTCTCATAGGCTACAATGGCACTGGTCAACTCCTATGGCTAGTATTTCATTCAATTCAGTTAGCATACTTACATAAGGGTGACAGGCTTCAACGGGAAGCCCTACCTCCTTCCCTGGTATTGTGGGGATAGGATTATTCTTTTGGAATTCTACAGGCAGATGATGGATCTGCACACCCTTTTCACAGTGAAGAAGGTCTCTAATGTCCCATTCCCCTTTTCTTGCAAGGATTATACATGCAGCCTCACCGTAGCCCTGGAGGCAAATAATGAGTTAAAAGGGTTGGGGCTGGTTGAATTCAACCACACCCGAAAAAACTATGACCCCCATGGAAAAATTGCCCTCGCACTACCAAGGGCTTCCCCCCACATGAAAATTACATTGAAGATTTCTAGGTGGATTGCCAAGATAGCTTTGATCTCAGGGCCTGGCAGCATAGCAGAATGAGCAAAGGGCTCATGGAGGCTCTAGACCTTCGGACTTTCTTGAAGGGTTTCAATGATGGCGAGCCACTGGAAGATCCGACGTACAAAGAAAAGGGGCTTGATAAATTGGACCTCCCTCCAGTGGATTGGGCCACTCTAGAGGATTTGACAATTGAAGGGGTATGCTTCCCCATCATAGAGGCAAGCCACCAATATTTTGCCCGGGAGTGACCCAAAAGCACCTGCAAGAAAGTAGCAACCAAGAAGACCCTCCCTTCTTTAGCCGGTGCCTGACCTTCTTCATTTTCCGCACCTGCTAAAGCAAGTATGAGCAAGGGAAAGGAAAAGGAAGGAGTCCCAGTGCCCAAGGCACCCCCTTAGATCCCCACACTTCTTATGGAAAAATTGCATAATCAGATGGAGTCAGCAAAGTTGGCTAGCCGACAGATTAGCATGCAGGTAGCCGCCGGCCTCTCGGTCACCCCAGTGACCTTTGCTCGCCCAATGGGACCTCCCTCGTTGGTAGCTATGATGAGTAGGCAGACTTTTTCTAAGGTAGAGTCTTCCAACATTTTGGACATCGGGGTTTCTCTCGTAAGGAAGAAGAAAACAACAGTGACCCCCATACCAATTGCTCCTCTTGGTATGCCTGAGAAGCCCTTGGTAGATGTAAGTTTGGATTGCCCCGAACTAGAAAATATCTCTGACTCCTCTCTTCCACATGATGATTTTGATGACACATTTTTGGCATATGAGCTTCTTGAGATCTGGCAGGGTGTTGATACTGTAGTAAAGGAATTTGAGGCTCAAGAAAAGGAGGCCCTTGTAGAAGAAGAACTCCCCATAGAAAAGGGCATATCAGAGCAAGAGGCTTGGGAGGAAAGTGCTAAGCCCAGGCAGGAAGAACCACAGGTCCAAAGGACCATAGATATGCCAAGGCACCCTACCGATGAGCCCCTAATAGAAGGAGAATTTGGACCCCAGGGAACAACTGTACCTCTGACCATCACACTCCAGATGCCTTTGGAGACTTCGGGTGACCAAGTGCCCCGAAGCACTTTCGGTGAGGTCGTAACAGCTTCTGCCTTGTTGAAACTTGGCCAGCGACCTCATCCACCTCCAGAGGATATCCCCAGGGAGGAGGAGAATGTTGAAGTAAATGAGGCCGATAGGGCCCAAGAACAATAACAGCCAATGGACCAGGAGGTCCTGGGAAAATAAAATGAAGAGGCTACTAATACCACCAGGGAAGATGAAGTCCCTGAGAATATAGAGATGGAAACTAGGGAAAAGATCCCATATAATTTTATAGAAGATGCCAACATGGCAGAAAACATAGAGGGTTCCAGAGAAGAGGAACAATAACAAGAATAGGAAAAGGAGCTGGAAGAAAATATAAACTCAGGGAATGCGCCGCTAGATTTGGAAGTGAATCTCAGTCAGAAGGAATTGGCAGTAAGACCACCCTAGCCACCTCAATGGCTGGTGGAAACAAAGAAAATAAAAGCTCCAGCGGCGCCTACAGGCACTCCTTTGTCATTGGTCGAGATGATGGCCAAGAATGTCGAAACAAAGAAGCCCAAAAGGGCACGGTTAGTCCATACTCTCTGGACCAACCTACTAGGCAGTATAGTTGTGGTCATTGCAACACCCCTAGAAAATACAGATTCAGCGGCCGCAAGGCCTGAAGACTATAGTATAACAGAGGTCGAGCTGGGGAAAAGGGACAAGCAAGGAGAACTTGACTTGCTCAAGGAGGCTACCAAGGATATAGAGGCCTAGTATGCCAAATAGGGGTAGAAGTTGCAAGAGGAAAGGGAGACAAATGCTAATCTCCTCGCACTTCTGACAGAACTAACGTGACCCTTGGCCGAAGTCCAGCCTGGGACCCATTCTTTCAGATTGCCGCTTGCACAGGGTGACGTGGACTCACTGTGCCTGATGAAGAAAAAGGTGCAAGAAGTAGACAGCTGGGCAGCCAAGCAAATAATGGCGATAAGAGAATTTTTGGCAGCGTCCCTCCCAAAATTTTACAAGGTAGACCTCACCCTTAGCCATTCAAGAAGCTCTACTCAGGTATGGGAGTTAGACTTAGATAAATATGAAAAATGGAAGGTAGGGTTGGGGGAGATCTGCAACATTGGCGAAGAGGTCGCCATAGAATCTGGCATTTTGGGAGAAGAATCGTATGATTCCCTCCAAGTCCAGTACTCCACACTTGCTCTCAAAATTGAGGTTTGCAAGGAACTCGTTAAGACCTTAAAAGAAAAATTAATAGCTACTCAATATCCCTTGGATCTATTCAAGACATTCGTGGTCGGGGTATCGCAAGTTGATCCCTTCACCACTGGAATGTGTACCCCAGAGGACTATGTCCTCAGTAAGTTTGACAAAAGGATGGAATCCCTATATCCATCGGGTGGAGATTTTGATCAAGGAAGGTTGTCACAGTTGTCAAAGACTATGATTCGGTCGCATGACACCATCAAGATGGTGAATGAATTCTGGAACGGGGCCGGAGAGGTTGAGGAGGCAATGGAGGCTATCCATAGCAGGTGGAGTAGCATCCAGAGTATAGATGAGGAGAGCATTAGTCAAGTGTTAGAGGCTTGGGAGAAAATGTAAGTCAATAAAGTTCTCCGGGTCTGGGAGAATTGGGCCTGACATCATATTTTGTATTCTTTATTCTTTTGGAATGTAAGTTCCCAGATCCTAGAATTCCGGATCCTATATTTTGTATTCTTTAAGTGACCCATGTCCTGGTCCCCAAGGCCGACCTGTCACTTTCAGGGAAGTTAATAAAAGTTGTCAGAAGGCGGGTAGCAATTAATAAAGGTTGTCAGAAGGTGGTTGAACTACATCAAGGCACGTCAGCTCGATGGGAGGTTTCTGACAGATGGCCTTCCCAAGGCACCACTTTAGAGACACACCTAGCACATCAAAGACAAGGTGTTGCTTTCCCATTTATGAGGCATGTAGCCTCGATTCCTGGGGGATCAGATTTCTTCCTTCTCCTTTCCAGCTCTCTTCTTGAGGATAATTCTTCCACTCCATCCTTGTCTTATTCTTCTAACTTGACAGGCCTTTTCCATCTCTAGGTCTTTTGTAAAGTCGTGCAGGCAGTACCAGCCATCGGATAATATATTTTGTTGTATAGTGTAACATAAGTTAGGGTTAGGGTTAGATCAAAAGATGTGTATAAATAATAAGTCTGACCTCATTCCAAGGGTCGATGAAATTGATGATTTTGTAGTCCATAGTTAATAACAATTTGGTTTTCTTAGTTCTTAGTTGCAGAGCTCAATGCTCCATAGTTTCTAAGCTTTTCATTAGTTAGATGCTCCCTTGGAGCCACCATTATACCACGCACCAGTGCTCACTGGAAGAGATGTTAATGAAGAAGGAAGAGTTCTCTCAATGATGTTGTTGGCATTCTATCTTCTGGGTTAATGATATTTTTTGCTTTGTGTTCTTCTGTTCCTTCGCTCTGATACTTAAAGTAGATTAACGACCTCCTTTCCTTTGCTACTGATAAAATATGAACTGATGGTTGTATATTTCTTTGGTATTTAGTGTAGTGTGTTAGAGCATTGTTGATGTCTTGAACGTTTAGTATAACTATAGGTAGATGAAATATTTATAACTCTACAGTAATTTTTTTAGTTTATTTGTTAAGTGAAAGCATGCTTGCAGGAAACCCCACTTACTTGAATCCCTAGAGTTGATGAGTTGAAGATAACCAACTATCCCCCTCAAAAAATAGTCACATCTCCCAACTGAGCCCTGCACTATTAAGACCCGACTCTCACGTGCTTGGAGGCCTAGGGAATCTCATTTCCTCGGATAACCTTTATAGGTGAAGTTGGCCGGTACCTCGGTACCCGGTGACAACTTACCTCTGCTGGTGGACCCGGTCACAAGAGCCCTGTCAACAGTTTTGAGGATAAATCTCGTGATGAGAAGGGTCTTAAGATCAATTGAATATGACCCTGAGAAGGGTCACACCCAGAAATTTTCTGGTCCATGATTTTCAAAGGGGATCATACTTTTATTAGAGTATATGGATATAGACAAGCTCCCCATAAAATTTTGGTTTTTGTCCTAGAGAGGATTGCATTCCTAGAGTTCATCTATAAATTTATGTGGTTTGAGAAGGAATCAAATGCACCAAGGAAGAAGGGAACCTTTATGCCCCACATAGTCAAATATGTAGAATTGACCATTGGTTATGATTCTGTTGAACATGTCCAAAGCTATTTAAGGGAGGGGTATCATTTAGAAGATGGAAATGAGAGGGTCTATGAATCAACATTATCATATTTCCACAATCCATTTAAATCAATTATTTTCTTCTAGATTTGATTGTGTAAGTGTTTTTAGCATCAACATTTTGAATCACACTCTGTGATCCATCATCAGGATGAGAGAGAGTGCAAGAGATGTAAAAATATAAGATGTAGACAAAGCCTATGAGGATAATATTAGACTAATTTTAGCCTCATAGGCTTTGTCTGCATCTTATATTTTTACATCTCTTGCACTCTCTCTCATCCTGATGATGGATCATGGAGTGTGATTCGAAATGTTGATGCTAAAAACACTTACACAATCAAATACAAAAGAAAATAATTGAGGGTCTATGAACCTGAAGGTTATATTAATTATTTTATCAAATACATTACGCATCAGATTGATATAAGTGAGGAAATTGCTTGAAATTCTATGAATACTGAAGAAGTTCTACAGAAGTGGAATAAATGGAATATACTAAGGAAATTAGACAAAGACAGAAAGAAAAAGGGACAACCTTGCTTCCATAGTGATAAAAATCATGAAGTAGTAAGGATTCAATTATGCCTAAGATATTTTGAGGAATTTCATGGAAAGCCACTAGTGATGCACCGTCAAAGGTAAAGTATTCTCCCGCCCACCCAAAAAAGCATTAAAAATTAATAATTCATGATTATCAGAATAAAAATGTACCCAGACCCCCTCCATCCAAGAAGAAGAAGGAATATGAAGTGGTACCTGTTGCACCTTATGATGATTCAGAAGGAGGAGGAGATACTGAAGAAGCTTCCAGTGTACTTAAGAAACTTGGAAATGATGAGGAAGTGGATAAACCTAATCATCCTTTAGTATATCAAGAGGAAGTGCATGGCTATAAGTCCTGACTTCAAGAGGAGGAGAAACCTATTGATTTCATGGATGAAAGAGAGGCCATATAGGCCAGGTTCATTGAAGATTAAAATTTTATTGGGACTCAAGAATTCAAAGATTATGGATTCAAATGAAGATGAAGGACTTTGAGGAAAAGAAAGAACTCAACTTGGTGGTAGCTAATGAATCCAAACATGAGGATATTGTTAACCAAATTATTAAAGAGTTGAATCTTGATGAAATAAATTCTACTCTAAATGAGGCAAGAAAAATGGTTCAAAAGAGAAAAATGTTAATTATTATAGGTTTATCCCTTAAAAATTTGTTCCTACTTGATTAGGTCAGAACACAAGATGACCCCACATTTGTGGCTGAATTTGACACTGATGAGAAAATAAGTGGATCTAGATATAACCATAAGAATAACATTATAGCCACATGGGTTAGTTTCAAGGGCCCTCACAAATCCAAATTACTTTATATTGTGAAGGGATATGATGGGATGGTTGGTGTGCAAACCATAGAAAACACCTCTCCCTTAGTATCAACAACTGAATTGATGCACAAAGCAATGTTCAATAAGGATGAAATTAAACATATGAAGGAATAGATATAAAAGGCTCAAATAAGGGAGGAAAAGAAGAACAAATTTATAAATGAACTGTATATCAAAAGACCCGATTTATAAAAGGAGTTGAGGGAATTGAAAAATAATTTTTGGAGAAAGTTTCTTGTGCTGCATAAGAATGCCCCTTCGAAACCTATTACCCAAAATTTCCTATCCCATGCTCTTTTGATTTACAAGTGGAGTAAATTTGGCTCCCACAAGGTTGAGCCTAGCTTGTAAGGAATTGTCACATGGATTTGAGTTCCTTGTCTTGTTTATGCAAACATTCCTAGGCCTTGTTGGAAAACCCTTGTTTGATTTTCATGCAAAACCCTTAAACCCTAAGTCTTTGTGGATTGTTATAATTTTGCATTACCTTTTCAAGGTCACTTAAGTATTGTAAATCCTATGTGCCACTTTATATTTTTAATCTTTTATCTCCTAATATCGTGGTTCTTCGAAGTTAGTTCTTAACATTCAGCGATCTCGCAACAGATGTAAAGACTTGACTTTTTATGTTTATATACAGATCTTGTAATGTCATGATTAAGTCTCAAAAGATCTAGAGATTCAATGAGGATCATCGATGTGAGACTAAGATCAAGGGCTTTCATTGAATCTCGGAATGGAACTAGAGTTAAGAATTTTATTCAGTGACTTAGAGATATGATTTATCTCTGAATCTCGTGATCAAACCATAGTTAAAGCCAGGATCTAGAGACTCAAAGATGCAAAGGATTGATACATAGGATGAGTCAAAGGCAGGTTAAAGACAAAGAAAAGATATAATATTGATCCAACGGTGGGCGTGAAGCCTCAAAGATAAAGATCATCTCAGTTTTATCATTAAGGAATTGTGCCTGAGTTCTAAGTGTCCTTCTATGATCAAAGATGAAAGCGATGTTATTATTCAGATGGGTTAAGTTTTCATCAACGACTGTCACAATCCCTTGATCGCAAGATGATAGTTTTTACCCATCAAGGCATTGAACCTGATCACCATGTGTAAATTGACCAAGCTTAAAACAAGGTAAAGATCAAACACATCTTTGTTAATTCATAAGTTGGCGCAATCCATTGATTGCAAGATGCTATATATTTACTCTTTAAGGCATCGAGCCATTGTGCCCCATGTCTATGGTGGGGCTAGGGTGAAGTCAAAGGGAAGTTAAAGAATGGTTAGATTAAATGGAATCTAGTGGTTGGTGCTTTCCCTTGAAGAAGATATGCTCAAAAGATAGTGATCAAGGTATTATGCCATGTCAACACGTGTCAGGTTGTCAGACCTTGGGGCCCATCAATAGAAAGTAAAGATCAGACAAGCTTATTTTGATCATGTAGCTGGTGCATTGCCTTAATGAAAAGATGAAGGGTCATTAATGTTCAAGGCATTGCACCACAAGGACACATGTCCTTCTTGGTTAAGTGGGACCTATAGTTTCAATGACAAGGGTTAAGGTTAATGTTTGGTTTAGTTGGTGTTCATCATGCGGTTGGCACATTGCCTTAAAGTGAAGATGCTCAGTGGATAGTCTTTAAGGAAAAGTGCCTACCTACCACATGTCTGAATCAGATCTTGGGCTCACAGGTAACTTAAGTAAGATTGATGGTCCTATTTTAAAAATGATAAAGGTTCAAACCTGAGCCATTAATGAGATGTTCCTCTCCACTTGTGGCCATTAGAATAAGATTTTTTAAAATATTCAAATATTTTCTTAGGGTATTCATGGTGGTGGCATGATTTTTCATGTTGTAGGTAGACCTGCAGGGTAGATAGACCATGCTGATCTTCTTGGTCAAATTTATGATATTGGGAGATGTCTCCAAGATATATATGATCTCTTGGGATATTTTCCAAAGGTGCATTAATGTGCAGAGGTGATCATTTTAGGGTTTCTAGTTATTTTGAAAGAATATCTTTTATAACCCTAAATATGATATGACCTGCACTGATTATGGATCAACGCCTGAGCCTTGGTGGTTGAGGAGTTTGTATATAAGTAGTTTTTGAAGCTTTTGTAAGAAGGTTTGGATTATGTAAATTGAATTTCTATGAAATTTTTTCTGTCCTCAACTTTTTTATGTTTGTAATTCTCAAGGAGGTTCAGACTATGTGAAACTTTCCATGACATTTTTCCTATCCTCAATCTTTTCATGTGTGTAATTCTCTCTGAAGCATAATACAGTGGCTGATTTTTGGAGAAATCTTTGAGTTACTTTAGTCCTCTTTCTTTTCTGCATTTTCGTGTACATTGTGAATGATTGATAGAGACAATCTTGTGAATTTTATCATTCCTTGTTATCTTGTCTCATTTTAGTACCTATCTGCTAGAGTGAATGTTTGCTTGCAGGTCATAGTTTGTGTTTATGTTGATGAAAGCTATTTTGTGAAAATCTTACATTTCCCTAAATAGTTTCACCTCAAACCCTACTATGAAACACTTTTCCAATCCTATTCATAAAGTTGTACTTGATTTAAGTTAGAGATTTCATCCTAACTCTTAGCCATTTTTGTTAAGATTCATGTCATTCTAGTGTATCACCTAATATATTAAGTTCACTTTATTGTCCTTCAGTTTCCTTCTTTCCTTTTCTTCCCAATTTTTATTTCAAGTTTCAAGAGAAAAATAGGTGATTATCCAAGAGGAACTTGCCTAAAAAATAGAGGTTTCACTTCAATTTTAGCAAGGTCCCACAACCTAGAAGTGAATCCCATGTTATACCAAATCATTAGACTCTCGAGTTTAGTAGGGTGCAAATTTGGTGTATAAAAAAACCAATTTATGTGACAAAGGATAACAAGGATTAAAAAGAAAAAAAGAAAAAAATATGGAAATAAAATTAAATAATTGAGAAATACAAATGAAATACTTACACAAAAGCATCCTAGGAAAGTATTCAGTACTTTGAACGGGTATTAACTCATAGATTTGATTTGGTGATAAGAAAATGTGCCGAGGTTTATGATGGATACCAAAAATTATTGGGCATGTTACAAACATTTCATAAAACCAAGTTAAAGTTAGAGGATCTTACCATAAGGTGGAAGTCCTCCCATTATGATCTTACTAGATTATGTGAATTCATTTAGAGAGATCCAGATGAACCTAGTGAAGAAAAAGAGACCGAGGGTTTATAAGTACAATTATTGAAGAGCTCAATTACATAGAACAGGAAGAGAAACAAATAAATGAAAAGATGTCTTCCATAAATACAATCAAACATTGGATAATTCTTGAATTTTTGGAGAAAGAAGGCCTTACCAAGAGCCTTAAGGAATGGAAGATTGAGTACAAGGGAATGGTACAAAAAAATATTTCTCATTTGAGGGAAGATTGAGATTTTAGTGTCAAGAGTTTCAATATGTCTCTTGACAAGGTAGTTATGCTCGGTAATAGATTCACCAAATTTGTACTTGAAGTTTTGGAAATAACCAAGAAAAGATGGAATGATCATTTTCTTATCATGTTAGATATTTTACTTTTCAATTGGCTCATGCATGTTCAGATTTTAGAATGGATAAAAGAGTATTTACAACCTCTCAAGAAGAAAACTCATAAACAAGAGCATGAGATAAAATAGGAAAAGTAGATTGGGAAGGAGTTACGTGATGAATGAAATCTTAGGGTCACATGTTCTCTCATTTCATTTGTAATGTTTATTTTATGTCACCTTGTTATTTTGTTGTTATCTGAAACTCATTCCCTATAGTCTTAATGTGCTCTTAATCAAGTAATTATTATAATGTTAGTTATAGTTATGAAAAGATATGATGTAAACGGTCTAAATCTTGTTTTCTTCTCCTCATTTTGTATAAAGGAGAAACCAAGACCATATTTTAGAAAGAGGGAAAATAGTTAGAAGTAATATAGATAGACAAATACATATACTTTGAATCTATGTACCCAATTTTGAAAAGCTAATACAAAGACTCAATTATGTTTTCTACTTTGTGTTGTGGAAGATTCTTTTGTTCAGAATTAGTTCTCTGTGGTTTCATTCCAGGCAAGTGAAGCCTATCTTAAATCTTCGTATGAAAGAATTATTTATTTTCATGGAAATTTGATAAACACGATTCATTTGAGAATTCCTTATCCTTATGATTCTTGTCTAATTGGTATTTTCAAGTAAGATTTAAATTCAATTAGACTAATTATTGTGACTAATTATAGTAAATTGGCATTAGGAGATATAGATGATCAGATAATTGTGTCAATGCCTATCATACTGACATGAAAATCTAGTGAAACATCCACATCACATACTTCAACCACTATTATTTATACAAATCATTTAACTTCATCATTGAAAGAGAGCTATTGAACAAACAATATACATTGCAATAAAAAATTGCAAAGATGAATTAAAAAAAAAAGGTCTAGCGTGTATTGAAAAAGGGGGTTCATCGATGAAAAAATGAATATCTAAAAAATTATTAACTGTCATAGCAATTTGAATATCAAGAATCATTTGAAACCAACAACCAACTTATAATAGGCATTTCCCTTTTTTTGAATGCATATAGGGCATTGCTCTGATTTTATATACATACAAATATAAAGTCTCATTCAAGTTCATAGAGGGCATTGCCCTGATTTTAAATGCATTCAAATATAAATTTTATAGAGTGCACCATTAAAATTTGTGCAATAGCATCAATAGTGTTGAGGGAAAGCTATCCATCTTCCACGGTGCCAAGTTGTTAGATAGATGACCTTCTAGCACCTTTAGATTTGGTTTCGACCCAATTGACATCATCAATGACATACCCATGTACCTGCACATTTGGATTTCCATGTGAGACCCAAATTTGTGCTAAAATCTCATTTAGAAAATATTTTTATCTTTTCTCCAACTTCATTTCACTAGAAAATATGAATGGTTGGTGAAAGAAAATTGCACTAAGAAGTAGGTAGCAACAAATTGGTTGAGTTATCCTAAAAAATTCACCATGCAGACTATTCATTGCACCTGATGCCAAAAAGTATAAAACCATATTAGATTTGATAAAAAAATATTTTTGAACAATGTAACATATGGGAATACATAAGGAAGATTGAAGTAGAATATTTTGAAAATACACCTTGTTCAAGTTTTCAACAAAATTTGAAAAAAATATGCTATCTCTTTCTTATAATTTGTATGTATTGTTACTAGCATTGTAAGATAAGTTGGTTATTGCTATGACAGATTCAAGTTCTACAAAATCATGATATGTCAAATAATACTTGAATAGGTGTTTCCCCTTTATTCTATTGTACCAACATAATTGAATCTTGATGCCTTATAGCCTATCAAAAAGCTCAATGCCATTATGGTAATAAAAAACCCTATCACCATCCTTCCTTCATATTATTTGAACCCTTTTGATGTACCAGGTTCCACAAGAAACACCATGTATTGTACTTTGACAAATACCTTTTCTTGTAGTACATTTAGTAGGAGGTATTGAATTTCTCTCAAACAACATCCCAAAATTTGATCCAATACCAAAGATAATTGAAACACCCTTTTGTGGGGCCCTCTCATCTCACCTAAAGTAGATCCCACTCCTCAATTTAGTCAACATATCTTTGGAAAATGTTGAATTTCCATTCAACTGACTAACCAAACAAGCTTTGAACATATCCTTACCATCAAGTTCTACCACTATTTTTATAATTTTATTTACATTTTTATCAACAAAATCTAAAATTTCATCCAATTCATGCCTCCACTCACTTTCCATTATTTGAAATTCACCATGATTGTGTACCAATGAAGACATATACTAGAATATAGAGCTGGAATGAGTTGGTGGAGAGTCATCAGCTACTTCATCCACAACTTGGAATGATGGATAATTTTGGTCCTTCGTCGATGGTTTAGCCCACCAAGAAGATTGTGTGGGATTCTCTGGTCGCATGCAAAGAGTTGATAAAATGTCTTATGCATCCTTCAATCCTATCTTGAGGGATTCTAAATTTTTATCATCTATGAATGTTGAATCATACTCTAATAATATGTTAATGTTCTGTATCGTTTCTTGGTGCAATCTATTCCAGATACTTTCTTGCTTCTTATGATATTTATCAAAATGAAGCCCTTGGGGATTTGATTCTTCTTCTATAACTCTATTAGGGGTTCCAACAATGTGAAGAAAATCAGTGAAATCATAGGCCCTCTATGCTCCAATGATCCCTCCAACTTTTCTAAATAAGTTCTCACATACATCAGACCCAATCAGGTGCAAAACACATGACAAGTGAGAGTATTGATCTTGAAATAGTCTAAAAAACAAAACTAATAAGTGGAAATAAATTTTAATATCTTGATATGCCTCTCTGCTAATGAAATTTACATTCACATTAGTATTAAATTCTTTTTCATATCCAACATAACCATAATGTGAAGATGTTAGAATAACTGAGAGGGAGGGTGAGTTAGTGGTCTTAATAATATTCCAACTATTCAACCAAAAATTATATCTCAAATATAATATCCTCTAGTTATCTTTCAGTCCATCAAGATGTATTCCATAAGTAATTCTAACAAATATAAACTGCTCAATAAGATATATTGTTTATCTTTTCTAGGCTTTACCGAGTAGCAACAATTAAACTTAGTGTTAATCGACCAATCCAGTATCACTAATGTGTAAAGTAAAATATCAATGCAATGAAATAAATACACATTTGACACATAGATTTTAATGTGGAAACCCTGTTAAGGGAAAACCACTTGGGACTGGTAACCCAAAATTTTCACTCTTTTGAAGTGAGCTCGGTGAAGAGCCAACCCTTTTAAAAGTTACAAACACATTCTTAAGTGCGACCTTGTCAGAGGATTCAAAACTAACTGTTTGTGTTTTGACCTATCACTCACTATGTTGTCAACAAGAAAACCTTTTGATACTCTTGAGTATCTCAATACAATAAGGACTGTTAAACCACTCAGTTAAGAGATTTTCTGAATCAATGGTTAAACTGATACAGTAAATGATCTGTTCAAAATAAAACTTTAACTTGAAAATATTCAGATCTATTGTTATTCCAATGATACCTCTCTGATCAATATCATTTTCAATTCCTTTTCTCTCTTTATTTCTTCCTTCTTCTCGGTGAATGCTTTGTCCTCTGTTGCTTGATGTCTGCAGAATTCCTTGGCTCTATTCTTCAACCTGTATGATTAGATCTGCATGAAGAATTCTATCTTCACCAGAATTACATTTAGCATTCCTCTCTTTCTTAATTAATTCTGTGTCTCTTTATATAGACATTATTATCTTCTCAATCTCCTTGTTTTCATCGTAGATCACTTCTTGATCTATAAAAGTCACCATGTTTACTTTAATCCGTAAAGCTCTCCTTCATTTTTATCCCGTAAATATCTCCATGATAGCTAGGAATAAAACTCACTTTAAATCTCCCTCTTTGCTTTAGTTCAACTAATTGTTAATAATAAAGAAATCAATCAGTCAGTCTAAATATAGCTCCTGACAGCTAATTGTTTTGTTGTTCTTTAACTTTAGTTCTGATCTATCATCAACTCTAGTTAACTCGGTCATTCACTCTAGTTGTTCTTGGTGAAAACTTAAGTTATGCTTGGTAACTCTTGCTTGAGTACTGTGGTGCTCGATATACACTGTGAACTTGGTGCCGGAGTACCTAAGGTTAGAAGAATTTTTTTTAAGGATAGAAAGCTTGTCAGTTTGTAAGGTGTTTTATTCCACCATTTTTGTAATGACTAAGGTCAATCGATGAACAAACACCATAGCTTCTAGATAGTTGTTTCCTAGTTTAAGTGTGTGTTGAGGTAGTTTCTAAACCTCTGAAAATGTAATAAGGCTCTAGAAACCAAAGATTGATGATATGCAGATCAGTGATACTGGTGCTCAGGAATGTTCATCGGGAATGCCTCTCAGGAATGTTTGTCAGGAATGTCTCTCGGGAATATCTCTCAGGAATGCTCGTCGGTAATGTCCATTAAGGATTTCCATCAGTGATGTCAGTTAGTGTCTATGTTTGTTTTTAGGTGTGTGATCTGATGCTCGGGGTTGAAGACTGATGATGTTTTTATTGTTCAAAAAACTCAACACTGGCGCTCGGTAATGTCAGTTAACGACCCAAGAAATGTAGGATGTGACGTTTGTGACCAGCTGGGTCAACTGCAACAGCTCTCTATGTGTCTTTTTTTCTTGGAATGAATAGGGACACCTATTCTAGTCCTAGAAGGGTCATTTATGGAATGATCAGGCTGCCTGTGTAAGGTGGTTGAATTTGTCAAAGAGCATGAGATATTTTGAAGATATTTTGAGGGTTGGATATATAGCTGAAAGCTTTTGTAAGTAAGAGTAGTTGGAAAAGAGAAGAATAGAAGATTGTAAGAATATTGTACATGTAATAGAGATTCAAAGAGTATTTGGGTTTCTTTCTGTAATCTGTTATGTGTTTTGTGTTTGATCTGTTAAGTAAAGAGGTTAAACCTGTCGGTTTATCTTGGAGAGTGAATATTTCCTAATGGATTCCTTAGTATGAATTAGTAGCTTTACGGTGTAAACCAGGTCTAGGGCACTTGAGGTGAAGATCTTAGTGAATTCCTCAAGAAAGGGTAACAATATACCCTATAAGGTCTATGCAAGAGGCCTTAGAGTAGATTCAAGCTGACTCTCGGTAACAACTAGAACTAGGTACTACATCAGATTGGTATCAGAGAAAGTTAGAGAATTGGGCTTGTGTCATTTGGGTGTGATTTTCAAAAGAGTCTATAAATTCATCCAACATGGTGTCCAATTTAGAACTGGAAAGAGATGTTGGAGAATAGAGAGAGGAGAATAGACTCCTAAAGGAACAGTTAGCTGAAATGGCATGCAAGTTAGAAGAAGTGAAACTTCAAACTATAGCAGTTAGTGAAGTGATGAGAGAAGCTGATGAGAAGGGTAAACAAGTGGCTGAGGATGACATGATCCCAGAGCCATACCCTATGCTTCAAGAAGAGCCATTCTTGAAAGCATTAAAGGCAATGAGTGGTAATTCCTTAGAAGGTGTGCCCTTATTTAGTGGAAAAATGGATCCAAAATTAATCATGGAATGGATAGAAGGTCTTGAAAATCACTTTGATTGTGATAGTGTAACTGAAGCTCAGAAATTCAGAATAGCCAAGAAAAGATTGAGAGGTACTGCTCTCACTTGGTGGAAATTTGTCCAAGATGAAAGGGAAAAAGAAGGAAAGGACCCCATAACTAGTTGAAAGGTATGGTGGCCAAGATGAAGGAAACTTACCTTCCTGATGATTATGAAGTGCAACTGCATAAGAAAAGGATGAATTTGAGGCATAAATACTTAGAGGTCAGTGCCTATACAGAAGAATTCCATAAGCTATGCTTGAGATCCCATGTGATGGAAGAAGAAAGAATAAAAGTGGCAAGATATCAGAATGGCCTCAAATGGAGTATTCAAGAAGAGATCAGTCTCTTAAGCCCCAAGACTGTCCGCCAATGCTATCAATTAGCTCTCAAAGTGGAAGAGAAGTTCAAGAAGAAACAAGACTCAAACAATAGAGGTAGAGGAAGAGACAATAGAGGTCATAGAGGAGGATATGGAGGACGAAATCCTGAAGCTAAAAATCAGAGTGAGAACAAACTCACGGAGAACCAAGGAGAACCTAGTAATACTAGAGGTGGTTACAACCGAGGAAGAGGTTCAAATAACAGTTCAAGAGGAAGAATTGATAGCCAAGGAAGAGGATCTTATTTCTCTTTGATGAAGTTCTATAACTGTCAATAGTTCAGGCATACTGCATAGCGATGTCCTGCAAAGAGCTCTACTTCACAAGGAGGAGAGAAAAGAGCTAATTATGCACAAGAAGAGTCTTCTAGCAGCAAGATTGTAGAAGTCCCTATAGGATCAGAGATGGGAGAGCATTTGATGGTTCGGAGAACACTCCTCAAAGAACCAATCAAAGAAGAGCCAAGCCAGAGAAGATCTTTGTTTTGATTCAACTGCAAGGTACTCGGTAAGGTCTATAAAGTTATCATAGATTCAGGTTCTAATGATAATATAGTTTCCTTAGAAGCTATTGAGAAGTTAAAATTGACAAGGATACCTCTCACTAATCCTTATAGAGTTACTTGGTTGAATAAAGATCAACATGTAATAGTCAATGAACAAGCTTGGGTAGAATTTTCCATAGGGAGGTATAAGGATAGAGTTTTGTGTGATATCCTACCCATGGATGCATGTCATATGCTCTTAGGTAGACCTTGGCAGTATGACCGAAGTGCAGTGCATGATGGATTTTAGAATTCCTATTCCTTCAAGAAGGATGGAATAAATTTTAGGGTACAATCAATCTTGGAAGAAGAGAAAGAAAAGAAAAGAAAAGGGGTCCCAACCTGCTATTGGTCTGTGAGAAAGAATTCTTAAAGACATTGGAAGAAGATGGAGTAGGCTTTGCTTTGATTTTAAAACCAAAAGGTGAAAAGGGAAATGAGAAGGAAGAGTTGCCTTTAGAGATCCAAAGGTTATTAAGTCAATACCAGGCCATAGTTAGTGATGGTCAGCCAGCTATCCTACCACCTGAGAGATCTATTAGTCATCAGATTGACTTTATCCCAGGAGCCTCTTTTCCAAACAAAGTTGCTTATAAGATGACCCCATAGAAGAATGTAGAGATTTCTAACCAAATCCAAGAACTAATTGACCAAGGGTTGATTAGAGAAAGCATAAGTCCTTGTGATGTTCCCACAGTACTAGCCCCAAAGAAAGATGGTACTTGGAGGTTGTGTACCAATTCCAAGTCCATAAATAGGATAACTATCCGGTATAGGTTCCCTATACCAAGGATATAAGATTTGATGCATTGTCTTGGTGGAGCTAAATATTACTCCAAGATAGATCTTAAAAGTGGATATCATCAGATCATAATTAAAGGGGGAGATGAGTGGAAGACTACTTTTAAGACCACTGAAGGACTGTATGAATGGCTAGTTATGCATTTCGGGTTGTCAAATTCCCCAAGCATATTTATGAGATTGATGAATGAGGTTTTGAAGGACTTCATTGGAAAATGGGTTGTAGTATACTTAGATGACATCCTAGTGTTCAACAAAACAAAAGAGGATCATCTTAGACATTTGAAATTGGTAATGCAAAGGTTGCATGAATAAAAGTTGACAATTAACTTGGAGAAGAGTGAGTTCATGAAGCAAGAGTTGGTGTATCTAGGTTTTGTTATCTCAGAGGGTAACTTGAAGATGGATGTCAGCAAGGTGGAAGCAATCTTGAATTGGCCTACACCAAAATCAAAAACTAAAGTAAGAAGCTTCCATGGTTTAGCACAATTTTACCGGAAGTTCATTAAACAGTTCAGTGAAATCAGTGCACCTATTTAGATACCATCAAAGGAGGTATGAAAACCAAGTTCCAATGGAATGAGTAGGCTAATGAAGGATTTGAGCACCTAAAGAAGAGAATAGAAACTCAACTGATATTGATACTTCCTATTTTTGACAAATTATTTACAGTGGAGTGTGATGCTAGTAATATTGTTGTCGGTGCTGTCTTGAGTCAAGAAGGAAAGCCAGTAGCTTTTCATAGTGAGAAACTCAATGGTGCAAAGAAGAAGTATTCCTCATATGATTTGGAATTGTATGCATTAATGAAAGCACTAAGGAAATGGAGACATTATCTACTTCCCAAAGAATTTGTAGTCTTTACCGACAATAAGGCTTTGATTTTTCTAAGTTCACAAGATAAACTAAGGCATAAGCATATGAAATGGGTGGAATACATCCAAGCCTACAACTTCACTATAAAGAATAAGAAGGGAGTGTAGAACAAGGTAGCAGATGCATTGAGTAGAAGGTTACTCACAATGCAAGAAGTTTAGCTAAGAAGTATTGGCATTGAAAGCTTCAAAGATCTGTACCCAGTAGATGAAGACTTTGGAGCAGCATACAAGGTATGTCAAGAATATCAAAATAATTTGCATAGTGAGTATTTAGAGTATACTATTCAAGAAGGTCTTCTATTTAAGGGAGGAAAAATTTTTGTACCAGGAGATTCCATGAGAGAGAATCTAGTACAAGAGAAGCATAATGGTTCCTTAAGTGGACATTTTGGGTTGAATAAGACTCTAGAGTTGGTCAAGAGGTATTACTATTGGCCAAGAATGAATCGGGATGTCCAAAAGTATGTGGAGAATTGTATAGTATGTGAGAAGGAAAAAGGGACTTTATCCAATGTAGGATTGTATAAGCCCCTTCCTATCCCAAATAGACCACGGGGATGCCTTAGTATGGATTTTGTAGTTGGACTACCGAAGACCAAGCAAGGAATGGAAAAGATCTTTGTGATTGTTGATAGGTTCAGCAAGATGATTCATTTTGTGCCATGCAAGACCACAAATGATGCATGTTACATAGAAAATTTGTTCTTTAGAGAAGTGGTAAGGATACATGGATTACCTTTGAGTATTGTATCAGACCGAGACTCCAAATTTATGAGTCACTTTTGGAAAACTTAGTGGTAGAAGATTGGTACAAATCTTTCTTTTAGCTTGACATATCATCAACAGACTGATGGTCAGAGTAAAGTGGTGAACCGAAGCCTAGGCAATCTTTTGAGATGCCTCACCAAGGAGTATGGACAATCATGGGATCAGTTACTTGCTCAAGAAAAATTTGCATACATTGATATAGTCAATAGATCCACTGGAAAGAGCCCTTTTGAAATAGTATATGGGATTCATCTCAGAGGTATATGTTGTTGGCAGCACGCATTGTACTACTGGCTTTGAGAGAGTCTCTTGAAGTCATTCTTTTTATCTTTGCTTGCTTTTATATCTCTTTATGGAGAGGAGTTTTTCCCACTGGGTTTTCTCCTTTGTCTCTGGTTTACAGAGATTTCCTTGTACTGGGTACCTGATCTGGCCTTGTTGTCAGGACCCATTTCTTGCTTTCATAGTTTTGCTAGGTCAGCTTTCTCCCTGTGCTCAGCTTAAGGGGGGGTGTTAGAGTATTATTACCTTATGCTGATTAATTAAATCATATTGATTTAATTATATAAGTTCCTATTACTCTAGTTGCTTAAGCTTCACTTAGGTGCATTATTAATTAATTATTAATTAATAATGTGTTGCCTAGTTTTTTCCTTTAGGGTTTCTATCTCACCTTTTATAAGGTTGAGCTTTGTACTTTTTCCTTAATCGCATACTATAGTTTTGGAGCTCTGTCATTTTGAGTACAAGAGTTTTGTGCTTTTTCCATTTTGTTGCTTCATTCTCTGTGACAGGTTCATTGCATGCAGCTGGATCTTGGAGTTGAATCTGATATTTCATCAGTTTCTACATATGTGAATTAAGGGATCTTGGAAGCAATGCAGAGAGGAGTGGATATGCTAAAGATTTTTCCCAATCTATGAAGGAGGTCCATGACTCAGTTAAAGAAACACTAGTAGAGAGTACAACTTACACCAAACAAAAGGTGGATGCAAGGAGAAAAGATATTCAATTTACAGTTGGAGATATGGTCATGGTGCACCTTAACAAAGCAAGGTTGTAGAAAGGAGTTTAGATCAAACTACAGATGAGGAAGATAGGCCCTTGTGCAATATTGGAAAAGCATGGGTCTAATGCTTATTAAATTGATCTTCTTGTAGACATAGGATTATCTCCTATTTTCAATGTGGCAGATTTGGTATCCTACAAAGGACCAATTCCAGAAGGAGATTCTGATCTCATAGGAGATACCGAGGATCTCAGAGCACTCAAAATTCTTGTTATACCAAAACTTAAAGCTGAAGAGATTCTAAATTCAAGAGTTGGCAAGCAAACTAGAAGGAAGACCTACATGGAAAATTTGGTCAAATGGCAAGGACAAGATGATTCAGAGGGTACATGGGTACAAGAAACTAATTTCAAGAAGTTTGGCATCAATCTTGACTTACTCCAATCACCTGGAAGTTGATTTTTTTTTTTTTGGGGAGTATGGTGTAGGAGCACTTGAGGTTAGAAGCATTTTTTTTAGGATAGAAAGCTTGTTGGTTTGTAAGGTGTTTTGTTCCACCATTTTTGTAATGAGTGAGGTCAATCGGTGAACAAACACTATAGCTTCTAGATAGTTGTTTCCTATTTTAAGTGTGTGTTGAGGTAGTTTCTAAACTTCTAGAAATGTAATAAGGCTCTAGCAACAAAAGATTGATTATCTACAGATCAATGATACTGGTGCTCGGGAATTCCTCTCAGGAATGTTTGTTGGAAATGCCTTTCGAGAATGTCTCTCGGGAATGCTCGTCATTAATGTCCATCGAGGATGTCTGTCAGTGATGTCAGTGGGTGTCTATGTTTGTTTTCAGGTTTGTGATCTGATGCTCAAGTTTGAAGACTGACGATGTTTCTGTTGTTCAGAAAAGTCAACACTGGTGCTCGGTAATGTCGATTAATGACCCAAGAAACATAGGATGTGACGTTTGTGACCAGCTAGGTAAACTACAACAGTTCTCTACGTGTTTTTTTTTCTTGGAATAAATAGGGACACCTACTCTAGTCTTGGAAGGGTCATTTATGGCATGATCAGGCCACCTATGTAAGGTGGTTTAAGTTGTCAAAGAGCGCAAGATATTTTGAAGATATTTCGAGGGTTAGATATATAGCTGAAAGATTTTGTAAGAGTAGTTGGAAAAGAGAAGAATAGAATATTGTAAGAATAATGTACATGTAATAGAGATTGAGAGAGTATTTGGGTTTCTTTATGTAATATGTTATGTGTTCTGTGTTTGATCTGTTAAGAAAAGAGGTTAAACCCACCGGTTTAGCCTAGAGAGTGAATCTTTCCTAATAGATTCCTTAGCATGAATTAGTATCTTTACGATGTAAACCAGGTCTAGGGAACTTGAGGTGAATATCTTAGTGAATTCCTCAAGCAAGGGTAAGAATCTACCCTATAAGGTCTATGCAAGAGGCCTTAGAGTAGAGTCAAGCTGACTCTCGGTAACAACTAGACCTAGGTACTACATCAAAACTGCTCGGTGTTCATTGTTTGTCTGTGTACACTATCTGTTGGTGTTTACTGTCACTTGGTGTATACATAACTTTTATGTTTTATGAACAACATAAAATTTATCTCTTTAGCTCTTGAAGTCTATGAAAATATGTGTATGACCAATCATACTATATTAAGTTGACATCAATGACAATATAATACATTAACTAATTTAGTGTCTTGTAGTCATTTTTACAACTCGGTGATCATCAACTTATCATCTTCAAATATTTAATCAATTATATTTCATCAATATCTCCCTTTGGCATTGATGGAAAGATACGTGGTATCATAAGCAATGATGGGAGATGAGAGAGTGGGAGCTGGAGGAGGTGTTCAAGCAGGAGGAAATTTGAAATCCTACGAGGGTAGGAAATGTGATGCTGGAGGAATCCCGGTGTCTGCAGTAGTAGGAGACTAGAAGAAATTGGGAGAATCATCAGGGGAGAGCTCCACTAAAGACCCAGATGAGGAAAAGGACCCGTATTCCCAAGGTGGTGGGCCAAAAAAACTTCAATAGAAGGTAATAATTTCCTGGCCGGTAGAAATGACAATACTTCAATTATAAATCAGGCTAAAGGCAATTGGTCATCTTTATTTGGGATCAAACCAATTGGAAATTCTTCCTTCCCTAGTATCAACAACATTTCTGAGCCTAGTAAAGGTTTTTTTGGAATTTCCTTATCTGATCCCCTGGTGGACCATACGATATCCAAAATGGCTCTTACGCTGGTAGGAAAATTTATGGGGATAAGACCTAACATTGAGCTGGTCAGAGACTTTACATATCAAAAATGGAAACTTAAGGGGCAAGTTGATATTACAGCAATGCCGAAAGGTTTTTTCTCTTTCATCTTTTCAAACATGGAAGATCTATCAAAAGTGCTATGTGGGGGCCCTTGGATGTTTGACAAATCATCTTTGGCTCTTCAAAAATGGGTTAGTAACCTTGATCTGAACACATATATTTTTGACACAGCCCCTATTTGGGTGAGGTTACCAAGTCTTCTAATGGATTACTAGTATGAGGATGTCTTCAAAGGTCTGGTGAGTGCTTTTGGAGAACTCCTATTGATAGATCCAATGACAACTGCAAAATCTAGACTTGTATATGCTAGAATTTGTGTGAATATACACCAAAATATGGATCTTCCTGAGGTCATCTTAATCAATTCAAAGTTGGGTAAGCATATTCAACCTATTGAATATGAATTGGTTCCTTTTTCCCTTTTCTCTTGCAAAAAAGTTGGACACTAGGCCAAACAATGCCCATTAAACAAACAAAAGAGAAGGTTTCTAAGGGAAATAAGAGGGAATCAAAAAAAGTATGGAAGCAGAAATCTAATCTGAATGATAACTTCATAGTTAACCCTAAATTTGGATTTTAGGAGGAAAGTATTAAGGGATTGTTTAATAACAAGCTTAAGGAAGGTTTGAGAACAGAGAACAATATCATCATGGAGAATAAGCAAGATACACAGACTAAAGACCTAGTTGAGGTTAGAAATGAGCAAGAGTCTCCAAAGGTTAAGGAAACAATAGAAACATAAATTAACAAAGTCAAGAATCAAGTTATAGAGAGTACCTCTCCTTTTGGGACTGATCCCTCTAACCCCAAAGAAGGAAAATATGGGGAGCATGAACTGAATGGTAGTATCTCTAAAGAAAGTGAAGATGAAACCCCATCTCCTATTGCGGATCTTTGGAATGAAGAAATAATAGAGAGTTATATTATCTCAATAGAAATTCAAGAAGAACCATGGACAAAGATTAATGAAAAAAAAATTCCAATAAAAATTTAAGAAAAAAAGGAGATCAAAACCACAACAATCTGAATGAATCAGCATAGAAACAAGAGAATCAAATCAAGGGGGAGTTCAAACAATAAGACAATAGAAGGTTGATGTGGGAACCCCTAAAAATAAAAGAGGAAGGACATCAATAAAAAAACACAGGAGCAGGAAGAAAAATAGAATATAGCGGATGGTAGGCAAGGAATCATTCCCGAGATATGCTCTCCAACCCTTTAAATGAAAGTAATATCTTGGAATATTAGAGGGCTTAATAGCCCCCATAAATAGGATGTCCTTAGGAATTTGGTAAGAGATAGTAAACCAGACATTTTACTTATTCAATAAACCAAAATGCCCAAAGACAAAGTGGAAAAAATACATGTGTATAAAGATGATGGCAGTATAGGTGTTGACTCTGGTGGAGCCTCAGGAGGTATTGTTATTTTTTGGAAAAAAAAGAATGTTGATTGCACCTTTATATTTAGTGAGAAGACCATTTTACTGGTTAAGGTTATTTATCTGAAGGATAATTTCTTCTGGAACCTTATCAATATATATGCTCCCAATACTAGAAAAGGCAAACAAAAGTATATGCAAAGACTGAGAGAAATCCGTAATCAGTTCCAAGAAGCAAGATGGATGATCATGGGAGATTTTAATACTCCTCTTAAAAATGAGGAGAAAAGGGGTGCTATCCCTTCTCAGTTAGATAGAAAAACTGATCAAGTGGAGTATATCAATGATGAAGCTTTATTAGATATTCATTTGGAAGGAATTAATTACACTTGGTCGAATCAACACACTGGAAATGATTTGATCCAGGTCAAATTGGATAGAGCCCTCCTATCCCATGATAGGATTTCAAGGTACTCTTATTCTCTTTCTTCTAAACTTCGTATAGGGTCTAATCAATTTCCTATTTCTCTAAATGCTAAACAGATTAGTAGTAAAAAGAATATACCTTTCTGGTTTGAAAAAATGTGGATATCTAATCCAAAATTAAAAGAAAAGATTGAAGAATGGTGGAGCTATAATTTAGATGGGGGAGCTATCTATAAAACTTATAAGTAGTTGAATACAATTAAAAGGAAACTTATAATTTAGAATAAGAAAGTTTTTGGAGATATTTTCCAATTGAAAGGAAGACTGCAGATCGACATAAAGGAAATCCAAGATAAAATTGAGAATGAAGGTCTTTCAGAGGAAAGAAAAACCATGGAAAACACTCTGATAGCATATTATCATAATATAATTACAAAGGAGGAATCTTTCTAGAGACAAAAATCCAGAGCTCCATGGCTCAAGGTTGGGGATAAAAATACTAGATTTTTGCGCATGACGGATATGAAACATAAAGCTATGAAACATGATTTCTAATCTTCTATCTAAAGATAAGACCATTATGAAGGAGGAAGAAATCAAAATATAAATGCTAAGATATTTCTATGAGCTGTTGTCTAAGGAAACTAATTTGAAAAGGTCTGACCAGGAAGAGATCCTCTTAGCCATCCCTCAGTTGGTTTATTCTCCTACTAGCAAACTGATCCAAGATATTCCTTCAAACAAGGAGATTAGGAATGCAATTTTTTCTTTTAAAGGTGAGAAATCTCCTGGCCCTGATGGATTCCCCATGTTGTTCTTCCAAAAATTTTGGGATATCCTTGAAAAATATGTGTAGGATGCTGTCAAAGAATTCTTTGGCACTAAATGCCTCCTTAGGGAACTCAATGCTACTTTTCTGGTCCTCATTCCTAAAAAGTTGGGAGCTAATACTGTGGATCCTTTTAGACCTATTAGTCTATGTAATTCTTTGTACAAGATTATCTCTAAAGTTCTTACTTTTAGATTGCTTCATTTTCTCCCAAATATCAATTCCCCCCAGCAGAATGGTTTTGTCCCTGGAAATTTTTTTTTGGATTCCATAATTGTTTCTCATGAGAATATTCATTCTTTGGAAACAGATTAAAAAAAAGGCTTTATGATGAAACTGGATTTATCTAAGGCTTATGATAGAGTTGACTGGAAGTTCCTTCAAAAGGTTTTGTTATATTTTGGTTTTGATTATGGTGTTATCAAAATTATAATGCAATTGGTTTCAACGGTTTCCTCCTCGGTCATTGTTAATGGGGTTCTTCCAATTTTTTTAGACCTTCTAGAGGTCTGAGACAAGGAGACCCTATTTCTCCTATTTTGTTTGCTATTCTTGTTGAATGCTTAAGGAGGTAGATTAATAAAATGGTGGAGGCTAATAATGGGGGAGGCTACTATTAAAGAAGCTAGAAACTTGAAGAAATCCCTTTCTGTTTATACAGCCGCTACTGGTCAACTTGTCAACTGGGCTACGAGCTCCATTTTTTTTTATAAATACTCCGGTGGAAAGTTAGAAAAATATGTCAACTATCTTAGGTTGTACTATTGGGAAACTTCCCTCCTCTTACTTGGGTTTACCTCTCTGCTCCAAACCCCCAAAACTTTTTTGGCATACTATTATAGACATCTATAACAATAAGCTTTCTGGTTGGAAAGAGGCCCTTTTGAGAAACTAAGGGAAACTTCTATTGTTGAAATCAACACTTCAAAATCTCCCCATTTTTACAATGAGCCTCTTTAAGATTCCTCACAAAATTGCTACTGAAATTGAGAAAATATAGAAAAGGTTTCTCTAGTCAGGGGTTGAAGAGAAGAAAAGGCTTAGTCTTGTGGCTTGGGATAAGGTCTACAAGCCTAAAAAGCTGGGAGTTCTTGGTCTGAGAAAAATAAAAAATGTCAATAAGGCCCTTTTGGCTAAACAACTATGGATAATTTATAGAGATCAGAAAGAATGGAATGGTATTATACAAAACAAATACCCCTTCAATTATAATTCCTTGGAGGATTATATAACTGAAGATATCAGTATTAATGGATCTCACATCTAGAATAGTATATACTCGATTAAAGATCTTATCATTAAAGGAAAGTGATGGAAGCTGGGGGATGGAAGGAGAATTGAGTTTTGGGATGACGATTGGATCCATAAAGTGCCTCTCTCCAATAATCAAAAGTGGAAACAAGCCATTGGTAGGTGCAAAGATCCTATAGGTACTAAGGCTAAACATTATTGGAAGGAAAATAAATGGAAGAATCTTGGAGAAATTTATAGCAGATTCATTTCCCTCCAGCATGAGTTGTAGACTTGGTATATCAAAGATAACATCCAGGACTCTATTGTGTGGGATTCAAGACTTGATGGAAAGTACATGGTGGCTTCTGCGATCAATTTATTTTTCTGGCTTTTAATTCAAAATAAACCACTAACCCTTGACAACCTTGCTAAAATTGGATTCTACATTGTGAATAGATGTGTTCTTTGTTTGGAACATTTTGAATCTTGTGATCATCTAATGCTTCACTATTCCTTTACCTGTAAGGTTTGTGAAGTTATCTTTAGGAAATGGAATTTGTGTTGGTTCTTCACTTTTCTCTGGTAGGATTTTTTACTCAATGGAGTTGTCCCTCTCAGAATATAATTGCTAAAGACTTATGGTCTTTAATTCCCCCACACTTATGCTGGTGAATCTAGAAAGAAAGAAACAATAGAATTTTCAGGGAGAAACAGTCTTGCCTTGAAGCTGTCAAAAATCAAATTTGTAGGGCGTTTGAAGAAAATTTTCTTTCCTCAAGTAACAAAATAGATTCTAAGGAAATTGTAATGACTAGTGATTGGCAATTCAAAACTTGTGAACCCAAATCCAAATCTCAAAGAGCTATGGCTACCTGGACTTATCCTCCAGAGGATTGGGTCAAAGCCAATTTTCATGGGGAAACGAAAGGCAATCCGGGTATGGCTGGAGGAGGAGGTATAATAAGAGACTGGAATGTAATTTGTGTTGGAGCCATTGTTGCTCCTCTAAGAGTGTAATTGAATCATAGAGCTGAAGAAATGGAAACCCTTAATGTGATCTTGTTGGCATATGAGATGGAATGTAAGAAAGTTTGGCTTGAGGGTGATTCCCTTAATATTATTAATAATATTAAAGGTATTAGCAAGGCCTCTTGGAAAATTGCAAAAATTATTGATAAAATTAAGGTTGTGGCTTTGAAATTCACTGCTTTCTATGTCACCCATAGTTTTTGAGAAACTAACCAAATGGCAGACTATCTTGCTAACTTTGGAGTAAAAATGACATCACTCACAAGTGGCACACTGCAGCTAAGATTAATGATGAAATAAATTCATTACTCAGTCATGACAAAATTAACTACAAGGTAGGTGATATTAACTATATTAATCATATCAGTTAATGTGATAGATTTGGGGTACGATGAAGGTGATGTGCCATGTGAAGAGTCATAATAATTATGATCTTAAGCCATCACATACTTTTTGGGGCATCAAGAGACAACTTGTTCATTGGAAGCTTTGTCTGCATATTGTATTGAATATTGCTAAGGAGTTAAAAAAACCTAGCGATCATAGCACAACGAAGGAGAACAAAGATGTGGGTGGTGACCTAAAAAGAGAAGAACCAATAGTCTGTAAATGGAGGAAGGAGAAAGATGTTCAGAGAAATCTCAAAAAGGGAAAATTGCACAGATGTCTCAAATTTCTTCATGGAAATAATAAGGAGATTACAAAGGCATTTGTGGCTGGCTGGGAGAATGGGAAAGTGAATATTTTGGGTAAATCCTTTACCCTAACTTTAGACCATCTAGTTGAAATTATAGGTCTCCCTTTGGAGGGAATGCAGTTCTCCAAAGATAAGAAAGAGGGAAACAAAGCCTAAAAAACATTCCCAAATACTGATTAGGAGTGGGCTATACTTGTCAAAGGTGACCTGGATTATGTTATTCTGTCCAATAGAAAGCACATTTGGTCTTTTGTCATTAGAGTGATCATGGAGTATTTTACTCTTGATGGTAGGTACTCTAAGGTCTACAACTACCACTTTGTACTTTTTAATCATTTTTGGCATGATATTAGGGTTTCTTTCCCTTATTAGTTGTTAAGCTCGTTCAATCAGAGTATTATAGATCATAGAGTTAAATCCTCCCCTATTCTACATGAGGGGCTCATCCTTTTGATATCAGTTCATGTCAAAAATACATTCCTGAGCCAATTCCTAAGAAGATTGATAATGTAAAATGCAAGAGTTTGGAGATGTCTTCAGGAAAGAAAACCAGTAAAGCTTCTAAAAAAAAGCTGCAAGGGCCCTGTTGAAGCAGATATCACATTGTCTATCTATGGTGACATTGAAGGCATGAGGACCAAAGATGAGTAGGATGTGGATTCTTTTGAGGATGAGGGTTACATTGGGAGAAGAGCAATAGAGAGGAGGTCAAGATGAATGTCCCTAGTACCACTAAACCTAGGGGAAAGAAAGGGGATATTGATGATACCCCGAAGATAGACAACACTATCTTGGAAGAGATATCTAAAAAGATTGATAATCTGGTGGAAACCTATATTGATGACTGACATAATATTAATGAAGATAGGGAGGATCATAATAAGAGTAAAGATGAAAACCAAGAGTCTCTGGAGAATAGGATTAATATGGAGTCAATGGATCCCAAGGAGAATGAAACTGAAAAGGGTAAGACTGGTAATAATGAGGAGAAAATAGTTGCATAGGAAGATACCAATGTTGGAAATAATGGAATGGTGTGTACTGAGAGGGGAGGGGTGAACCTGTACCCTTAAAACTTTTAGCCAATTAACCTTTATCCTTTAGTAATCAAATCTTTGCATTATCAACCATATCATGTATTCTATCTTTATGCATGTTGTACCAATTCATAAACTTAATTTGCATGTAGACATTCATAGAAAAATTTATGAAATATATTGACACATGACACAAGATTTGGTAACGCAAAAAACTCCTATTAGAAGGTAAAAACTATGATGGGGATGAAACCCACAAAACTTCACTATTTGTACAATGGAAGGGGCCAGTTAAGGCTTACAAGTTTGATCACTTCTGATGATCTTACCCTGTTAGGAGTAACATATTTAGACTAATTAAGGTCTACTCTATTAAGAGCTTTAGCAACACTCTTTAGTGTGCACTCAGTTAAGATATTTACAAAAGGATTGTTAAATCCACCTTCTCAAAGGATTTCTTCTATTTTCTACACTTAGAATGTAGTAAAAAATACTTATTGACCTGAGTGTATGCAATCTAGAATTTCTGATTATAGATCCATTAAATATTACAATATGATGTATCACCTATAGTGACTGATTAATACCTATGTTTTTCTCGGTATCCTTGGATCCATATGATTTCATCTATTGTTGTCCCTCTACATAAAACTTTGTCTCTAATCCATAGAAGTGTCTATGGCTATAATCATCATCACATCTTCTTGTTCTGATTGATTTCACATCTATTTATACATTAAATTTTACCTAAACATAAGTTTCACGCATTTGAATGTTAACTTTATGATCAAAGGTTTACAACTTGACCTTGATCTCCTAGTTTACATGTTTACAATCAGTTAGAATGATTAAAACAATTACAATTGCATTGCTTGTCCCTCAAGAAATTATTTTAAAGATATGATTTAAATCTAAATATAAAAAATAAGTGTTTTATCTGACGTATAAGTCAGATTCACATTTCTCAACATAAAATTGTCTCTCGGTAGATTGGTGCTCGGGTTGCTCTGTAGACTTTCCTCTCGGGTTTCTTTGTATACTGTCTGTTAGGTTCCTCTATTATCTTCTCTGTCGAGTTACACTATAAACTTTGTTGTTGGGTTCCCTTGTGAAGTTGTCTATTGGGTTCCTCTATGCTTAACAGTTTTGGTGAATTCTTTTTAATTTCTTTGTCGGGCTGCACTAAAAACCTATCTTTCGGTGATCATGTACCGACAGTTCCAAAATCTATTTCCTTTGAATACTAATGGAAAAGTATGTCATCAATCTCCCCCTTTGACATTAGTATAAAAAAATGATATGTGCAAAACTAAAATGTTTAGTATATACACCATGTATTTTACCATGTCAATATGACTCCGCCTATGTGCATGCCATTATAGTATATGTACATGTATATACACTTGCCTTTATACTATTTCCACCTTTCACCTTATTTCTCCCTTTTATTATTTCTCACTGTGTCACATATTATTTCCATCTTTTTTTATAATAAGGACAAAGGTGTGATACTTACAACTTGTCAAAAATGTGGGAATGAGAGCAATGCAAGTCTTCCATCATTTTCTCCCACCTCTCCTTAAGGTGTTCAAGGGTCATGATCTCCAATGTGATCCTTGCATACATATTATATATGATTTCTATCACAAACATTTCTGGGGTGGCAATCCATTATCTTTCCGATGTTATATGCTATTGCAGTAATGTGAGATTAGGTAGAAGTAGAGCCTGGAGCTCGGTTACCTCATCCTTGAACTTTGTTTCTACCTCTAAAATCTCAAGTCTCAACCTTTTAATTTCCATAATCTTTTCATAATGCAACTTGATTGCATTGTTAGTGGGTGTAAGACCTTGTGCACTAGCATTCAGATCTGCGTCTATCTGTGCAATCTTCTCACTATTCTCCGTAGTGAATTTCTCTATTGTGCATAATTTATGAACTAAGGCTATAGCTTCTAAAATGATTGGTTCCAATTCATTGACTAGTTTGGATAACTTTACCTTTTTCTTAGACAATTCTTGGCTGATTTTCTCTCTTAATTTGTATTGATACTTTTGCTCTGCTCATTCTTCTATTGCTTTCTCTGCATCCACATTCTGTGATGTGATGGATTTGGTAACAATGACTAATTGATCAATGATAGAAGAATTTTGATCAATGTCTATATCAGGTAAAATTTTCTGAAGTATCTCCTTGGTTGTCGCTAGTACCTATGATTCCTTGGTATCCTTCTTAAGCTTATCTTGGATAGCTTTTCTTTTACAAATTTCTGCATACTTTTTAAGTGATTATGGATCCAATGTCCTCAGATCACAGTCTAGTATTTCAATTAGCTCATCCAATGTAACTGGGTTCTTATTCTTTTAAAGTGTAGTGGAGGCACCTATATGCAGTACCATAGAAAGTTCCTTTGCTTGGTCTGATGTTCTTGATGAAGGCTTTGGAGGTGTAGTGCCTTTTAGCTACTGCTTAGTGTCTACCTGTTGGTTTGATGTGGATGTTTCCACATTAACCTTTTCTTTATCTGTAACTTATCCTTCTATATCCTTAGGAGTGGCATCACCTTACTTCTCTTCTTCACCTTTATCTTTCTTCTCTCCATCTGTTTCTTTCTATTCTTCATCTATTACATTCTTCTCATCATTTGTGTCTTTATGTTCCTCTTCACCCTTATCCTTGGGTATGCCCGAATCATGCTTCAGTGTTGTATCTCTTGTTTCTGTCATTATATTAATAATGTGTATCAATAATGGAATTTGTCCTGGTATATTCACTTGTACATCCTGCATTGTTGTGTCCTATTCTTTGGGCTTCTCAGAGGTAACAGTAACATCTTCATCTTCCTTTTCTTCTTCGGTAGGATCTTCAGTGATATCTATTATTGTCACATCTTGGATTGTGACATCTGTTGTGTCCTGTAATGACTATAAAATTTGAGGAATGTTATCCATTGCTTTGCTAACTTTGGTGTTCAAATAAACTAAAGTGACATCCTCAGCATCATTTATAAGAATGTGTTCAGGGCTCGGTGTAACCTCTTTTTTTTCATTGTGAGGCTTTTCGGTGAGTGCTAATACTCTCTCGAGGCTTGTGTCCTTTTTAGGTGCATCGAGTATTTTTCTCCAAGTATCCTCACTTTCTCTCTCAAGCTCAATTAGGCTTCCATGTAATACTTTGTAGGCTCTCAATTTTAGTGATAACTTCTTTGGATGTGACTTCATCATTTCTTCAATTTCTTCCATTTTGGACTCGGGTGGCATAACAAAAACTAGGGATCTTTCCCTTATCCTTTTTTTTAGAATTTAGTGCAAATGTCCACCTTGTTGATAACCTGTCTAGAAGTTCTTGTGGCATCTTATTTTCAAATTGTATAGGAACATATTTGAATTTGCACATTGTTGTGATGATGGCTTCTTCTATGTTGTTCTGATCCTTGAGATTCAGAGTTAGCCATTTTCTAATATTAGGATCATTTATTGAACCTAAATTGATGATTGATGCAGTTACCTCATTAATTGTAGTATGAAGTTTGTTCTTTACAGGTTGTTCATCTTGTTCATTTTCCTCAATATCTTCCTTGGTTCGTATTAGTCTTTTTCTCCTCTTTGGTTCTGAATTTTTTCTGTTTTGAGGCTTCCTCTTGTAAGTCCTCATTTTTTCTTTCTTGACCAGTGATGAAGTTGCATATTTTTTTGTCTGACTCCTTGTCTGAGATGCAACAGTAGTTCATGGCTTCTTTGGGGGTGGTGCATCAGACTTTGTTGATTCTGAGTCACTCAATTGTTCATCTTTATTGACGGGTAAATGTCCCTTGGTTTCTTATGTGTTTTCTTCTTCATTGATAGAAAACTTCTTTTCAAGTGTCTTGACCATTTTGGTTTTCTTTCTATCGATATTCTTCACAACTAGGTCATTCTTTATTCTTTACTTAGCCTCTTCATAGGCTATAAACCTTGGTTGTGACTTTTCTAATGGTTCATTTAACAATGCTTCAATAAAATTGGTACCTTGATCTATTTTGATCTCATAGTCAAGTGGTGCTAACCATGCTATCCTTGGTACAAATAGTTTGATCAAGGTGGTATCGATGTCCACCATAAAACAAATATTAGTCTTATATTTTCTACTAGTTGTTCTGGTATCCTCATCCTTTTCTGCATTCTATCCTTAAATCCAGTGAAATATTCATCCATGATTGTTGTAAATTTGTCACCTAGTGACTTAATGAATTCACTGATCTGAATTATCACTGGTCGGGTAGTATCCTAGTTGGCATTACCGACAGATGGGAAAAAGTCTTCAAAGTAGAAAAACATGTACATTAGAAGTGATCCAAACTTACATGAATTGGACTTTGCAGCCCTGATTGTCCTCATGTTCTCATCTAACTTCTTCAGTAGAATCTCATATAGATCTAATTATAATCCCTTCTTTACAATTTTGTGGTCAGTGTCAACTGCTCCACATGCAATGTTGTTTATCCTGCTGGCTAGTAATATCTTGTATCCCAGCACACATGCACCAAATTTTAGTTTTGGATCTTTGATGGAATTTACCTTCAATCCTCTACTATCCCATTATGCACCTGTCATCTTCTCAATATCAAGGTGAGGAGGGTGTTTAAGTGCCTTGGCCTTGTCAGTTATAGGATAATCAGTCACTGCATGTATCACATCCCTGGTGAACTATTTTGGCTCGTCTAAACACATCTTTCGATCATGCACTCTGCTCAACACTATCCTGATCCACTCAGTTTTAAACTCCCTTAGGAACATTAGGAAATTTTTCAGCCCTTTCACCTCGATGTGTTTACGCTCATCCTTGATGGTTCCATCTGTACAAAGCTTCTTGTAAGCTTTCTCAACCTCAAGATCTCCTATCTTGGTGATCTTGCCATGTATGTATGCTCAAAAATCCTCAATGAGAAAAACCCTAGGTGGTATGCTTGAGAATTCTCCAGCATCGTTGGGTTGCGAAGAAACCTCTAGACAAAACTTGTATTTAGGTTCTTCACATGTGGATTTCTTGATCAGATTAACCTTTTTATCCTTGGCATTCTCGATCTTGGTTACACGGGATGTGGTTTCCATGATTTTGCAAATTTAGGGTTTTTCCATAAAAAAATTGTGAGCTTGGTGATTCTAGTTACTCACTTGTTCTACTATAGTTGTTGAAGATCTATTTTGAATGCCCTGAATCTGCTTGTTAATCACTTTTGTAATTTGGTCACTCTTGGTCGCTCTACACTCTAATTCATTCTGCTTCTAGGCTCTCAATCACATGGTGAATAATGAGCTCTTTCATCACCCTTTTTATAAATGATGCCCTAAGTGGCACATTGAATGCTTTACCTACTTGTTGGGTATCAAAGATGGAGTCACTCGGGTAACATGCAAATTTCATTCTTGGTGAGAATACTATGCTCTGGGCAAGTGTCAACTCATTTGACCTTTCACACATTTACCAATGATACTCGGTAAGTGGCAAAGACTGGTTGTCTTTTACATGATTACTGATGAGTCTCGGGTTACATTTTAAACTTGGATTTCATATGTACACCAATGATTCTCGGTATGTATTGACTGACGAGATTGTATATACAAAATCATAACAAGTAATACCATATTGCATATTTATTCATGCTAGTTTGGCATTTTATTTATGTATAATGGAACTGATGTAAAGTATAAATTGGTATAGTGCAGTTCCATACTTACTTGTTCTACTTAGGTGGGCGTGGTGATATCACCAGATCCATTGGATAAGGTGTCACCAATTTCGTTTCTTGGTATAACATCATTAGTGTTTATAGCTTTCCTCCACATTTTGTTTCTCATCTTCCTGATGTATTCAATGGTATTTCCATTGGGAAAGTTCTTGTCTCTGTCACTCAGTCTCTGCAGTCCTTTCTTAGATGCTCGACCCTATGATAGTGTAAGCATGCCATTTCGGGGTTAGTCCAACCTCTAGAACTTCTCATCCATTTTCTCATGCATTTTGTAGCAATGTGTCCATATCTACCACATGTTGTGCAATTTGTCCATGTGTTGTAATCCCAAACATATGAGTTACTGACTCTTTTTGGTTGATAAGCATTTTCTTGTTCTTTTGGCTTCCATGCTTTCTTTTTCTTTTTCCTACATTCAAGAGATGTGTGCCCATGCATTTTGCAAGTAGGACAACATTTTCCATGTAGGTTTCCTTCTTTGGTTGTTTCACCTTAGATTTACATTCATATGCTTTATGTCCTTTCTTGTTACAATTATAAAATTTTCCAATGAATGTAGAATTGGGTTTAGGAACACCTTTGATTTTTCTTCTGCAAACATTTGATTTGTGGCCTAGTTTTCCACAGTGATTGCATGATTGCCTCCTTGGTCTTTGATTTGTGTATACATCTTTTGGATCAGCTTGGTATGGTGATTCTCCATGCTTGGTATACCCTAGTCCGGTATTGTTGTTGACTCTTCTTTGTCCATCCATAAAATCATCCATTTTTTTTGTGCTTTCTTCAGCTCTCTTAATCATATCATTGTGTTGTTTCTGAATCCTTACTTCATGCTTTAGTTTTTTATTTTCTTCTCTTAGCTCACCAATATCTTCTATTTTTTCAATGAGTTCTATGTTCATTCATTTTGCCTCCTGACTCATAAGAATAATCTGATTGCTAATCTCATGATGATGTTCAGTAAGTCTTTGTATTTCCAACTCTCTCTTGTAGTTTTTTAGTGATCTTCCTCCTGTCATCAATAGATAGTGTTCTTTCTTGCTAAACTTGTCTAGCATTGTTCATAACATCAATCATCCTTACTGACTATGTCTCTTAACCAATTTGCAGTATCTTTACTTGATCTGTCAGATGTTCATTGATTTCATTCAGACTTGTAATGCTTCCTTTAGATGTGTCTAATGTGTTGCAAGATGTAGATCCTGATGATTCACATAAATCAGGTATCTCTTCTTCATGATAGTTTTTTTGAGTGCATCAAGATGCCATAACCTTTCTTTCATCTAGTAGCTCTCTCATTTTGATTCTTGTTTCTTCGTATTACTCATAGAAGATCTGTATCTCTAACTTCTTATTCTCAATACTCTTGTCTAGCTTGTATCGTTCCATTGTATGATCTTTTCTCTCAAGTGATTTAAAATTTTCCAAATAAGAAATCTATCTCTGATACCAATTGTTGGAAATAATGGAATGGTGTGTACTGAGAGGGGAGGGATGAATCGGTACCCTTAAAACTTTTAGTCAACTAAACTTTATCCTTTAGTAATCAATTCCTTGCATTACTGGCCATATATGTTATTAGATCTTTATGTATGTTGTATCAATTCATAAACTTAATTTTCATGTAGACATTCATAGAAACAATCATGAAATGTATTGACACATGACACAAGATTTCGTAACACAAAAAACCCCTGTTAGAAGTTAAAAACTACAGTTGGGATGAAACCCACAAAAATTCACTATCTGCAAAATAGAAGGGGTCAGTTAAGGCTTACAATTTTGATCACTTCTGATGATCTTACCCTGTTAGGAGTAACATGTTTAGATTGGTTAACGTCTACTCTGTTAAGAGCTTTAGCAACACTATTTATTGTACACTCGGTTAAGAGATTTACAAAAGGATTGTTAAATCCACCTTCTCAAAGGATTTCTTCTATTTTCTACACTTGTTAGATTGTAGTAAAAAATACTTATTAACCTGAGTTTATGCAATCTATAATTTCTTATTACAGATCCATTAAAGATTACAATATGATGTATCACCTATAGTGACTGATTAATACCTCTGTTCTTCTCGGTAGCCTTGGATCTTGTTCTTGATAACTTATTTTATCTTTTATTGTCCCTCTGCATAAAAATTTGTCTTTGATCCATAGAAGTGTCTATGGCTACAATCATCATCACATCTTCTTGTTCTGATTGATTACACATCTATTTATACATTTAATTTGCCCTAAATAAGTTTCATGCATTTCAATGTTAACTCTATGATCAAAGGTTTAGAACTTAACCTTGATTTCCTAGTTTGCGTGTTTACAATTAGTTAGACTGATTAAAAAAATTACAATTACATTTCTTGTCCCTTAAGAAATGGTTTTAATTATATGATTTAAATTTAGATTTAATGTTGGATGATATCAATTTTGGTTACTGATCATGTTGTTGATATTCTTGTTTTGTCACTGATGTCAACATATATTTCTATAGAGAAGACAGATTGACTACTTAACTAGAATGAGTGTACAGACATTGTACAGATGATTCAGAAGGATCAAAGTTGGATTTATGTAGAAGAATGTGTTCTAACCTTACTCCTAAGGTCGCTTGACTTTATGTTTCATTATGTGGATGTTACAGTTCATTTGGTGAAGACTATTTTTCTGGACTGCAACTGTGATTCTGGATAGAGAAGGTCTCTATGTTTCAGGTATATCTTACTGAGGAAGATGTTTCAAAAATTGCGAGGTTACTAATGGAGAGCCAACATATGATAGTGAAATGGGTTGAGTTTGATTTCTGGTTGGGTAATGATAATGTCATTTGTGGCGTGTGTTCTGGAGAAGACCTATTTCCTAGTCAACTTTAGACTTGTAACGTGTGGAAATTAATTATGAGAGTGGATTGTGGATCTAAAAGTATTTGTGATGAATTGTAAATGTTGTATACTTGTTATAGGTACTATGTGTATCTTAGCAAGGTGACGCAATGGAGGTGTGGTGGTACACCCAAAATTGAAGATATTTGTCCTTCAAAAGCCTTCTTCCTGCAATCACTGCAAGGTTAAAGAAAAATGCCCTATGATCATCAATCACTGATGTAGAAAAGTGTCCTATAGG